>JAMXBD010000597.1:600000-804025 GCA_024138025.1 Combretum micranthum
CAAGCGTTTTCTCGTCATCATCAGAGACCAGTAACGGTACAATAACCTGTGACATAGACTGCATACATTAGACACGCACACAGCTAAGAAAATATACCGCAGTACATTAAATTCACCTCATAGTCAGTCCTGACAACCATTGTTTATCATTTAAATATCAAACAAATCTAAAAAGAGTGAGAGAAAAAAAGAATTTATGTGAACATACACTCAAACATCTGAAGGGATCATACTGAGACAAGACAATGCTCAAGCAATGCTCCGCTTCACTTGAAACCTAACGATGGAAATAATGAGTAGAGGAATCTCAGAGTATTGTATGTTGAAGACAGTAACATAATTATTCAAGATTATAACCTTGGGAATAACATCTTTTGTCACATGAAGAAGCTTCTCAATCACAATTTCAACAGAGTCTTCCATCATATCTTTCTAGAAATATCATGTAGAACAAATTATGGAAACAGTTAGAATGGACATGATGGATAAAAGAAGAAATATAGGAAAATGTAAATGATTAGAAGTCAGATTAGACAAGAAAACCTGGTTCTTGAGCATTTCAGTTATCAATGATAGACCCATTTCACGAATTGAGGAATCAGACTCATCAAGCACCTCAAGTACGACTGTTAAGATCTGATTGAAGTACTGCATGCACAATTCAGTGTGTCAGCTTATTCCCTACAGGAAGAATTTCTCAAGAAAAACTTCTAACAACCAAGAAAATTCAGTTCAAGCTGTTAAATAAACAAATTAAACCAAATTCATGGAACCAACAGATAGCTACTTCTACCACTGCAACAAATCCAGTCCACCCTTTTTTTTTTTTTTTTTTTTTAACTAGACAAAAGAAGGGGCATAGCCAAAATCAGAAGTGCAAGCCCCAGGCCAATAACGGCCGTGTACCATCAGTGCCCAACTTGTGTCATGTTTTAGCCCTTCAATGGCAACCCAAGACCTCGGCAATTTAATATGTCATTACTCACTAGTTACCAGATCTTGACAATAGGCCAACCTGATGACAATATAGCCCCTTCACATTCTTTTTGACATTGATACTACATATTCTTGTGAAAAATCATACTAATGCAACAACCAGCATAACTGAAAATTTTGAATCACCACAAGTATAAATTTCATGCCCATGGTTACTACAAAATAAACCTATCTAATGTACAAGAACTTGTGATATGTTTGCTTTCAGTCAAGTAACACAGAAGGAAATGACATTTGGTAACGATATTTGATTAAAAAAGGGTAATAAATTCACTTTGGAAATAGGTGTAAAGAGCCATCCATTTAGATAATTGCACTAGCCAAAATTGGCACCAGGACCTCGTGCAAAGTAATACGTCATGGCTTACTGGGTCTTAGAACTGGCGCAACTTAGACTCTCTGCATTGCTTTCTTCACATTCAATTATTGTGAGAAATCACACATGTCAAAGGGTGGCAAAATTAAAAATTTTAATTCTCTACAAGAGTTATTCAGCCATAGCCACTAGATAGTGTAAAAGACCTTGCAATCTGTTTACTATCAAACCGACAAAAGAACATGATATTATTTTGGTAGCGACATCAGGTAATAATCTGCATCATTAGTATACATATAAAGAGCCAAAAATCTCTCCATAATTGCATAATTGCACCAGCCAGCAATAAAATAAGTATGTAGTCAGAAAATGACACACATGAGGCTTTTTAAAACCCCACAACAGCTCATCAAGCCTATCTAGATATATAAAGTCCATGCTATTGTGATTTAAAATTACTAGAGAAGCTCAAAAGATTGTGGGTTTAACAACATAATACAACTCCAGCTTTATTACATTCCAAAAGTACAGATACAATAACTCTCAAAATATTCCAGCTGTCTGAAGTTGGCAATATGGATCTTCATCATTGCGTTATCCAGGAAAAACAGTTCATTATATCAAAAAATGTGTATGATGTTATATTACTCTCTCCAGGTCTTTTCTTGTCTCCCCACCCTTGTTTTATGTCAGCCGTCTCCAAAAATATCATGTCTAACAAATGCCCCCTAAATTACATCTTAGGGCATGGCCAAACCACCTCAAATGTGCTCCCCTCATCTGTTCATTTATAAATGCTACTCCAACTCACTCAAATACTGCCATTTCTTATCTTATCCATTCTCGTGTGATTGCACATCAATTTTAGCATTCTCACCTCCGCTACTCTCATCTCCTGCTCATGTCTGTAATTTACCATCCATTATACACACACATGAAAGCATCACAAGTCTTATAGCCACACAGTAGAGCTTACCTTTTAAGTATTAGGGGCGCCTCATGATCACAGAGAATACCTAAGGGACCTCTCCAATTACCCAACATACTTGAATTATATGTGTACATTTACATGTATGCCCCATCTACCTAGATTAGCGATCCCATATGCTTTAACCTCACAAACATCCAGAACTATAGATGGAGAAAAAAAATTAACAGCTAATACATGCCATAAACATTGTTGAATCAATTGACACCTCCAAAAGACAAGATAAATCAAAAAAGCAAAATCACATTTCAAAATACAAAATGAAAGAGGCTTCGGAAAAATGACAAGTCAGCATAACCAAATTTCAATAACCCACAACCCAAAGCAGTAGAGAGATGTGCACTGAAAACCACCCCATACCTTCACCCAGAGGGAGACATCATTTTCTACAGATAGATCAACGAGCTGCTGCAAACCACTGTGCTTACTTGAGGACGAAACCTCATCATTGCCATTACCAATCTACAAATCAAATTGGTGCTACTTTATCAACACGATGTCAAGGAGATTACAATCAACAAAGCAACACATATTTGATAAGAACAATCATTTCTTGACTTACCATGTGAAGAATTTGGGGTATGCTAGGCCCATTATCAGGTCCTGCAGTGATCCTCAAAGCAGGAGACCTCTCTTGGCAAAGATCTACATCATCTGAAGTTTTCACATTAGGCTCTAAGATTCTAGGTTCCATGTGGTCAGAACTGATGCCATTAATGTGCAAACGAGGTGTTGACAACTCCTCCAACTTCGTTTTAGAAATCATATTTTCTGCCTGGCTAGTCAGGGAGGTGAAGTCCTGGCCAAAGGAATCAGAAATGCAATTCATGTCTCCTGCCTTGGTACGAATAGAATCAGAGTATACATAATCCTGAATTTCTTCAGGAGATGCATGAATACTGCCTGTTGCAAGAATTGACTCATGAGCAGAACCCAACTTCCTACCACCATCACTATCTACGGAGCCAGATGAATATCTTCCCAGGTAATAGCTCTTCTTCGATACACCACCATACCCTTCTTCAGAAGATGTACCAACAACATCAGCTGTGTCATAGGTTGACTTGGGACGCTGACGATCCTTCTTGCTCTGTAAGAAGTTCACAAGGTCCACCTCAATACGAGGTGTGTATTGTTTCAGAGCCCGTCTCAAGGAATTTTGCTCCTCAACTGACAGACTAAGTATAAAGTTAAGCACAGCCACTGGATCGTAATGTGAATAAACAGCAATAATGCATGTAATAGCCGCTTCCTTTAATTTTGTATTTTTATCATGGGCAAGGGGAGCCAACTTGGCTAACCATAGTTTTAATATACCGCTGTTACCAGCACCCTCAGAAGTCACAGCATGTTTGTTAAAAGAACCAATAGCAAATTCAATCACAGCCAATTTTGCCTTAGGTGAACGCTGTTCATCTAGAGATCGAAGTAAAGCAGGTAAAAGAGAATCTACACTGTAAGTTTTGCTCACAATATCCAGTGTGGTAGAGCAAGGCTGCCTCACTACCTCCTTCGGATCAATTAGCCGTGAGAAAACATGAGGTAAGATCCTTTCCATGTAACTCTCAAATGGCTTTCTGCAAGATGGGATGATATCCGCCAGAGTGGAAAGAGCTGCCTGGGCAACTTTATGGTGAGGATCATCCAAATGCTTGAAAAATAACTTCATTACCTTCTCAAAGTTCTGGATAATCTCTTGGGCTCCCTTCGGTCCTTGTTGCAGCAAAGACTGCAAATAAGTAAATGCCGCAACCCGTGCAGACCAGTCAGAACTTGAACTGAGCCCCTCATTCAGTGCATCACCTAGAGATGCTGGCCCAACCACATAACCGGACATCTCTCCAACTGACAAATGACTGTCATCAAAACTTCTCCGATTTGCAGATATTCGTCCAGCCATGTTCTTTCTCAAAAGTGGCCTCTGGAAATTAGGTACATGACCACTCTGCAAATCCTTGAAGCTGCCATCTCTGTGCAGTGTGTCCAAATACGGTCTATCCATGTGTACATTTGTAAAGCGTCTAGCCTCCCTAATCCCATTGTTCTCATCCAAGAAACCACTGTCTTGTAGCTTCTCCGAAGCCCTCTTAGCAGAGTATAATGAAAGACTTGAAATAGGTTCAGTTGTGGCCCCACTTCGATATGATAATTTAGAAGGATCCTTGGAAGCTTGAATCCTGAGACATGATATCAGCCAAATTCAAGCCTCCATTGCGGTTATAACCTTTGCTCATGCTTGAGGCCATTGAGTCTGCAGTTAAGGAGTCTGTAAGATGATTAGCAGGAGCAGCAGGCGGGAATGGAGGATCACGAGAAGATGGAGCATCAACTCCTGCACTAGGAGCAACAAAAGGGAACTTTAAATAACTAGGACTCTAGAAGTAATGTGTAACAAATTTGCAGCCTAGCAGTTTATCAAGCTTACACACATTCAAGGACATATACAAGCTAATTCATGTGTACCTAGATCCAAACTGGATGACCGAAGAGCTGTAGGATTATGTTTCTCAGATAGATCCAAACCTCTAAGCATGCTCTCTATAGCAGTGACCTTCTCTTTGCTTGCATGTAATACACTCTCAAGACTACGCCCACCAATGCCTCTATCACCTGGCTTGGCTTGAGAAAGAAGCAGTCCAGAAGAAACAGAACCCCCAGATAGCAAACTAGAAGTTCGATCCATTGCAACAATAGCAGAAGTTCCATATCCTGGAAGATTTGTTTGAGAGGAAGTAAACGGCGTCGGTCCAACCCTTTCACGCACTGAAGGGGATGCATGTCGCCTATGCATACCCCCATCTTCTTCATTTATAATCTGCAGCCATGAAAGTTATTCAGAACATGCAAAAACAAAATCAGGCAGAAGCATCTACTTCAGTGGAAGGGAGGAAATAAGAACAAGAAAAAGGGAGGTGGGGAAGAAAAAAGGAGAGGAAGAAAAACATACCCTCTGGATGGCAGGATCAAACAATGAGAACAACCGTCTGGATCGCTCTGGCCAAGTTTTTGAAAACATTCTATAGCACATCCTGGCAGTTGATCTGACCTGTTGACTTTCACTTATCAAACACTACATTTACATCTTCAGAAACACCCACTATGCGTTTTTATTTAGAACAGCTCGCCTAGAAATCTTAGGGAGTACTGAATGTAACTCCAGAAATTGTAAAATAAAATCTCAACTGAAGAGATCAGCCAATAGTTTAAAATATATTCAAGACATGTAGTCCTCAGGCCCAGTCATCAAATAGTAATGAGTGCCGTTAATAGGACTGACAGCTCACCTTAATATAAAAAACTAATAAAATGAATAGAAAAAATAAGAAAGCTCTTCAAGCTTGACTGCCTAGGCTGTGTTTGTTTGACTAAGATTTTGCAATGTTTTCCATTATTTCATCTTGAAAAAGATTTAAATGTCTCTGGAGGTTTTGGAAACCAACAGAGAACATTTAGAAAACAGAGGCAGACTCCTTCCATATGACTTGCTTTAGCTTTTCTTTTGTTAATTATCTACATTTTTGCTGACGAGAAAAATATGTGTTGACCTTCATCAAAGTCAAGTATTTTATTTTCTGCAAAAGAAAACAAGGCAGTAAATGGCAGAGTCAAGAAATGACAACTGGGAGGCTTTTTTCCTTTGATTTAAATGATATAACCTTCCACTACCATACCCATCCTTGATTTTTCAAGAGAAAGAGAAGCAATGCTTCAAAATGCTGCAAATAATATGGAAGGAGAAACCTTCAAACTCATTAAGGCATGTCCAGACATTGATACTTTTGGAAAGACAATGGGGTTCGTCCAGAAAATTAGCTGTCAAAATTCCAATGTGGCAACATCAAAACTGAAGACACTAAAGCATTTCGTAGCGTTCTTCAATTTTCTAAAGGCAAATAGCAATGTTTTTTAGTAAAACTATTCATGTTCTCTGGCATTCTCCAATTTTCCAAGGCAATAGCAAGAATTTGACTGCTATTACTTATGCTTTTCCTGGTAGAAACATGTACTCGTCAATATTAATGCCTGCATAGAGGCTGCAACCCTGTAAAGAAGGTTGGTAATGAGCTCGGCCATGAAAGACACACAGAATTGCAGAATTTTATCACGTAATAAATAATTATATTTCAACTACATACTGGAAAACAATCAATTTCCTCTTCCTCTAACCTATCCACAATATGGCCTACGTGATAACTTAAGTGCTTTACTGATCACCTCCCTCTTTACATATTTTTGCTATATACTCTTGATCATCAATTGATTGAGACACTGCAAATGGATGCTTAAGCAATTGTGTCAGTTCAACAACTATTTATGACAATTCTATCACTATTTTTCCTTTTCGGCTAATTATTCTACAGAGTGTTAGCAGTTACAAAGTTCTAGATCCAAACTACCCATATAATATTCATAGGACATCCCTCATACAGAACTTATAAGTCTGAACCATTTCATAGGTCCAAAATCATTTTCTGTTAGTTATTTTTTCCCTCTAATCATGCTTATATTTAATTGTTTATACCTATACCATATCCAATTTCCCATACCACAACAACTGGTGGTATTGTTATGAATGTAAGGACCACCTAATGCAGTCATGCTTGTCGCGATCTTCTCAGAGCAAACAAATTTTACAAAGTCTCTTTTCGTAATGATGTATTCCCATTCTAGCTCTTAATGCCATTCATTTGCACCTTACAGGAGACTATTTGCATGGAATCCTTCTGAACCTACACCAAACTCTTTTGCTTATAAGAAATTCTTCTACAACTTGCATCATTCACTTAATAAAATTCCATTCCCCAAGGCTTGTTATCCCAATCTCAATACTTAAATATATTGGAGCCTTTATGTGTGTTCTTATCATTTGGATTTCATTAAAGATCAACATGAAGCTGGGTGCGAGAGAGAGAGAGAGAGAGAGAGAGAGAATTTCTTTACAGGCAATCTTTAGTATTACAAAAGGTACTAGGATAAAGCAGTTGAATCAACCAAAAAAACACAATGCAAATGAAATGCATTCTTTTGATTTGGCCATCAAGGAAATGCAATTCTAGTGCTAATTTTTCCAGTAGATGAACCAAATTCAGGGAAAATACCAAAGCTGACATGCTAAAAGATCAACAAGGGCATACACTTATAAGTCTAAAACACAAAATTGTACCTCACTCATAGCATCAGCTACGCAGCATCTTATAAGATCTTCATATAGATCAGCTGATCTTTGTATTTCTGGTGCATCTGGCCAATGTTCGAGTATCAACAAAGCATACTCACAACACCTGAAAGACAAAATTCGTCAAACTTCACCAAGTGATGACACTAATATTCAAGCACATCACATCCAGGGTTCAAAAAGTCTAGTAGCCCATGATAATAAAAAAAACCTTGCACGAAGTACAGCACTGCGGTCATTCTTTGCAGAGTCTGCTATGCGAGGTAGAACACGGGCAACTTTGCAGTTCCGCAACATCTACAAATAAACTTCTGACAAGTTAATAATATCAAACGGATAGGAAAATTAACGTAGAGCTGAGTATTACCGTTTTTATGCAGTTATCAGCAGACTCCGCAATTACCAGTACTGTTATCACCACTAGCTTGAAGAGAACCTGTAGATTCCTTTCCAAGTCATTAGTAACTAGATTTAACAGGTTAGAATTGGACTGTAGCAGGAATTCACCAACTTACAGGGATAAACATCTCAGCACATGCTTCAAAATCTCCCAAAAGCTCCTTCGATAAAAAGCATAGCAGATGACAGGCCTGGAAAAATTAAGATTGAATCAGTCAACTACAAATAGTACAAGCTCAAGATTGGTGTCAACCACCTCTTCCAAACAATTCCCAAATGAAGAGCAGCAATGCATCATTCAATCGTGTGATCAGATAATCCCAAAAAATAAATAAATAAACATTAAAAAAAAAAAACCCAGAGGCTGAAAAGAATCTATACATATTAACATATTTCCAATAAAAAAGAAGCCATTACACCCAGTTGATTGCAATTATAAGATAACAGCATTACACACGCAATCCAAATTGATTAAATTAACACAATTACAGTAGCAATAGTTTACTGGGTCTCTCAACAAAATTAAGTGGTAAGGCATGATCATATTTCATTAAACTGGATGGAATGTTTAAAAGAAAAATAACTAAATAAATAAAATGTTGTAAATCAAGTTGTTATATGATCTCACTACCAACAAGATCCTGAAACTATAGTAAGATCATTAGTTAGCTATCAGACTACACAATGATCACCATAATCTTTCGCTTATTTAAATACAAAATGCATAGAGGGTTGCCAAATGAAATCCACAGGTGGAAATGTACCATGTTCACAAAGATTAAAGATGTGTAGAGATAAAGCAGCATGACAAAGAGCATTATATCCAGTAATAAATAGAAGAATGCATCTTATAGAAAATATTTGCAAGGTTATTAGTCATTTAACACTACCACTTCAAAATGAAACAAAATTTGTTATTTCATTCTTTTCTTTTAAAGAGAAAATACTGAATATATAGTTTATGAAATCAAACGACATTTTTCTTAGTCCTTACGTTCAATCAAAAAGGATTCACAATTTACTATCTGGTATATGAAAATCCAGGCTGTTTTATAGAAAAGCAAGGTATCAGTACTGACAGACAACAAAGGGATATCTGTCTGTAAGAATACACAGGATACTGACAGCCCTGAATTCGCAAAACATTGGTCAGTAAATATAAATGTGAATGACAGAACTTCATATCTAATAAGGTAGGTGTCTGCTTCCATGCAATCAACAAAACTCTCCTGTTTCCATGATGTAGCAGGCATAGCTTTTCACAACTACTCATGCACATGCATAAATAAGTTTCAAGAAGTAAAAAGCCATTGAAGCAAATATTTAAGTCAATTCCAGAGGAATGACATCTATAACTTGTTTGAAATAGCAATCAGAAAATAGGAACATGAACCTATTGAATAGAAGCTCGCTGATGTGTGCTATCAATACTCAAAATAGAAGTACCTGTTTTACAATACTGGACCTACGATCAGATAATTGTGTACTTAAAGGACCAACAAGTTGCTTCAATAGTCCCTTGAAACTTGGGTAGTCAATAGCACCTGCAGTAATCAATATTAGTTGAGAATTTCTGACATCTCATCGTCTCAAAAAAACAGTACACCTACATGATGCTAGTACTCAAGGAAAAATGCAACACTGTTCCTTCTATATAAGGTGAAACTCAATAATATGTAAGATTGTAAAGATACTGTCCAAAATCATAAGTTTTATCCAAAACTATTTATGATTGAGGATGTCTGCATTTATGCGTGAAAACTTCCCACTTTATAAGAATTTGGATCATTACAGACATATCAGACAACTGAGGTTATTGCTGAGGCAGTGGGCAACAAGACTCCCATAACTAGGAAGTCAAGTTCTGAAGTCCTTATCAAGCTAGCAGCTACCTTCCAAGATATTGGCTTACCAAAAGATAACATGTCCCACAAATAAACTACCTTTACACAGATGGGAATGAACAACACATTACAATCATAGTCCCACTTTACATTGTAGTGGTTTCATCAAGATATAATATAAAACTTAAAAAGACTCTACCAAATGCAGCTGCATGATCAAATCAAAATGATTGCATGAACCCCTGAAAGCAATGCATCAAGTACGAAAAATTCTTATCACTAATAAAACGCAGGGCACAGTTGAGATGAGGTTAATGATGACACAGAAATCCCAAATGAACCATAAAAACAATGAAATATCATTGTCTGTAGAAATATAAAACTATAATGACAATATGGACCGACGGAACAGAAGATCAGAAAAAGACTTCCATCAGAGAGCATATGGATGCAGGCATGCACACGCGCGCGCGCGCACACACACACACACACAGAGTATCAAACCTCCATAAACAAGGCCTTCGACTCTTTGCATGGCAGAGATGCGCACAGACCAATCTTTTTCTGGTGCAAGAGTTAAAGCAATTTTCTCAAATTCCCTTATTAGCTCTTTCTCTGAGTACAACTTCACTGGCTCCACTGGTTTCTCGGTAATGTCACCCTCAGCTGTATAAACATGAAAGAGAAAATATATTAACAAGTGATACACCCACTTTCAGTGATGTACATCTCAACAAGGTACTCAGGTGAATCATCTCCATACCTCTGACTTTTATACATAAAAGGAAAGAAAAAAATAATCCAAATCTACCTTTTACATCAGCAGCATCTTCCCAGAGGAAAAAATATTTGATAACAAGTAGACTAAACTAATGCACTGAAGTCCCATCTTTATGTCAAATAAATGCCTCATAACCAAATTCTGCTAACCCTCAGACCACTAGCCCTGCATGAGCTAGCCAACTCGGCTGCATTAGGTCCAAGCAGCATCACAAGATGGTGCTGAATTTTTGGGTGAAGATAAACAAAAGGAAAAATGGTAACACAAGCACTAGGGTATTCTCATCTGTAGCATATTGAGTGATTTCTGCTTTACAAGCAAGAATTTTCTCCAGTAATATTAGGTAGCCTATACTTATGATGATGAAAAACTTCAGTTTATTTTAACATTAAACAATTAACTGCAAATTAAGAAGAAACTAGCAGGTCAACAAGCTTTTATAAACCTAAAAGATTTTAGCTGAGGATCTTTTGACACTAGATATGGAATAAAGCCTTACAATGTCTAGTTTGAACAACCTGTATCACCTCACGTCTATTGTTCTTCTTGTGTAGAGAATGGAATACAAGCAACAGCAGAAAAACCAGTAGTAACGGAAAAAGCCCGTGGACAGGGTAAGTAGGGCAATGGAAAATAT
This sequence comes from Combretum micranthum, assembly GCA_024138025.1. Taxonomy (NCBI): domain Eukaryota; kingdom Viridiplantae; phylum Streptophyta; class Magnoliopsida; order Myrtales; family Combretaceae; genus Combretum; species Combretum micranthum. The sequence goes on from JAMXBD010000597.1 coordinate 611,138, forward strand.
CCAAGGAGTGGTCAGAGTTAGCAGAGGCGATCCCCAGGAACCCAACATCCTGTGTCCCATTGGTTATTCCCTTTCATGCCCATGCATGATGTCAGATAGACCAAAACCTTCACTATTCAATCTGAGAACAGAAAAGGTCTCCAAGATATACTGATGAACTTTCCACACAAAAGCTGCCTAATAAACAGACCAGAAAAGTAGCACTTGCACCATCCACAGGCCATCACCAACAATTCAAATATAAACATATCGAATACCAAATCAGCTAAATCCAACCTCAATTGCCAAGGAAGATCTGGGACTTCAGAAACACTATAAAAAGTGAAGACAAACCTTGATCCTCAAAAGAACCTTTTTTTTTTTTTTTTTGTGGGTAAATAACCCTCAAAAAGCTTTTCTTTTTTCTTTTTTCCTTTTTTTCCCATTATGTTTCATGGGTACTATCCATAAAGAGCTACAAAGGTCAGTAGACACATGAACACTGTTTAGAAAAGGAAAAAAAGAAAAATGAAGAGCATGATGATTTTGCAGGCAATGGCACAGCTTTGCCAAATTTGTTTAACAAAATAATGCATTAAGAATGGGATATGGATAGAACATTTTGTCAGGAGGTTTCAAACTGCAATTCCCTTCAATTTCTTTACATTCATTTATTTTCAATCCTAAAATCCATAGTGTAACATCAAAAAGCACTAACCTCCAAAAAGTGAGACTTCCCTCGATGCAGTCTTTGATCTCGGACTACTTCGTTTGGGATTAATATTTACACGTTTCATTTCTTCAACAGCTAAAGTTGCCACAGGTCCTTCGGAAGAGCGGACACGTGGCTCAATTTTCTCCAACCTTGCATTTATATCTTTCACCTGCATTATGTGATCTTTTTACTCCAGAAATTTTCATTACTGAGGACAACTAAATGCAATGCACAGAAAAGATCTATAGCCAAAAATATCTTGGCCCAATCATGTAAACTATAGAATATATAATGCAAAGGTGATTACAGTCTATGAAAGAGTAAAATGGAAAATAAGAAGAATCATCAGACTTTTGAGGCAGAAATTCACCATATAATTTGGAAGAGAATGCCGATGGAGTTCATCACGGAATTGAGTTCCAGCCTGAGCATACATTTCCTGAATATATAAAACCAAATCAATATAATGCCGTAAATTACTATGATAACATATATAATAAAACTTTCAGAACTAATTTTACATAAAGAAAACAAATTTGCATCAATGAGAAAAGAATGCATGAAAGATACAGATGAAATGTACAATGCCACCCCTGAATGCAATGTAAAAAGTAGAAAATTTCAAGCACTCACCAATGCTAGAGCATGTCACATTTTAACAGGAACATTAGAACACCTAGGTCTGCTAACTTGAAGGTATTCATCAAATAATCCATTAAAAGAGCTTAACATGCATGACAGCATATAAATCCACAAGCAACCACTTTATACTAAGAATTCAATATTCTGACAAGCCTCCAGCAGAGGCATCTAACTCAATGTCTGCAAGCATTATCCAACCTTTTCACATAAATGGCATGAGAATTCAATTTTACTGGCCATTCCTACTATTCTCTGTCGCATTCTCCATACCGAGTCCATATGATTTCCTCAGATGATTTTGGATCAGATTTCATTTCCCACTGACAGCCCAAGCAATGCAATAAGAGCACTATGCAATCCTATGATAGACCAAACTAACAGCATACCTAGCTTCTCGTATGTAATATGAAGACAACGCTAATCAAGTCACTATAATTAACGCCATAATTGTCATCAAGTTTATTCAGCTCAAGATAAATGGAGTAAGACATAAAGCATGAACCAAACGGTAAAAAACAGCTCACACTACATGCAGAACTAAAGTCTGCAATACCTTACTAATCAACCAAATATCTTTTTTAAAAATGCTTTAGATATTTTTAAAACTGGCACACAAGGTTGTCAAAGGCGAAAAGCGCACTCAAGGCGCAATACCTTGTAATCGCCCGAGGCAAGAAGCGCAAAAAAAGCGCTCGCCTGAGCGAAGCGAGGCGCAAATATTTAATAAATTTATTAAAATTGTTTGATGGATAAAAACAACAATTTTAAATAGTTCAATTATTAAATTAATATAGCATCATATTTACAAAATAAGCACCATGTGCATGAAAACATTAATGCTTAAAACTATTATTAGATTAACAGTTTTTTTTTTTTTGTGTCATTACTCTCAAAAAAAAAAATCTTTTTATTGTTTTAATAAATTTATAAATTTGATTAAACACAAAAAAGAGACTCTCTTTATTTAATAAATTAAAATTTTCTTTTATTATTCTAATAGTTTTATTATTTAGAGAGAGAGTGGGGGTAAGAGTTTCTAGAATATACTTTTTGCTTTTTAACTTTCTAGCAAATGCTTTTACTAATATGCCTTGTCCTTTATTTTTATCCATTTGCCAGCTGTCTTACAACATCCCAGCATGATAACATAGTGAAAAAAGGAAAAAAAAACATTAAAAAAAAGAAACCATCATAAAAAACAATCATGCATTACACATATCAGCTGACTTGAAAAGAAAACACGCATGTCTATTTGTAAACTCTTGTCCTCTCTCTCTTCCCTCCTCCCCGACCGCTCTCCTCCTTTCCCCCCTTCGCCTCCCGACCTCTCTCTCAACTGTCCTCCCTGTCCATTCTCCTTTCTCCTTCTCACTTCGTCTCCACATATCCTTTCTCTTCTTCCCATCCTTTACCTAACCCTCAGTCTTCCCTTTAAACCCCAACCCAAAAAACCCACCGTTCCCCTTCACCTCTGTTCCAAACTCTAACCAGCACCAAACTTCTCTTTCCCTTCTCCCCCCCTGTCTCCACTTCTAAACCCCAACCCCCACCTTTTCTCTCTCCTTTTTCCTTCGTCTCTCTCTCTCTTTTTTGGGGTCATGTGTGTCATTCATTAAGGCGCTCGCCTTGGCGCCTCCTGCGCCTTGCGACTAAGCGAAAAAGGCGCTCGCCTTGTCAAAGGCGCCTTGCCTTGGCCATCACAAGGCGCAAGCTTGCGCTTCGCCTCGCCTGAGCGCCTAAGCGCACAAGGCGAGCGCCTTTAACAACACTGCTGGCACATATCTCTCTCTTCTTTTTCTTTGCTAATTTACTATCTATGCACTAGCATGTCCTATAATTCAACATGCTACTATAAATCTGATAAAGCTGTAAAGTTGTGACACTGTAGATAAAAGTTTTTCTTTTCTTACTGGTTGAACAATCAAGATTTATTTTGACAAAAAGAAATTCGTAAAGAAATGGCCTTTTTTTTAGGGTGGTCTTGCATGCCTATTGTATTCCAAGATAATACTAATGTTAACTTTTACTTGAGCAAAGAGCCATCACCAAAACCTAGTTAATAATGTTTCTTGCAGCACATTTAACTTTTAAACAAATCACTTGTGTTCTTCTAGATATTCACTAAATTGATAACAACTAGAAATCAAAAGCCCTCTGCTTTGGTCCTTCACAGCATGGAATGCAAACAACATTAAAGGACATGCATCCAAAAATTAGTAACATCTTTAACCTTCAAATTAACAGTGAGATTAGGTAGAGAGTTCCACTAAATTTTTAGTCTTCATTAAAAAGTAATCCAGACTACCCTTTCAAGAGTGATTATTTTTGTTAAGATTTGACCAGAGATTCAGAGTTGAGAGCTTTTGTGCAATCATGATGTTCAAGAACTTTACTGATATTGCTACCTTTTTATGGCTGCTTACATCCAAGGTTAAGATGTTTAAAAACAAGTACAGAGGAGTTCCGAGTTCCAACTGACCTCTATGCACAATATAGCTGCTTCTCTGACACCATGATTGGGATCATTCAACATTTGCAAGATCTAATGAGCAATAAAAGATTTACCATTACAAGTTTTATTCAAGAAAAAGAATAACTAAAATCAATGCCATTTAGACAAGTCAGCATACAGGAGGAAGGATAGCCCGCTGAAGGGGAAGCTCTGTAGATGCAAAAAGATTAATTGCAGAAGTCACCGTCCGAGCAAATTCTTCCCGGATTCTCCAGCTTCTATGTGTCCAGGCATAAGAGCCCGCTCTTTCAACAATTATTGTAGGAGAGGAAACCTGCAGCACGCAAAATGCTATTCTAAGGTACATAATTCATGATGCCAATGCATCAGAAAAGACTCCAAAGTACATCAGAAAAATCCACAAAGGGGTAAGTTTGCCTTTAATTTATTTTCTTTTGCAAAAATAAACTCATTCAACAGGATTCCCTCTCCATCAATCAGCACGTTTGCTACCCATGCAGGGCAGATCAGGATAACACAGAGAGCAACATGTTGATTCTCCATCGGCCCTTTCTTTTATTATGAAAAAAAATTTATTTATTTATTTTTTAATTCTCCATCAAGCCCACAGAGAGAAAATGGAATAGTGAAGACTACAGTCCCTTTACATTTAAAAAACAAATAAATGAAACCAAAGGGTGCATTTAAACAAGAAAATGGTCATCAAATTGCCTCTTTCCTCCTCCAAACACATTGATTGTTAACACCCCCACAACTTTTCAGTCTGTCCTCTCTTGAACAAACCAGGTGAGCAGGTGCTTTTTTTCCCTTAACGCTGGTTCATTTTCACTTTTGACTTAAAACAATGTCTCATTGTCTTTTTCTTTGTCAATTCCAATTTGCAATTCATATTAAGTTCTCAAAATAAATTGAAATACAAACTCTGTCTTTTTTTTCCTTTTTCCCCTCCTGTTTTGGAAAGAGGAGAGGGTAGCCCTGGCATGACAAATATTTGTATTTCTTTTGCAGCAGATGAGTTGATATTACAGAGTTACTATTCAATATCATTATCGGCTTTACAATCATAGAAAATCACAATCATTCTTATGCCATGCATTTTGATTTGTCTTATCATAACTTTTAAGGAGTTTATGAGCTGCAAGCTTTGCACAAAAGCAGTCCATCCTAATAAATATTGATATGCAGAGCCATCAGCTAATTTATTCACTCAGAAAATCCCCATAAGATAGAATAAAGTTGTCTCTCTCTAAAAATTCACTACTTAATTGACTTGCTATTTCCCTTGTCGTACTTGTGTCAACATGACATGACATGGATATGGGCATGGGATCCTACTCTGACGCCTCAAAATGAAATTGGACTCTTTGTGAGAGGATGGGTAATGATGATTGGGTTTGGGTTGGTCGTCAAGGTGCTACAGTTTTGTTTTGGTTGTTGAAGTTTCTCATCCAGATGCTAGAGTTTTGTTTGAGTATTAATCATGGTACAATGGAGAGGAGATCATCATTAGGCAAGCTATATATTGAGAATTTATTGTTCTGTTTGGATTTCAGCTTTGTGTATAGTGTTTGGTTTTAGGCAGGATATTTGATTAATTCCACAAATGATTTAAATTACTAACAAAAACTTGAAAAAATGACATAGGCTTTACACTTGCAATAATTTTAGAATAGAGTATCCACACCAAGTCTAATTCTTCAACCCATTTCTTCTGGATTGGCTATCCTTATTTCTGGAAAATGACAAGCCAGGCATTTAGATCCTTATCCATACAGAATCCTTATACCCATGCCCATGAAAAGAGCCTAATTCAGCATTATGACCTAGGCAGATTCATCTAAAAGAGAAACTGTGCTGTTATTAGTACAACCTAAAAAATGCGAGAGAGTTTCAATCTGCACTAACTATGTTGCTATTATATTGTCTTCCTAGTTGCATAATGCAAATTGTTCTAAACTACCAATCCACTAAAAAAGGCTGATCTTCTAATCCAATAATGTGGATCACCATAACTTATTTACACCACAGAGACCGGGCAATCTTACATGTTTTTTCTCCCTTCATTGCATCCACTCAAGCACACACTAACTAGAACCAATAGTCAATCATCTCACTTAAAAATATTCTTTTTCTAAGTGAGATCTAAGATGGAACCATTCTGAGAAACACATTAATCACCCACATCAAACCACATAAGATTCCTGATCCACTTAACTGAGAGTTTACACGATTAGCACCGACTAGCCATCACATGCACATCCAAAACGAACATTAATTCCCACCCAATTTCGACTCAACAAAGGATCTCTTTGCTAGACAAAGAGACTCATTTCTCCATCAAACACCATCTGAACCAAAAAGACCAGAATCAAACAGCAGAAACTCCCAAAACCAGATAAAATCCATTATTATCCTACTTATAAACCGCTAAAAACTAAAAAATCAACACAAAGAAAGCAACAGCAATGTAAATAAAAACACACAATGGAAGTATAACAATACCTCCATGAGTGTGAGCAGAAGTCTTCTGGCAGCATCCCTAACAGGCTGCTTCCCATCGCCGAGGCGTTCGACAACAGCCGGAACAAGCGCGTTGAAATGCAACTTCAAGTGGTCACCGGAAAGCACAGCCGCTGAAGCCAGAGCCTGAAGAGCACCCTGCGAAACCCTAAAATTGTTGTCTTTCAAGAGATCTAAGCAGCAATCGACGAGCGAAGTGGTCTCGGAAGAAGAGAGGCTCTTTCTAGAAGCTTCTAGTAGTTCGTAGAGCCTCTCTACTCCTGCCATGCGCTCTTTCGTATCTTTCGCTCTTGCGAGCTCTAAGGCTTCCTCCATGTGATCGTGGTGGCGGTGGTGGTTAGGGGACAAGGGTTGTTGGGATCTAAGGAAGATGAACGGGACCAGATCTGATAAGATTGTGAGCAGATGAAGCGGAATTCGAATCTCGAATGCAAAATGTCAATGGATGGAGAGAGAGGAAGGGAAGAATAGAGGGAAGTTTTGGAGTGAAGAGAGAGAGTGGAGTTGGAGTGGAGTTAAGGGTTGGGTTTTTTGGTGGCAGTGAAGTGAAAGGAATGTAGAGGGAGAGTGAGAGAGAGAAAGAGTGACGGCCGGAGAAGGAAGTCAGGAGAGAGAGAGAGAGAGGACCGTGGTTGGTTCGAGAGTTGTTGAAAAGATTAACACTGGTAATAAGGTTAATTCACGAATTGGTGCCACTGGTTTCCAATTTTTTTAAGTATTGAAGATGGAGTGTAAGAACAGCAACAGATCGCGAAATTTTTTATTGGACGGAACGTAAGGGTAGAGTGTGTTTATACACGGCTCTGTGTGTTTTATGGGACAATGGACCAATAGCCCGTCTATTTCGTCTTGGGAAATAAAATTCTAATTCAAAATAAATATAATAGGATTGTAATAATTATTATAATATTAATTTAATATAAAATATAAAATAAATAATTATTAAAATAAAATGTAAAATACCTATAATGCCACTTACATTTATTACAAAAGAATAGTTGTATAGGTGTTATTTTTAAAATAGAAGTATTTATGATAAGATTGAAAAATAGATCATTGAATGAAAATTCAAGTATTAGAGATATAAATTGATATTCATCATTTGACGTAATAGTAATTCATTATAAATTATCATTCCTTTGAAATGAATATTGTAATATCATTTGAAGGAATTAATAACTATTCATGTCAACTGAATGGACTACAAATGAGTATCATTTTCAACAAAAATAGGGTTAATTGCAAAATCATGGAGTCCAATACATGGCTAAGGTCCCTATATAAAATAATTACTAATATACTGTTTGGATGAAATTAATTACCAATTTTCAGTTGTAAAATTCCATAAAAGAATCACGATTTAATGTTTGACTATTGTCGTAATATCGCGATTATTAATGGCGATATAAATATTTTGTATGGATATCACGATTAATAATCGTGATATTGCTTCGTACGTCAAATCTATATCGCGTTTTATAGTCGCAATATGCACGTGTATATAGTGTTTTAAAAATGCAATATAAGTACATTTACTATTCACCCATGTATCATGTGATATAAACATGATTTTTGTGTAGTAAATTGGTAATTATTTTCATTTTGACCTTATTTAAGGAATTAATTTCAATTAGTGTCCTAAACAATAAATTAATTCCAAAATCATGACTTGTGATTTTGATAATTTGCAAATACATGACCTATGATTTTTTTTTTTTTTTTTACGAATAGATGACCCAAGTTTTATATAAAAGTATTAATATTATTTAATAATTTTAAAATGACAAATGTCAATTTTTCATTATTCATAAAAATTAATTTTATATTTTTTTTCAATTATCTCATTTTTAAAAAAACTAATTTTTAATATATTTTATTTATTTAATTTTATTTAGAAATATTTTTATTAAATTATTTTTTTAAAACTAATAAGACATTAACACACATATCTCTAATAACAATTAATTATAATAACACTTTTGTATGAAACCCAAGTCACTATTTGTAGAAAAAAAATAACACAAATTATGTGTTTGTAAATTGATCAAAACATAGGTCATATTTTTGTAATTAACCCTAAAACATATTATATAAATTTTAATTTAAATAAAAATAATTACATAATTACCGTCGTTATATCGTATGTTGAACATGTAATATAAGGTTTTTTTGTATATCTCATGTTAAACATGCAACGCTCGTCGCTATATAACTATATTTATAAGTTTGACTCGATATAAGGGTTTTTTTAATCTCATTTTAAACATGCGACACACGTCTCTATATACCTTTTTTTATAAGTTTGACTCCATATTATGGCTATATCTCTTCTCCAACACGTGATATATATACAAATTTTTATATCTCTTTTTCAACATTCGATATATTTAGGTAAAATCATCATTTGGTATCCAAATTTGATACTTTAACTTTTAAAAGTTCAATTTTAATACTAATTAAACTTTTTATGTTCATAACTAGTACCTAAATTTTTAAAAGTACAATTTTGATATCAATTGAACTTTTTGTGCTCATAATTGGTACCTGATTAACACTGTCAATTTGACACTAATTGAACATTTAAAATCAAACTTGATCTCCTTCTATATGTGGTTTTTTTTGTTAACATTTTGCTTGTTACGTTATAAAGCATCGATCGTGAAATTAGAGTAGATTTGTATGATAGTTATAGTGTATATTGTTGTATTGTTGTTATGTCGTATTGTGTGAGAATATTGTAGTGATTTTGCAACCTTGGACATATCAGTCAAACCATACATGCCAAGTGTTTGATCAAATGCTTGAAAAAATAATTGGTTAGCTTTCTTAGACTCTAACAACTTGTTCACTTTGCCATATGAAATATTTGGTCCATCTTATTTTAGTCATTTTTATATCTTATTTTTGTCACTTTCAAATAGATTGTATGTCAGTAAATATATACAGATAAAAAATGAACATTTTTCCTCATAAAATGTATTAAATAAACCAGATACAAATCAAATACATTTGAAAATCAGATAATCCAAAGAAACCTTGTAGAAAAAATGGAATTTGAATTAAATAGGATTATAATAGGGTTATAATAGCTATTACTATGTTGATTTGATGATAAAAATAAAACAAGTAATTACTGAAATAAAAGATAAAATATCTATAATACTCCTTTATCTTTATTATAAAGGGATTATAGAGGGAGAATAATTGTATATAAGTTATTTTGAAGATAGATATATTTATAATAAAGTTGGAAAATAAACTATTGAATGACAATTTATGGTTGGAGGGACATAAATTGCTATTCATCAATTTATATAATAGTAATTTATTATGAATTGCCATTTCCCTCAAGTAAACACCGTAATAGCAGTTTTACGTCTAATGAATAATGAATAAATAGTTATTCACGTCAAGAGAATAAGTTGTAAGTGTAAGTTGAAGATGTGGAAGGAATAGCGTCATCTAGATGCTCTATCAACATCACATTTTACATAATATTTGCTAATACAATCCCTCAAGCATGGTGTAAATAGGGTTGAACATGAGGGAGTTTGTTTGCTTCATTGTGTATGCTAATGAGAACATTGTGAACAGAAAATATAAGCCAAAGTATAATAAAGCTCTTTACCGGGTTAAAGAACTGGGATCAATGCTATTGCAAGAGCTATATGTGCAAATACACGAGCAATCTAATGCTTACATGGAGTTTGTGCCAACTCAATTGGACCAATCTGAGTTTGACACCTAGATAACCAGCAGGATACTTCAACCTATTAGGAGAACACGTCGATCTGCCTAATTCATGGGGCTAATGTTATCAACCAAGTATACCAAAGTCCACACCAACCATTAAGAGCATCCAACCATACTATTCCACACAAACTTAGGTCGTGCGCACTCCCTTACCAATGCATCCATTTCTCTTGTTGAAAAACACCGAGAGGTTGTCCTATACTTATAGAGAGGGGATCAACAAGAGGAAGAAACTCAACCAGAGTTCAAAGAAGAAGAACTTGTAATGAATGTTGACTTACCACAGCTATGACACCAATGTTCAATTAGGCTCCAAGGAAAGCTTAGAAGTACCTCCTCTATACTAACCTGCCAACAAACACATCATTTTCCTTACAATGCTAGCATGCCTTCTTGTAGGAACTACCCAAGTGAAATTATGATAGCTCGAGGGGTAATTATAACTTATTGGTCACTCCCTTTTACACCTATAACTAATTCAAGTCTCTTTTGACTCCTCCAAACCTCACGCGAAGCAGCTACTTCGGATAGGGATTGAAGGCAAAAATGGGAGAAGGGATAACACGACATACACAATAGTGGTGCCCCACACAGTATAGTCCAATTACCCTAGGGACTTCAATAATGGTCCTATCTAAAGGCAAGAGCAAGCGGATATTTATGCTGCCTAAATTTGGGAAGACTTTTATTAGAGGGAAGAGAGGAAAAAGAGAATTAAGCTAGCTCCACTGCGTACTATTTTGACTATTGTAAAAGTGTCTAATTTGATTGAGCTCCTTTGTAATAAAACACCTAAAGTTTATCATATATGTATGTGATTGGCAGTTAAGTTCTAATAGTCCGTTTACTTGACATAAATAGCCATTCATTCATTCCCCGTTCGACGCAAAGCTGATATTACAGTGTTCACTTGAAAGGAATGACAATTCATGATGAATTGAAATTATGCAAAATGAAGAATAGAAATTCATGTGTGTAACCCATAAATTGTCATTCGATGGTCCATTTTTCAACTTGATCATAAAATACCATTATCTTGAAAATAACACATATACAATTATCCTCTCTCTGTAATAAATACAAGGGGCATCATAGATATTTTATATTTTATACTAATATTTACTTATTTTACTTTTTATACAAGGTAAACTTTATAATAAACATTACAACTCTATTACATTCTTTTTAAAATGGATTTCATTCCCCTCCTTATTCCATTCAGCGAAGTGAACGGGCTGTAATTGTTTATAGTGTTGTAGTAGGTTTGTTGATGGTGTTTTTCAATATAAACTATGTATCAAGCTAGTGTGCTAGGCTTATATTTTGTAATATTTACGATGGTTAAAATTCACAAAGGATGGGTCTATACTAGGAGTGCATATTGTATAACAACTTAAGCGCATTCAGTAGATGTGCTTGATTCTAAATAAAAAATTAGTAATTTTGAACGCGTTCGTTGAATTTGTCTCTTTCATAAAAATAATGAGTTTTTACTCAAGTAAAATTAGAATATTTATTCTCTATACCATATTTTCGAAAATATGATTTAAAAAAAGTACGATACTACCATATAAACCTCAATAAAATAGTTCTTCAAGCACCAAACATCAAATAAATACAAAATATGGTTCAAATTAAAATACAAATAAGATATAGATAAAAAGAAAAAGAAAAAAAGAAATCCAAGCAAGCCCTATATCATATTCAAACTAAATAACGTTTAGTTAACACAATATAGTGGAATATAATAATTTAGTCCAGTAGTTTGAAAAACTGTTCTATTAGGACTACTGCTGTTGCAAATGAAAAGTTACACTTGTAAACATGTTTAGTAAGTGGAATGGAATAAGGTGAGAATTGAAGTATGATTTTTAATAAACGAAATAGAGTAATAATAGCTGTTACTCATAGCTCATTTGTAGTTCCATTAGTAGATATCGAAATTTGTTAGATAAACCAAAAAACAATTGTTCTTTTAGCCTATAAAGGAATTGAAATTCCTTAACTTGCAATATTGTCCAACCAAATGTAGGAATAGGTTAACATATTGTGAATAGTTATTTATCCTATTCTATCCTTATAAAGTTAACTAGATGTGACATAAAGGATTAGATTGATCTTTTCAACGCATTACAAATCTATCAATTAAACCTATGAACCATAGCAATTGACTATTACTTCATTATTTTGTTATTTATTAACTGTAATTTCATTTTTATATTATTTCACTTGATAAACCAGACATGTAATTACTACAAATAAATCTCTAATTATACATATGGTGTTAAAAAGTACAGAAAATAGCTGGGGACTATTCGAGCTTCACGTGTAATTTCTTGAGATGTGAATTAACAGAAAAGGCAAAGTTTAACTTTCTACGAAGGGAGGCTTAAATGTCTTTTAAGAGAGGTTCAAATGTATTCAAACATCTATTTGTGAAAACAAAAACATCATTTCCTATAAAGAGATGTTTAAACATCCATAAAGAAATATCATAACTTCTCTTAAGTGAGATCAAACAAGAAGATTTTGTAGATTAATGGCAAGATTTTGCAAATTTATTTTTATTGAAAATTTGTATGGATTAGTTAGATCAATGTTGCTTCTTTCTTTTTTCTTTTTTTACCATTACAACGAGTGATGGTAGATTCGAACTTGGTATCTTTTACTTAAGAGAGAGGGGGAGATGCTAGGTGTAACCACCATGAACTATACAACTTGAACATGATGATCACCAAGTAAATAATGTAATTTTTTCAAAAAGTTTAAAGAAAAGCCACAAGAACCACTTCCGTAAATATATTAAAATATGAACAATTTAATTGTGGTTTAAGAATTTGAATTGTTATCAATAAAAATTTTAAGATATAATTTCCATAACTTTTCGATAATGCATCGTAAATATACAATGGTAATATTCAATATATATATACATGTAAATAAACGAAAATGAGATATCTTACTTACAACTTTAACTAGATAATGGTATTATGTAATTAAAGGTTATAAAATCTAACCTTTATGATAATTAAAGGAATATAAATATTGTAGGTTTCATAAGCATGTTGACATATATATACAGACAAAGATAGAAAAGTAAACCTACAACCTTTATCTGTTGAGTTATCAGTGTGTTAATCAGTGTCGTGTCATCCAATGTCATACAAGTGAAGAGTTAAGATGAGTTGAGTCGTCAGTCGCCTTTGTCAAGTCTAAATCTTCTTCAAATTAAATAGTGGAAGGTTGAAATCGCTAAACTAAATTCTACTATTTTGTATATGCTATATTGCATGAAATATCAGTTATATAAAGTTAAAGAAACCTTAAAAATATCAAAAGTACGAATTAAAGAAATAAACGATGAGTAAAAAGATAATTATAAAGAAATGATGTTAAACCTAAACAATTGAAATCTTAAGATATTTCATGAAAAAGAAAATGGCCATAAATACTAAACCAATGCAGTAAAAGAGCAAAACAATGTAACCATGTAATACATGCAATAAATAAACCTGAAACATGGAAACGATTGCACGATAATACCAAATTTTGATATATTTCACAGTAACGAAAATAGTGAGAAACATCAAGCAAACATGATAATAACTATATATCTGCAATAGATAAACCCAGTACACATAATAAATTGTCAAATAATTCAAAGTTTCAATAGAAGTGAAATATAATACAAAATGTAATATAAAATAATCAGAATAACACAATGGAAACATAAGTGAAATAATAAATCTTAAAATGATCGAAAGCTTTTGGATTATAAAATTTAAAGTTGATATGTAATCTTGGTTATTAACAAATGATCAAAACTTTTGGTTATCTAAGTTAGAAATAGCTTAATTAACTAATATAATAGATGATTAATTTTGAACTTTTATCCAAACTTAATTTAGAAATTAAACGTAGATAGTTTAATTAAATCAAGTAAATTAAACAATAGAATATAAGTAGATAGATTAACATGATTATATTTCAAATATTCCCTTTTATTTACCTATTTGCTTCAATTACCCGTCTCAGGAATCAAAATCTTTAATTCCTTCCAATCATCAAATTTGAATTCCATTATTTTTTGATTTATTTATTTGCTTTAATTGTCTTTTCCAACAAATCAAATTACATTATCATCTTAACAAATTTTAAACTTAAACTCCTTTCCTTTCAATTATCAAATGAAACAAAATTTTTAAGTCCAATTGTCTAAATTTTTAAAATACCCAATTTAGCAATTTTAGTCTAAAATTTCATTTTTTAAGTCTGCATAAATTTTGAATTTTTCTTTTTATTCAAAAATATAAGTTCTTAAGTCTAGGCCCACACTAAATATCGATTTTTCATAAATTAAACTCATAAGCTAAACTTTTAATTCAAGTCGCTAATTTCTATTCTATAAATTCTTATATTTCTTTCTAATTATACTTGAGATAAATATCTTAAAATTTTAAATCAAAATCCTTATCCATAAAATACCCCTTAACATCTATTTAATCATTATCTCTTTTCCCTTTTCTTTCCTTCTACTTCCTTTTCTCTTCTCTTTCTTTATTTCTTTTCTTTCTCTCTCAAAGATCAAATCAAATCTCAAATTCAAGAAGCATAAAGAGAAATGGAATATGAAAAACAAGATAGAAGTTAAGAATCTTGTATGAATAAGCTATAACAACTAACGAATAGTAGTAGTAGTAGTAGTAGTAATAGTAGCAAAGGAGATCAATTTGCATATATTTGCTAAAAAGATAATTATAATTGTCTTTGCTTATTTTGATTGTTGCTCATATATGAAAATGACAAATAAATGCTAAATATATATAGGGTTTGTAACAAAAACGGTAGATTAGTAGCATTTAGATTTACATATTAAAACCTATGCATAAGTTATGCATGTATAAACTAGAAAATAATGAGATGATTAGACGATATAAAGTATAAATATATTTATGAGTATTATAAATTATAGATATGAGTTGTATATTGATTATAAGTTGTTGTATGTTGAATTTGTGATGTAAAATAAGTAGTTAAATAAGCTGAATTTTAAGGAAAAGACAGAAGAAAATGTGAAAAATTAGTGTAGAGTCTTAATCATGTGCGTGATCAATAACTTAGTAGCCTTGGGTATCAAAAGTTTACTTAATCACGAGTGTAATCAAGGACATGGTAGCCTTGGTTATTCGAAATTCGCATGATCATGGGCATGATAAATGATGTAATAGCATTGGCTATTTAAATTTTTCACAATCATAGGCGTAATCATGCACGTGATTAGAATCATGACCTAGATCATGGTCATGATTATTCGGTCCCCTGTTTCGCCCTATTAAAAAAGAAAAAAGAAAGGAAAGAAGAAACATAATAGATAAAATATATTGGTATTTGTATAATTATAAATGAGATGAGTGAATTAATAGGTTTAGTAGTTAATTTGGATGAACATAGCTTCAAAGTATAAAATGAATCTAGTTAATAATCTCAAGTTCAATATGGCTTAATGAATTTTAACGAGTTAAAATGAATTAGATCTATTAAGTTTAACCAACTTGGTTAAGTTATATTTGCACAAATGTAACTTGAAATATATGGTGAATTAATAAACTTAACTGCTCATTAGTTTAACATAGGTTTTTAAATATAAAGTTCTAGCTAATAGATGTAATTGCATGTGTTATGTTAATGAAATGTAATTGTTATATATTGAATGTATTTCATTGAATATATTCACGTATGTACATATGTATATAATTTTGAGTATAAAAATGATGTGCGTGCGTGTGTGTGTGTGTTTGTAAGTTTATTTTGTAAGAGTAAGTTAATGATTAGTAAACAAGGTTAAATTAATAAAATAAAATAAAGTTCAACTTAAGTTAATAGACTTTACTAAATATCTTTACAATTTCAACAAAGATCTAGGACACATGAACATTGGATATTTTGTATTTAGTTATATGTTTATTGATATTTCTTAATCTTATTTTAATAGGAACTATAAATCAATAATCAGAACTATCCATTCGATTGCTCCAACAACTAAACAAGATGCACATAACTCAAATCTTTTCACCATATATGTGTTTATAAGGTAGTTTCACACGTGTTAAAATAAACATAACTCTTTATGTGCATGGGGATTAGGGAACTTTGCATGTTATATGTTATGCGAATGAATGACAAGCTTTAATATCAAAAGTGATAAGCATATGTTTGGTATTGATTGTGTATTGTTGACTTGTTTAGAAATTGATTGGTCATCAAGAAATCAGACATAAATCTTAATTGACCATTAAATAAATCGAACATACATTGCGCAATATCATGACTTGCATTAGTATGATACTCATGTCGTGTATTAATATTCTAATTCTATGGTAACACTTTGGCGAGTTTAGTAAATCTAGTTAAGGTTATCATAGAGTTATCAGTCCCACGGGAACTGAGTAGATTGGAGTTGGCTTTAGGGTATTAATACCTAGTAGAGTTTATGAGTTTTAAGGTGAATTTAAGTTTATATTACTAATGTGTATATATAAATGACAAATGAGTTTTAAAAAAAATTCTTCCTTCCTTAGTTGTTTACTTCTCTTGGGTGTCAATTACTTGAGTTGGTCCTTAAATCCCCAAAAGAGAATGCAAATCTCCATTGGATTAGATTATAGTCATCAAAACTGTGCATGCTTCATATGATTGAGTATTGCATTGTACATGTTTGATAAGTATACTTGATTGAGTTTGTTTAAATTGTGATAAGATTAAGTTATTTACTGAGCTTCTTGTGCTCACCCCTTGATAGATTGTTTGATTTCTGGATTCAATGGCATTGATTGAAACTCAAAGGTGGAAGCTAAAATAAAAGAAATATGAAGATTAAATATGGGTTGGAGAGAGTTTCGAATCATACTAAAAGAAAAATTCGAGAATAGTAGTTAAGAAATTATGATATAATAGTTAATCACTTAATGTAATTTATCTATAATGTTATTCTTGTTTGTATCTTATATATATGCATTTTTTCCTAATTTAAACGACATTTTGGTCCTATTACAATTGTCAATGCCATGGAGTATTCAATAAGTACAATGTCCATGTATCTCTCTGGAAGCCTCAGATGGTTTAATACCAGTGTCGGTGACTCCAGTTTGATATCTAACGTGTCGATACTTTTAGCGTACCTTATGGGGTTGTGACGTGTCGATACTTTTAGCATACCTTATGAGGGTGTGACACTAGGTTACAAGTCTATTAGCTGATAAATGTTGTTTCAACTCTCAAAGTTACGTTCTTTTAAAATAAATATGCTGTATGAGTTAATAATTAGTCTAAACTCAATCTAAAAATCTAAACTCGTCCTTTAGAAGTGTTATAAGCTTGGAAACTGAAGAAATTATGCCTGAATGTATATGTATCCCTGTATACGTTTTTCACACAAAATTTTGGTACTTGCAATAGCAATATTTCTCTCTTAAATTCATCAACAACATCATCATAACCATCAAAGTATTTTGCAAATTGTTGTAGTTATCAGTAAAAAAAGATTGTTAGTATTGTTATTGATGGAAAATATTTTTTAACGAGATTGATCTATTGATTGTTTAATGGCTTGGATTTATAATCAACATGATAACACCACTAAAATACTTAATATATCATTTACCACATTTATATTAATAGTTAGGCGATTGATTGGATATTTTTATCTATGGGATTGTAAAAGTTCGATGTTATTGATAGATATTTAGGTAGTGTTTGATTATAAGAACTGCATAGAACAAGAGAAACTGAACAATACTATATAAAGAAGGGTGAAACATATATCTACCGACTTTAAAAAAATTACACAAAAATAATTACTAAAATACCGATGCAAAATGTATACAGGGGATGCAATTGATATTTTTCTTAATGAATCACTTGCACTGGAATAATTTAACAACAGTTCAACAATGCTAAATCGCATCTAAAAGGCGCAACTCACCTTGAGCCTCAATTAAACACATCTTTCACCAGCGATTCACGTGTGAATTGTTTGATCTTTCCTTTTTTTTCCACTCCTAACACAGACAACACCATTTCTTTGTTGTTGCTTTCCGACTAACTTTTCTTTCTTTTCTTTTCTTTTGCATTCCTAACATTAAAACCAGTCAAAACTTTTGCTTATCTTTACTTTTTACTAGTTAATGTATTAGATCTTAACATGTCTAAAATTTGTTGTCTGCCATTTGCACATGCAACTTATGTGTAAATGCTAAAACTATGTAATTATTTTTGTAATTAATTTATGTAATTATATTTGTGTAATTTTTATTTAGGTAGGCCGATAATCATACAACTTTTTCGTACAAAGAATAATCGACAACACAGTCCACTTATACCATATTCGGCATGCATGGTATTGGATAAAAAATTTTGAATTGTCTATTTTTTAGTATACACAAGTGCGATACAATAATATTATGAGAATTGTGAGTTATCTAGTGAAAAGATGATTTATCTCATCTTTTATATGACACTATTTTTCTTCAAGCTCCTCTAGTACTCCAAAAACTTATTATCCAATATAACGGCAACTTAAACAGAGACTAAGATTTTTTTAATCCCACAAATTTACATGAACCAAATGCCCTCTTAGTTTTATCCAATAAGAGTTACAAGACCCTTAACAGACTTTATATAGAAAATTTAAAAGATTTGAAGGATAATGATTTCATACACTTCTCATTATCATATTTCTTTTCCTCATATGTAAGATTTTCCAAGAATCTTTAAGGTTTTAATGTAGCAAGGAAAACAAACATAGTGCAAAGAATAATGAATCAAGAATTTGTAAAATAAAATGACATTTCTTTTGTGTCCTTAAAGTAACATTTGTGTTCGACCCGAACATTCTACTAATTGAAGATTGACAAGAGGATTAAATCTGAAAAAGAGGTAGAAATATGATATGTCGAAGACACCTGATGGCATGTACAACACGAAGTGCTAAAGAACAAATAATTTTATAATGATCAAATATTTGAAATTCAAAACGGTTTTTGAAAATTTTTATTATAACACAAGTTCATGAATTTTAATATTGATTGTTTTGGTGACCCCACTAAAGTAATTATAGAATCTCTTTATGTGGGAGTACTAACTACTGAACTATCATCGATGTAGAATGGTTATAGTAAGAAACTTTTATAAACAGTAAGGGTTAAAAAAAGGCATTGGATAATTATAAATGATATGATATATGTAAAAATTCTAAGATATTTTTTAATTGTACGCAAAGAATTCCATAGGTACTTTTAGGATTTTTCCATTTTGTAAAGTCTCACAAAAATTTAAAAAAAAAAATTGTACAATTTTTTTGTGACTAAAGAATCACACTCTTCGTACAATTCCTAATGATAAGTCAATTGTGTCATCGTGCTAAGAATGATACAAACAAAGGTGATGCTTGAAGGGATCCCTGTAGTTTGCAAGAATAAATAACGTAAAAAAAGAAGAAGATAGAAATGCTCAATAAGGTTATAATTGGTTAATGTCATAAACTATTTCAACATGTAACAAAACTTATTTATGCCTAAACGTTAATGGTCCCAAGGAAAGCAGACATGGTATAATAAAATATAAAATTTTAATTAATGATAAAATAAGCAAATAAAAGCTTGTGAAATAAGAATTACCAACCTACATATTGCAATAAAGCTAAACTCACGATATATGTGTTACATGTCCCATGCAAACAGCCTACGCTTATGCAAACCCATGCAAATATAATAATAATAATAATAATAATAATAATAATAAAGGAAAAGGCCTATTTTGGTACTTGAATTTTAGCCAAGTGGACAACCATTTACCTAAATTTTGAAGAAGAATAATTTCATACTTAGCCAAACTTTTTGTATCCCTTTTCACTACCTCACTAATTTATTGTCTCTTAAAGTAATGGGCACATGCTAGACAATGATTGGGTAAGATAGTGAAAAAAGGCACAAAAATTTTGATTAGATATGAAATTAGTCTTCTTAAAAGTTCAAGTACCTAATTGTCTACTTGACCAAAGCTTAGGTACTAGAAGGGGTTTTATCAATAATTATAATAATAAGAACCGTACAAGAGTAACTTCATAAGAACAAGCCTCACATGTGACTTTTTAGCCCTACATTATTCAATTGCAATCATCTAATTGGTCCTCCCATGGTAATTTATATAATATGTAAACTCCTGCAAACTTATTCCTCGCATGACGTGAAGGTCCTCTTAAGTACTCTTGCTTGTCATTAATGCACACATCTTATGAAAATTTGAAAACCAAGTTAATTAAACCCTAAACTCAAGCATCCATGATAATATCATAATCCCTCATCATCCAAACAATGCAAATCATGTCGTTGATGGTGGCAAAAGAAAGTGTAAAGGGAAGGTTATGGAAATCAATTATAAGAAGAATCATTTCCGAAGTGTCAGGATTATAATAAGAAGACACATTATGCATACAAATGTCATTATAAATAATATGAAGAAAAAAGAGTTTAGATTACATTGCAAATGTTGACATCGTAAAACCTATATAACACTTAATATAAAACTCAAGACGGGTTGTGTATTTTGTTTTAAAATTAAATTTCTCTTTTTGCGAGTTCTAATACTTAAACAAAGTAAATGAACAAATATAAGCAATAACAAGTTGTAATGACTATAGAGAGAAGGGATAGAAAAATCAAGTTTGATATAACTACAAATGCCTTCGAATGCAGAAATTCACCACCACTTCATTCATAACCATAAATTTTGCTCATAGTGAGCTACACACAAAACAAACACAAAATCATGCACATATTAACCTCACAACAATCATGTTTTTACAATTGATCTCCTACCACACTAGACATAGCTTAACACTCTTTAAATTCTCACATAAGTATCATAGAATATAGTCTTAAAACAGTTCACAAAGATAATCTCAATGGCATTACTTAAGTCTTTCGCAAAGTTTGTTTATGAGTAATGAGCCCTTCTAATTGTGTTAATTTCATCAAATAACTTGCATTTATAGTCTCTCCAATAAATTTGGATGTCGGTCCGTATTCTCCCATCCTTTATCCTTATATTATTTGCTTTAACAACTAGTTTCTGACTAAGTAACATCCCAATGCCACAAAGTATCATTTAAATGCCATCTACAAAAACAAATATTGAAGATTATAGACACAATCAGGCATCAGCATTCAGATAGCAAGCTACTACACCATGGTTAGAACCTATTCAATCATGTCATAAAAGCCTAGTATTAGGTGTTAAACCTTAGTGTCATATTGCTGGTTGTAATTAACATGATCGTCCTTTGATCATGTTAGCATTCGGATGCCATGCCTTAAATCATGTATAGTATCTGAATGCTAAATGTCATGCAATTAAGTCTTGCAACATTATAAATATACACAAATACAATACATATGATTACACAACAAAAGTTTATTGTATTGCACACAAGTTTTGCTTATCATGTGTAACTTAATTCTAACAAGCAAATAATTGTACAATGCATTTCTTTATCAAAATTTCACATTAAACTCACCGTTTCAACAAACACAAATGATTTGATTGCAATGTTGGCATGGTTTATGAATTTGGATAAGTGAGTACGTTGCTTGGTTAGCTAAGTTATTCTTAATTGACTAAACATGTATGTGAAATGATATGGATGTGTTGGTGCAATTAACGTGTTGAATTCTATGTATTTGCATAGTTATAGGAACTAGCTACCCTGCAACTAGCTACTAAACATGCCTCAAGGCTTAGTGACTGGACATTAGCATGATTAGAAAATCAATAATGTGAACTGCATTTAGCGTTTAAATGCTAAGGGTAGACATCCGGATGATAAGCATTTTTCACATGACCATAATTTTTTTTTCATGGTGTAATGGACTAGCATATAGACAATAACTTGTCTCATAACCTTTAATGTTTGTTCTATAGTAGGTGTCCATACCATAGTTTGTGACATTGGGATGTTAATCAATAAAAAATAGCCATTGGAGCATTTAATGCAATGGTGATTTTTGGCAGAAATGTTCAATAACCAAATTGAAGAAGTTAGTTGGGCTATTAATGTTACAATTAACCTTCTGTTACCCTCTCCTGGTAATATCATAATTTGTGCTTCATTTTCCTTTATCTTCATGAGTTAGAAGTTTTGACTAGTGCCATTTGTTTTTTACTTGTAAATCTTTACAAGACACTATTATAATATATATTGAGATTTAAAGAGAGCTTAGGTTGTGCCTAGCGTGATGAATAACTTATCACAGAAACATAACTCTCCTGAGAATTACGTGTATTTTTATAGTCGTGTTGTGGTGTAGCTCCCTCTGAGCAAATTTATTGAAGTTAATAATGTGTATATGTGTGACTCCTTGTTGAATTAGGTTTATTTTGTTTATCAATTAACTTTCTTTCTTACAATTGACTTTTTTTTGTTTATTTGTTGAATTGCATTTTTTTAGCTTACAATTCTAAAAAGAGATAAAATAATTTTAAAACTTAATTTAAATATGCAAGTGTAATTAGTAGCTTGATACATGTATCTAAGTATACTAGACCTGCATTTATTGTGTATGACTTTTCTAGACCCATTAGTAGGCTCATGCAAAATATTGGAAAGTAACCAAAAGAATTCTGACATTTTTGAAAGATAACAAAGAAATTTAATCTATGCTAGCCTTCCATTACACATTCAATGACAAAGCCCCATAAAATATACTTTTCGTTACACATTTGATAATGGAGGTCAAGCTTATAACCTTAGCATTGACTAGGAACGAAGGTAAAATGGTTAATAAATTTGTAATTTGAAATAGAATTGTGGCAAAAAAAAAAAAAAAGAATTATGGTCACAACCAACACCAGCTATTTCAATCGTTTATAATAATCAAATGACTATGTGCTATGCTTATAATAAAATATATAAAGAAAAATCTATACATTTGAATGCTGGGCTAAGACATGATTGTGCTAGAAGATCAATTGAGGATAGTGCTATAACAATTGCCCATTAATTACTATATATAATTTAGTATATCTATAGATAAAAACATTATCAAAAGAGCAAGCGAGGAGACATTCGCTAAAATTAGCCTAAAACTCAATTAGTTAATTATAATAAAAACCTTATTTCTTTCAAGCAAACCACTAGTATAGAGGTTTAAGGAGTAACAAGAAGTCACCTTTAAATATGAAGCTATTCGCTAGTAAATTAGGGGATGAAATATTAGAATATTTCTTAATGGATCAATTGTTTATTGGAATTAGTTACAACCATCAATTTGAGTATAAAATCGATGCCACTTCTACTAAGAGCTATTAGGTGTGTATTTTGTAAATATTCAAAAAATTAAGATGAGTGTAAGGTCATAGAAACACTAACAATAATTCTATTTAGTTTTTTTTTTTTTTTATAACCATGGAAATGTATGTGGCTTTTTAGTTGTGGCATAAAGCATATAGGTTTAAGCAAATAGGCTAACTAAATCCCTATTGCAATATTGAGAGACTTGCACCAAAAAATGATAAAATTTATGGGTATTGGTCATTCGGAGCTTTCGCAGTATGAAAGTTTATTTATATGATCAATGCTCTAGTAGGAGAATGATAGGTAAAATTCTAATTATGTAAATATTGTTAAGAAAGTAGAAAAAGATGAGTAGGAAATATCAAGATTAACTTCATGTATAATTTCCCATTGTTTGTGTTAATATAAAGTTGAAATATGACTTTTTGTGAAGAGATATTCTAACAACTTTTAAAAGAGGTCCAAAAGTTCTTTATAACAATGAAAGTGCGACTCCTTGATTTTTTTCCTTTTTTTTTCTTTTCCCAATAAGGTGAATTTCATTCATTGTGAAAACATTATATCAATCAAATTCATTGACACAAAAAGATCCTTAAACAAATGATCCGTAGACAAAGGGTTGAGGCTACCAAAATCCAATCTAATAAACTAACATATCTCTTCAAAAGTTAATCTGTTCCACCTAAAGGATAATATACCCACATGAACAAGACCATCCTATTGGTGAGTAGAAAAAAAATGTCATGATAGGGATGACATAATCCCATGCAATGGATGACGATAAAAAAGAAAAGAAAAGATGATAAATAAATAAATTTGAAATTAATATTAAATCACTTATTCAAGAAGTCGTTGATGATCTAAAATCTAGATTAGTACGATCTCTTCGTTCACCAATCTTTGAAGTAAAATGAAACTATCGATTGTGATGAATTGGTGATGGTGAAAATTGTAGAATAAAGGCATATATAAAAGTTTTCACTCAAAGAAAAGATAGAAATCCATGATATGACAACAAAGGTAGATTTGTGATTCTAAGATGGTAAAATAAGTATTAAGGAATAGAGAGGACAAGTGATTGAGGGCATGTTGTCGCCCCTCAAAAGCTATGGTAAGAGAGATTTAAATGACTTATCAAATCTATAAAATTTTCCAAATTGCATTATACTAAAGAGCCACATTGGATTAATGTGTTGTATCAATTCCTAAAGTTATGTTTTCTTTTTCTTTTAAATGGACAATTGACACGAGTTGGTAAATAATGTAAATCCAATCTAATAATCAAAACTTGGAAATTGAAAAATCACTGTCTGGATATATATATGTAATAGGACAACATTTTTTACACATTCTTCAACAACACACTCATAAGATTTTAATTATTCAACAAATATATACAATGACAAAGAATGAAGGATTGTTACTTTTTATTTACAATACATATTTAATGGTATCATTTAAGATTAACTAAATCCATAGAAAATATAATGTAGAATTCATAAAACTCTTAAAGGACACTAATTTTAAATGTAATAATTGTCTTATTCTCGCTATATCTAAAATCTTCCAACAACTATTGCACTTATCATCCTTACACTTCACTTTTGGAATAATAGAGGAATTGAATTTCGATTCATTAGGAATATAATGGAGTAGTTATAATTATTAGAATGTTTACTTGGTATAAAAAATAAAACAAGTAATTATTGTATACTATAGGTGATACTTTTAAAACAAATGTATTTATGACAAATTTGAAAATTAGGTATTGAATGACAAATCATGGATGTGGAAAGATGAATTGTTATTATTATCTTACGTCATAATAATTTATTATGAATTAATATTCCTATCAACTAAGTACCACAATTAAAATATACGTAGAATGAAAGGCAATGAATAATTATTCTCTTTAATACTATGTTTGGTATAGGATAATCGAGAGGAAATGATTAAGAATGGGAGGAAATGAAGGAGGATTGGATTCCATCCTCTTATTTGTTTTGAGAGCAAAAGACAAAAGAGGGGAAATAGATGAAATATTTTTTTCCTAGGTCCCACCATTTTTTGGTCCCCTCATAATGGAGAGAATAAGGAGGGAAAATGAGATTTTTTTTAAATTACTGTTACGCCATTTTTTTTAAATTACTTATTATCTATTAGGAGATTGTAAGTAATTTATCATTTATTACATTTTGTATTTTATAATAAGATCGAGTAAATTATATCGAAAGATCACAACATTTAGGTTAAGTTCATTTTAGGTCGTGACATTTCAAAAAGTCCAAAAGAGGTCATAGTGTTTAATGATTAAGCTCATTTTAGGTCATAACATTTTCAAGTGGTTCAAAAATGGTCATGATGTTTAGAGAAGTAGGTCAATTGATGTTACATTGACACGTGTCAATAGGAAAAATATTTAATTAAAACTCATAAAAAGGTCACATTGTTTAGGGATAAGTTCATTTTAGGTTACAATATTTTTGAAGTAGTTCAAAAACAGTCACAATGTTTAGAGAAGTAAGTCAATTAAGGTCACATTGACATGTGTCGACAGGAAAAATATTTAATTAAAACTCAAAAAACCCTTTATTTTAAGACTTCAATAACATGTATCAATCGAAAAAATATATAATTAAATCTCATAAGACGCTTTCTCAAACTCGTGAACTCTTTTGAAATTTTTGAAATGCTGTGACATAACCTTCCGGTATAATTCACCCAATCAAGATTCCATCCATTCCTCTCCTCCCCCTTCATTATCCAAATGTATAAAAATATTTAAATTATTAAATAATTGATTCCCTCCACTTTCTTTTCATTCACAATCTTTTTCTTTATAACTCATTCCGCTATACCAAACGAAGTGCAAGTGAACGTACTATTAGTTTTTTAAATTATTATTTTACAAATTTTATGGCTGCAAAAATAGTACTGCCAAACAATACAACAACCATTGTTTTTCTATTTTCTTTAAAATTACAAATCTATTCTATTTTATTCCTGCTATTAGATTATAGGAAGGTTAGTTTGTAGAATCCATGATGAGTATGTAGTTTTATTGTATTAATCTTTATTTCAAATTGCTCATCTACTTTGATACTGATACAATACAAAATATCATATCTTATTGCCATAGAACTTTTTAAAACCTATTTCGTGTATGTATATATGTACACATTTTAAGTCCAAAGTATTTGTTTATGTCTTATGAATCATAATTGGCACACATAATTAACTTTGATAAATAATAAATATTTTAGGAAAAATACCCAATTAGGTTCTTAAACTTTGACAAAAAGTTTATTAATGTACCTAAACTTTTAAAAAAGTCAAATTTCATATTTCATTGTCTCTTTCAATAACAAACACGTATCAGACAACCATTTAATAGTGATGGGTGAAGTAATATTTAGGAATACCAGAAGTTTAATTAGGTATGAATTGAACTTTTTAAAATTTAGGTACCAAATTAAACATTTTCCGATATTCTAGCAATATAATCTATCATGAAAATGTTATTGACAAAAAAGTGTAATTCCCTTTCATGATTCACCCATTCAAATGGGTCAATAATAATAATACTGATAACAACAACGACAATAAGGATGTGCGAATCCAATGTAGGTAGGGTATGAAATCTTATTTGTAATCTACTTTAGAAGGCAAGGTACAAAGTTTTGTATCCATAACCTATCTCGTAGCACCTTGTACTTATCCTACCCTGTACCGTATAAAACTCACATGGTATAAGGTATCATATGGAGCTTGTAAGATTTTTTTTTTTTTCAAATCTCTAGTCATAAAATGTTAACTACATTATTCATGTGTATTCATCATAAATAACATATCAATAGAAATTTTAAAAAAGATTTTTTTTTAATATCACAAGGTTTACAATATGTAGAACATGTTTATGTATTAAAGTTGAAATTTATAACAAATACTTGTAGAACTTGATTATATTATATTAACAAAATTGCAAAAAAAAAAATGTAGCAAATTCTAAAATAAAAAAAAAACTTTGAAAGCATGTATTTATTAATTAGCATTGAATGATAATTTACCTCTATATAACTTAGAAGTTCAAGTACAAACTATTGGAATTCTTTTAAAATAAAAATTACAAGTACTTCCGTAATAAATCATATGAGTTTTTTCTAAATATAAATTTATAAAAGATAGTTTATAGATGATAATCTTATACAAAAGTGATTGTAAAATGAAAATAGAGTATATTATTTAGTTTTTTATTATAATTTTTCAAACAGAGTACATATTTTAAAATAGGCACAGGGTATCCACAAATATGTATACTCTATTGTATATGTTTCAGGTTGGGTACAAGATATGAAAACCTCACATTCATATCTTATTCTATGAGAGTAGGTTCAAAAAATACAATATCTGTACCTTATCCTATAACCCTCAATGCTCACCTAGACCATATCCAGTTGAGTAAGTACCCTATACAATAGGTTTACTTGCTCACTCTTAATAATAATAATAATAATAATATATGTATAATGAAATTTGAAACTCACTTTACATTTAATGGACGTTGGAATTGCAATGTCAAAGCTAATAACTGCGGATGTAAAACCAAACGGAAATATTCAAGCATTATTTTTTCCAAGAAATATAAAAAGTATTCTTTGAAACCGTTTGATTTTACACAATACAAGCGTCATGAGTTCCAAGAGGATAAATAAGTTCTGATTCCAAAATTTGAGCATTTATGTTAAAAGTTGAAGCATCGTACCCAATCATCATGTATTCTATCAACCTTTAATCTTCATGTCCGTAAAATTACGAACAACATCTTTTTCTAATTTGAAATATGTAAATCACATTAATAATTTTTCGATAGCTTTCATAAAAATAAAATACATAATTTTTTACTTCCCTATAAAAGAAAAACATAATTTCCTTCCTTGATTATTTTATATTTCCATTTGAAAGATCGAGCTCCACTAAAAAATTTGGCCTTAACATCCTACCTTGTTATTTCCCTTCAATTACCGTTACAAGTAACCACTTCCTAGAATAGCTAGTTTTTCTGCTCTGTTGAGTTAAATTTTGTACTTGATGGTAAAAATTAATCAAAACCACATAACCACAATTTTAGTTTGGATTTGTGCCTTGTGCCAATGGAATTCTGATGATAATATATAGTTCTTTAAAATCCAAATTGGTTTTATTAGTAGTATTACCATAAGGGACAAAAGAATCCACTTATCCATCCTTTTTACAATCCTACTAGAAAAAGAAAAAGAAAAAGAAGTGAATCATTATATGCATGTGATGCATATGTAAAAAATATGAACAAATACCTAAATATGCAATGTAACTCCAAAATGGAAGGTGAAGATTAAATTAGTACCTAAACTTTACATAAAAATTTTATTTAGTATCTAACATTGAAAAAATCAATTTAATACCTAACTGAACATTTTATGACTATTTTTTCTAATCCTTCAACACCTTTTACTCTATTCTTGACTCGGAAGAAAAACCATACCATTTGAAATTTTACTATTTCTTATAAACTATCTAATGCTAATAGGTTGTAGAATCTTTAATGTAATTCATAAAACTGGATCTCATGCATAAAATCAAAACACCGAATCATAAATTATAAAATAAACAAAAGCGTACCTGAGTTGATCAGGATTTACGATTTGATTTGATAGTAATTTTATCTTCTTGTTAAGACTAGATCTTTTCTCCTGACCGCTTATTTGATGAGGAATAAAATCTTAATTTTTTTTAGGAGTGGAGAGGAGAGCTAGCCTTTATATAGACATCTTATAATATCCACTTGGGCCCACCATCACGAGCTTATAGATTATAAACCTACACCAATTTAAGCCGTCCAACCATACTCTAAGTCCATGAGGCGCTAATGGGCTATAATATTATGGATCAAATATTAACCTTATAAGCTCATTGCATTGTCTCGATTAATTACTGTCATTTTTATTAAATCAAAATCCAATTAAAATGGGACTAGTTAAGTCTTACATTCTCCCATCGGGCCATTTTAATCGTGTAATTTAAAATATTTTATTTCATAATGTTTCAAAAATAAAACATTTTATTTTATAAAATGACTCTTGGACTGAATAACAAATCTGTATGTACACATTATAACCACGAGACAACACTTCAATCATTCCGGTCTACTAAGCTATTAATAATGGATCATGGCAATAACTATGCCCTTTATTGACATAGGACCAATCCATGGTCACAATCATTAGAACTTTAGTGACATGGATTAGTATGGTAGTGTAGTAAGAAAATAACACCTGTAGTAATGATCCAAATGACTATTTTCTATGTCGGTCCTCCTTATGATTTCTCTTCAAAATAAATTTTGAAAAACTATGAGAAATCTTCTATGGTATGTTTTGTAAACTGTATCTTGAGATATATCCTTACGATTCCATTTCATAGAACATACCCTAATGACATTGACATCAAGATCTTAAGCAACTACATGCACATCTTTAATATGTGCACAAGTGACGTGTAAATTCCTTATGTGCACAAAATAAAATAAAATAAAATAAGTAAAACATAATTGATGATCATCAATAAATATAAATAGCAAAATATAATTCATGAATGTAAAAATTTATCAATCCATAACAAATTCTCAAACAAAAAAAAACAGCTCCTACTAACGCAATACATCAAAAGAGCCGGTAACTCCCTATATTAGAACATGACTCTTGAAAACAATGGGTCTGAGTTTTTTGGTTAGAGGGTTAGAATATATAGTCTGGGCTATTTTCTATGATATGTCACCATCCTTAATGAGGTCCCTAACTGCAAGATATTTAATTTCCATATGCTTATAAACCACTTGAACTCTTATTATTTCATTAAGAAGAACACTGCAAATTGTATTGTCACAAAAAATCTTCAATGGTTTAGACATGTAATTCACGACAAATGGGCCAGAAATGAAATTCTTTAACCAAATTGCTTGAGTAGCAGCTCCATAACAAGCAACATTCAGCCTGCATAGTTGAAGAAGCCGTAAGAGTTTGCTTAGCACTCTTCCATGATATAACTCCTCCAACCAGCATAAAAATATGACTTGATGTGGATTTTAAATCATCTTAATAGGTTGCAAATCTAAATCCGAATAGCCAATGACTTCGAGATTATCAACCCTCCTATATACCAACATATAATCCTTTGTTCTTTGTAAAATCGCATAACTTTCTTGGCAGCTACCCAATGATCAAAACCAGGATTAGACAAATACCTGCCAAGAACACTAATTGCAAAGGCAATGTCAAGTCTAGTGCATACCTCAGAATACATCAAACTACCAAAAGCACCAGCATAGGTTTATCTTTCATAAATTTTTTCTCGAAATCACTCTTTGGGCATTAGTACTTATAATTGTCAACTTTGATAACAGGAACATCACCAAGTTTACAATCTTGCACATTAAATATAGCAAGTACACGATTTATATATGCCTTTTGAAATAAACCAAGCATCTTTCTTGACCTGTCACGATAGATTTCAATACCCAAAATAAAAGAAACCTCTCCAAGATCTTTCATGTCAAAAGTCTTGGATAATACTTATTTTGTCTCATTAAGCAATCCCACATCACTGTTTGCCAACAAAATATCATCCACATAAAGCACAAAGAAAATAAAATTTCCTTTATCAACCTCCAAATAAACACATCGATCTACCTTATTTTGAACAAAGCCCTAATGAAGTGATTTATTTGTCAAATTTAGGTACCATTAGCGAGAAGCTTGCTTGAGCCCGTAATTGATTTCTTCAATCTACATACTAGATTCTCATTTCCTTCCTTCACAAACCTCAAGCTGCACCATGTAGCCTTCTTCATTCAATTCACCATTTAAGAATGCAGTCTTCGCATCCATTTATGAAGTTCGAGATCAAACGAGCCATAAAGGCATAAATTCTGAAGGAATCCTAAGTAGAAAATGGAAGGGGGGGGGGGGGGGGGAGGTTTCATTGTAACCTATCCCTTCCCTTTAAGTGAATCCTTTAGCTATCAATCTGGGTTTAAACTGCTCAACTTTACCCTTTGCATCCTTCTTAGTCTTGTATACCCATTTGCAGCCTATAGGTTTTGAACTATTTGGTAATTCTACGGGCTCCACACTTCATTATGATCCATAGATTTCATCTCTTCTTTCATAGCATCTACCCACATATCTGACCGAGGATTAGAGATAGCTTCTTTGTACGAAGTTGGATCTACTGTAGTGCCAATATCATAATCACTCTCTCCTAAATAAACAACATAGTCATTGGATATGGCAGAACTCTTTACTCTATTAGATCTTCTAGAAAGAATATCCTCCATATTGCCTTCTTGTTCTATTTCTGCAAGTGGATTATTTGTAGGTAATTGATTATTCACCTCTTCTAAAGATGCCTCTTGTAATGGTACCTCATTAGCCAAGATATTATTATGCATAACATGAATGAGTAAATGCACAACTCTAGTATGTGTTTCTTCTTCAGCTACTACTGTTTGGAAGCTACCACTTTCAGCTGCATCCAACTCCAAAAATTTAGCTGCAAGTGATTCCATGATTCTGGTTCCACGAGTAGGATTATAAAATCGATATCCTTTAGAGTGTTTTGGATATCCCACAAAATGACACCTAACTGTTCTAGGGTTAAATTTTGTTTCTGGAGGATAATAAATCCTAACCTCAGATGGATAACCCCAGACACTTAAGCAATTCAAGCTTGGCTTTCTTCCAGTCCACAATTCAAAAGGTGTTTTATGAACATATTTGCTAGGAAATCTGTTTAGGATATACATAGCTGTTTTAATGGCTTACCCCCACAATAATTCAGGTAGGTTGGTTCTACTCATCATATCTTTCAAGGTGCGATTGTACCTTTCTACTATACCATTTTTTGGGACTTCCAGGCATGGTATATTGAGCAATAATGCCACAATCTTGCAAGTATTTGGTAAATTTACCCTTATGTTGTCCATTTCATTATATTTGCCATAATACTCGCCCCCACGATAGACCTAACAGTTTTGATGACTTAGTTGTTTTTCAACTTCAGTTTTAAAAACTTGAAATTTCATAAAGCCTCATTTTTTGTCTTCAATAAGATATGTGAAACCATATCGAGACAAATCATCAATAAAAGTTATAAAATACTTACATCCACACAAGGTGTTTGGGTAATGCCTGCTAATATCAGTGTGGAATATTTCTAGCAAACTTGAACTACGAGTAGAGCCCTTTTTCTTTGTTTTAGTCAATTTACCCCTAATGCAATCTATACAAGTTTCCATGTCATTAAAATCAAGTGAAGGAAGAACAATTTCTTTAATAAGTCTTTCAACTCTTTCTTTAGAAATATATCCAAGACGCTTATGCCATAGCGAAAATGACTTTTTTTTCGTTTAAAGATCTTTTTGACACAACATTTGCTGTAGCATACTCATTATTTGAAGCCAAGGACATTCTATACAAACCATCACTCAAAAAACCATAACCAACAACTTTAGAATAAAAAATCAAATCAAATTTAGCATTTCCAAAAGATAAGCAATAACCATGTTTATCTAAAATAGGAACATAAATCAAATTCCGTCTAAAAGATGGGACATAAAAAGTATTTTCCAATTTTAAAAAAAATCCAAATTCTAAATTCAAATAAACTATTCCTACGAACTCGACATCTACTTCAACATTGTTTTTGACTTTGAGCTTGGCTTCCAACTCACTTGGCTTTCGTTTGCTTGTGAACCCCTGCAATGTAAATGCAACGTGGACGATTGCTGCACTGTCAAGCCACCAAGAATTTGATGGGACATTAAATAAATTAGATTCAAAGCAAACGAAAGCTAGTGAATTACCTGACTGTTTTGTGTTCTTTTTCTTTAACCATTTCTTAAATTTATTGCAATTCCTTTTTAAATGACCTTTATTTTTGCGAAGTAACATTCAAAATCCTTTTTAACGACAGCTCCTACCCTTTTGAATGCTACCATGCTTGTAATTCTTCCTTTAACCTTTATAAGGAGCATGAAATTTTGGTTTTGGTGTATTTTCCCTCTCCAAATCAGTTTTGGTTGAAAAACAGAATAAGCCATTTCAGTTTTTTTTAAGGTTTCTTTTCTTCAACACAACACCTGCTAATAAGTTCATTAATATCCCAGGTTCCTTTTGTGTGTTAAAGGCAATTTTGATTTAGGTAAAATCTGGAGGTAAAGAGTTAAGGGCATGGCTAACAATAAAGGAGTTAGGTATGGGTATCTTGTAACCTTTAAGTTTGGTATAGATGCTAACCATCTTAAGATGAAATCTCTAGGCCCACGGTGCTATCATTTCATACTAGTCAGCTCACTCATAAGGGAACCAGCCTCAACATTATCACTCACACTATATCTTTTCTCCACAACATCCAGGAATTTCTTAGCATTATTAGCATCTAGCAAACCACTCATAAGGTGCTTTGGGATAGTTTTCTTTATAGCCTTTAAGCATAATCTATTTGATTTATTCCATTTTTTCGCTTAAGAATGTCCTTAGCATTGGGCCTATCCTCGCGCAAAGCTACATCAATATCCACCATATCTAGGAAAAACTCTATATCGCTTTTTCATCGTTTAAAATTACTGCCATTCAAGACCTCGATAGTGACATCATTGCTATTCACTGAAAAGGAAACTGAACAATCAAACAACAATGCAATAATTAGTCACAAGCAAAAGAATTTTAACTATTAAAGTTAAGATAAGAACGTCCCATTATATCATTACGAACTCCCCTTAGTGTGAAGAATGTAACATACGAATGGGTCCTTTCTACATTGAAGACATAAGAATAATCTAGTTTTCGAAGAAGTTTAACACCTTTGGGCAAATAAACTCTATAAACTGTAATATTCTCAAAACAAAGCTCCAATATTTATCTAAATTATGCACATAAAGCCCCCTTTGGGTAGGTAATTATATACAAATTTAGAAAATCCATCCTAAAAATAAAATAAAAAACTTTGATGAAATAAATTTTGTGTCATTTTATGAAAGGCCACTTTGGTGACTACATTCACAAAATTTCACAGAATCATTTCAACATAGATATAAATTTCTTTGCCTTCATGCATACGGAAAAATCAAATATGTAAATTAAAATATTCTTTATAAGACACTAAATTAAAACCTTACGTGCCTGAATTGAATTGACATAATTATTGCATTTAAATCAATTAACAAGCTAATAGCATAATTAATTTACAATATATATATATTATATCTATATACTTCATAATAATAAAGAGAGTACACATACTTAGCAATCAATCGAGGGAAGTGAACTATCTGTTAAACTTAGAAAATATAAAACCTAAGAAATTAAATTTTTTAATAATTTTTGTATACTCTACGTAATTATTTTTAAATTTTATATTATAAATTAATATATAAATATTTCCAGACCTCAGAAAATTCAGTAAAAAATACAAAAAATTTTAGAAAATTTTACAACCATTTTGCGTGAAAAATCAAGGTCAAATTGGCCTTGGAATTGATGCACGTGGGCAAGAGGCAGCTGCCTCTCTTCTTCTTCACCCGAATGTTGCTAAATGGGTCTTTTGACCCAGTTTTGGACCCGACTCTTTTATATGCAAAGAAGGCGATTTTCATCAGAATTTTAAGGGCTTTCATCATTTTTCATCTAGAATTCGAATCTAAACTTTATTTCTTTGGATTAATCACAAAATAACAAGATTAAAATCATAATTTTATGAAATCCATAAACCAAGAAACCAAGTCTTTTAGCCTCCTTTGTACACAGTTAAATCTGTTTTTTATGAAAATTACAAAGACAAACAACAAATTTAATATATCATAATCATAAACAATTCAAGACTGTGTTTTAATCACTGCGTTGTTGAACAACAAAAAAAAAAAAAATCCGAATATATCATCAAATCAAAATCATAAAATAATAATATTAAACTTAAAAAAAATATTCGGATTTTGAATTATTCACGATTTGCTCTGATACCACATGTAGAATCTTTAATGTAATTAATAAAACTGGATCTCGTGCATCAAATCAAAACACCAAATCATAGATTATAAAATAAACAGAAGCGTACTTGAGTTGATCATGATTTAATTTATGATTTGATTTGACAGTAATTTTATCTCCTCACTAAGACTAGATCTTCCTCTCCTGGTTCCTTCTCCTGACCTTAATTTAAATTAATTTTTTTTTAGAGTGGAGAGGGGACCTAACCTTTTTATAGACATCTTATAATACCCAGTTGGGTCTACCCATCACAGGCTTACTAAATTACAGGCTTACCCCAATTTAAGCCGTTCAACTATACTCTAAGTCTATGAGGTGCGCTAATGGGTTATAATATAATTGATCAAATATTAAACCTTATAAGCCCACTGCATTGTCTCAATTAATTACAGTATGTTTTTTTAAAATCATAATCCAATTAAAATGAGCCCAATTAAGTCTTACATAGACTACTTATTCTATGTCAAGAAACAGGCAAAACAATGTTAGTGAAATAGTAAAAAAATCACCTAATGTTTAATTATGTATTAAGTTGTCTACTTCAAAATTGAGGTGTTAAATTAAATTTATTGTGCAATGTTCAAGTATCAAATATGATATCTTTTCTTATATATATGGAAATTAATATGGAAGCTAATAAGTACCCCCACCTAAAGCAACCCTATATATTGGAAGCTGAAGCTTGGTTGTTAACTAATTATTACCCAAGCATAAAAACTTTAGAACAACTTCATGTCATTTCATTTCATTGCTATCACAAACTTGATTGACATTGAAATGTTGTAGCAAAGAAATGATTGAACATTATCTCTAACTTACGCCAATTTAATTTAGTTTGGTGTCACATGAACCATCGAATATAGCCTGAGAATTAATAGTGCTGGCCCTTGTACCTGTAATCATATAATATAACTATTTGATTTGCTCACGGGTCCATTAAACAATCAATGATAATATTACTATATACTTATGGGCTACAGGGTGTGGTTGGGAAAAAGGATAAGCTCTATTAAAAGGTTGATGCCTGATGGGACATGGAACAAATTGGAAAATGACTTTGGCTTCATGACGAAGCCATGTTAACGACAAAAGTAGAGAAAGCCAATTGAGCATGAATGGACATCAGCTTTTTGTTTCTTGCTAATCGTCCCTTAAACACATTTGATGGGGTTTATTTAATGTAACTAATAAATACAGAAGGGAACATGCTGGACATCACAGCTTGGAGTTGGATCCCTTTTGCCTCTTCCATAATATCAACTTATGTTTTTGTGCATCGTACAATGTCTGCAGATTGATTTTGAAAGGCTCTGTACGGTACTAGACAATTGAATATTTTTCAACACAAACTAGATCACATGCTTTTTTTCATTTTCCCCCCAGGGATGGACTCGATGTAATTATCGATATCGTCATAGGCAGCTCGAAGCTTTGGTCCAACCACATTAGAGAATTAAAGATTAAGAGTAAAATTAAGAATTATTGACGAACCGTTCTCTTCTCAAGAAGGATAAGTTCAATCAGGTTAATTAGATGAATCAATTTGGATCTGACAACACTGATAATTATTTAATGATTTAATATCATAATCGAACTCTTAACATTCTTTTTATATTAATCATATGATCTAGTTGATGAAAATATCAAGTTAATCATCTAATCGTTAAAATAAATATAATAATTAAAATTTAACTATTTTAATCGTTCGGTTATGATTGTATGGTTTGAGCATTAGATAGTGATGAGATCGATCTCATCAAAATTAATAAGATCCATAAAATTTTTCATCAATTTTATAATCAATTTAGTATTATTAGTATTATAGACAAGTCATCTTGTAAAAGTTCCCTATAGCTAAAGCTCCATTTGTGGGTCTTGGACGTCACTTTTGCCTTTTAACTGCTCATTCACGTCTAAAATATGACTATAACGTAGAAATAAAATAAAGCCTGTAACAAGACTTTTATTTATTGATATTTTAATTTAAATGAGATATTTTGAGGAAAAAAAAATAAATTTCAATATTACATTATTATTCATAAATTTATTAAATGACTATTTAATATTTTTCATCAGAAAAATTTATTATAAAATGCTATTATGCAACCAAATGCTCCGAATTCTCTATTTTTTAGTATCCTATGTTTTATAATTAACCAGCCAGTTCACCACTTGATTAGATTAAGCTCACGTATTCAAGTTCCCGATAGCCTCTAGCTTCGGTTATTGATATTATTTAAGAACAAAAAAAAAAAAAAATTGCTTGTTAGCATTACAGCTAAATGAGTCAATAAATCATAACAGATAACTATATAATATAAGGAATTGGAATAGGAGAAAATCTAGCTATAAAATAGCAAGTATATAGCCTAAAATAAATTTATTCAAAAGCCACTGTAGACAAACAAAAGAAGCTATCGACGAGTTCAACCATTACAAGAATAATCAGCTTTATTGAGCTAATGAGGGTATCTAAGTCCATCAAGACGATGTGATTAAGGTTGGATGAGTGCCATTCGACCGACACATAATTATTTTCAATGACCAGAACCAGAAGGATGGTCTTTTTGCATATACCACTTATGGAATTTTCCATTTATTTATAGTTTCGCCATTGGTACTTGTAGGATGTAACCGGGTTAGGTTTTCGGATGTATTATATGAACCTGAAACTCAATCCAATACTATATAGGTTCTACCAAACCCAACCCTATATTCCTAATGATTCGTTCACTTCGCTGAATGAATAAAACTGTAATGGAATTTCTATTACGAAAGAGTGAAATAGAGCTATGATAGAATTTTTTGTTATTAATTTTTTATTTAAATTATGATATTAAAAAAAAAAAATAGTTCCAGCATTGAATTGATATTCATAGGTTTGAATAAAGAATCTATTCAATCTTTTGTGTAATAGGAATTCATTGTGGAATCACTATTCAGTGAACTAAAGGCCATAATAGCTATTCATAAAAAATAAGGCTATAATAGAATACAATTACAGTGAAGTGAACGAGCAATAAGCGTCTTGTTGCTATATCCAAACCTGCTATACATGGTTTGATTTATAATCCATAATCCGACCCTATAATCTTTTTTTTAACCTATTTTTAAATTTTAACAATAAATTTAAGAAAAGTTAGCACTTCTAACACAAGTTTCTCATACATTCAAAAATACAAAGATGCATGTGAAATTGATAGAAAATATCATAGACCACATTCATTATATAATATTTGAACACATAAATATATTACTTTTGTCACCGTATAATATCTTAAAAATATAGTTAAATTAAATCTCTCATTAGGCCTAAGATATAACGTACAGTAATATTACTTTTCCACAACAAACATAACTTTAGCAAAATTTAATAAAAAGTCCTAAAATCCATAACTAGTCTAGTAG
Source organism: Combretum micranthum (assembly GCA_024138025.1). NCBI lineage: Eukaryota > Viridiplantae > Streptophyta > Magnoliopsida > Myrtales > Combretaceae > Combretum > Combretum micranthum. The sequence continues at coordinate 650,056 of JAMXBD010000597.1, forward strand.
ATATAAAAGAAAATACATCATTGGGAGGTAAAAATTATGGTAACTCTTTTATGTCTTCTTTCCTTTCCTTGCCCCTTTAGTAATGCTTTTATTTATTTTTTTAAATTATCATATTGGATTGTCGGATATCCATCTTGTTTGTTATATGATTCAAACCCGATCCTATAACCTTATAGGACTTTTACAATATATCCAAACCCGATCCTAAAACCTTATAGGGTTTTTAACGGATCGGATGGGTTGAAAATCCTATAACAGCCTACCTGGTTATATTCTTAGACGCAAGAGTTTATAATAGAGTTTTAGAGGTTATTTTCCATAATTAACTTACCTTTGTTTTTTCTTTTCTTTTTTTTTCCCCAAATACTTACTTTTGTTTATAAACCCTTGAGAACTGTGATTATCAGGAGTGCATATTTTATCTATATTATTGAGGTCTTATCAATCATTAGTAATTGTGTGGTGAACTTATTATTAAATTCTTGGGTCATGTTGGATACCTTCTAATACCCCGAGAATACTTTAATGACTATATGTCATATCATTCCTCAATTCTGATTGTAATTATGTTTCATACTCAATACTTGTACATTATATATAAATTTGTTTATACTCATATCACGTTATTTCCTATTACAGTCCATAAAATCCAAAGGTATTTGGATTTTCTATTCTATTACTTGCTTGTTTTGATTCATTATGAATTAGAATTCTACACGCCTTGTTCATTTGAAAATCTGTGACTGCCTTAAAGTTTAGGTTGGCTTGCTGTTTTTGTCGTTTTATTTGGGATTGTTGAGGGTGCAATGTTGTTGGTTTAGTTGTTGAGTGGAAGATGTTGTCTTAAAATTGTGCATTTGCACATCGGGGGTTAGAGAAGAATACTTCTAGGTGTTCATTAAATTTCCTGAAAGGAAACTCGTTATTGTTAAAGGTGATGTGAGAATGTTGAGAGATTGCATGAATAATGGTGGAAATGGCCTGTTGGAAGGTTGGAAGATTGAGAAGGGGAATGAGCAATGTTGAAACACAATTGCAAAATATATGAGCCTTTTGCATGAAATATTAGCACACTTTAATGGTAGGAGGAGAGTGCGAAGGGGTAAGCATTGAGAAATAAAAACAGAAGTGATAACGGTTTGTATAAAAGAGGAAGTGACTAGGAGGAATTAGTTTTATGGTTTCGTTTGAGAATTTGGTAGAGAGAGAAGAAAACGGGCCAAAATATTAAGTTTAAACCCATCCCAGGAGGATGTCTGGGCATAGCTAATCAGGAGAGTAGAAAATAATAGATCAAAGAGCTGATCATTTATATGTAGTAAGCTTCAAGAAATACTAGACTAGTGCTATGATTTTTTTTTTTTATAGTTAAAACTGTAATGAGCAAATAAAGGCACACATCGAGTACAACTTACTTGGTGAATTATTTGAAAAACGAGCATTTCTTAAGCTGGAATTGATGATCGCAATCATAATTACATAACAAGATTTTTATGAGAACTAAGGTCTTGATTATTTTGGATAGAACATTGTTCTTATTTTTATTTATTTGCTAGATTGAAAAAGTCCTTTTTAAGAGGAAAATGAGGAAAAACATTTTCCTTTTGTGAAAAAAATCTTGACATTCATTAGAAAAACTATTTACCCCTTTTAACATGGTAAGTCATTTTTTGAGTTACTACCTATAATTAATAATATTTTATTTGCACATTACACTATGTTTTTATACAAAAATCGTGTCAAATACCACTCTTTTCAACCTATTATTTCAAATACAGCATAATATATGAAAATAATATATTCTATTAATAAAATTTTTTCTTAAAACAAACCACTATAATGTTTGTTATAGATTTTTCTTGTCAATTTAGTACCCATATTTAATATAATTATCGAAATAGCTAAGCTTTTATTTAATATAATCACCATGATTTGTTCTGAATAAAAATAAATACCAAAATGACTCCAAATAGAAAAAATTTCTATAAATAAAAATCGTATTCAAATTTACGAGCCTATTATTATTATAGAAAGTCGTTTGTTATGTCGTGCTATGTTTACATGAATATTCTTGCAGAGTAATCATTGTGGGTTTTCCAATGGGCGGTCACAAAAGCACTGGTGTTGAAGATGACATTGAATGGCCAAAGCAATGCAAGGCACTCAGTGCAGTTAAACATACGAAACCGATGGGCTAACTTAAAAAGTACCAATTTCAGAATCATTGCTTGCTAATCATCGTCCACATTTGACACACGAGTAAGTAATCAACCCATGCAGCCCACCATCAATACAGTGGAACTGATATCATGAGACTTCGATTGCCAACGTACTTATTAAAATGGATGGTTATATAAGTTCCCTCTTGCCCTACCTTCCATAGACATAGATGATTGAGGAATGATGTTAAAAGACATAACCTGAAATCATGATGTTAGGTTCTATTCTCCATTTTATTCTCATTCTTATTTCTTATATTTGGAAGTGTTTTTATTAATTGAAATAATAAATAAGTGATTCTGCCTTTAAGATAGAATTCGATTCCGCATTTGAGATTAATACTAACTATTTGAAGTACTCTTTATCCAATTACATATTTATTATTCAAATTATTACTAATGGTATTTTTTTGTAAATAGAAATTTTATCTCAATTTATTCTGTGATTTATCCCAATATAGGAATGGATTTCTCACCCTTTTACTCATTTTATTCCATAATCCATTCACATCATATTTGGTGTGCAAAAATGAACATATAATGTAATCATAATTTCTAATTTCAATCTCAATCTTACATTTGGATGCATTTTTAAAAGTTTGAATCCTAATTCTTGGGAATTACGATTCTGATTTTAAAGGAAAATTTGATTCTACATAAAGAAGGTGAAAATGTGATTCCATTCTATCCTCATTAATTATTATTATTACATTTACCTTTTTGTCCTCTTACATGTTTATTATTTACATTTATTACCAAATATATTGTTGATGAATATTATGTTCATTCCATTACATTCTATGTGTATCTAAACAAATAAATGAATTTATCATTTTGTCATCTATTTCATTCAATTCTAATTCATTTCATTTCGAACAATTCTTAGGTACCAAATGTGACATCGATTGGGATGATTCTTATGTACCAAATATGACTAATATATATAATTTGAAAAACTTCTACAATTCTATATAGAGGTAGGCAAGTGGGTTAAAAGAGCAAAAAATTTCTATCTTGCTTAAAAAAGGGCAAAAATCTCTTGATCGTAACCCACGAGCCAACCCAGCCCACTTTCTTTCACGGGGTTAAACGGGCCAACCCACTTTTTAACCCTTTTTAATTCAATTGTATTTTTTATAGGTTAAATGGGTCAAGTTGATCCATTTAACTTATTTATACTGATTAAATAATATATATAATAAAACAATGAGTTTTTTAAGGTTATATATGTATTTATTGATTAATTTCATTATTATTTTAATTACTTTTTATATGAAAATAAGTTTTCGAAAATAACTTATTAGATATTATATTTCATTTAAAACTATAATAATTACTTTTAAAAAATGTTATGATGCATATGCATCAATTGTCATTATTTGTTATAATTAACACATAAGTTTAATATCAAATATAAAAGTCTCAAGAACAATGCTACATTAATAGATATTTTCTAATAATTTTTTTTTTAAATAAAAGTAAGCTAGCGGGTCAACTCACTTAACCCATTGGTGGTTTTGGCTTGCGGGTTAAACAGCTAGGTATAAATTGACTCACTTTTAAACGGACTAAAAAAAGTTGATCCAAACCCATTTTTAAAACGGGTTAAACAGGTGGGCCTATGGGCCAAAGCCTATTGTCAGCTCTAGTACATCATAGGACTGTCCAACCCATAATATTACTATGAAATTGATTATAAAAGATAAATATAAATAATATTAAGTCTTTAATTAAATTTATAATTGATTGAGTTGTTTATAGATCATACCAAGCAAATCAATCTCAATAAAAAAGAGCACGGACTATAGAATTTTTCACATGGTTGCGAAGGTTTTTTTTTTAATTTTTTTATCTAAAAAATAACAAAAATAATATATATATATATATATATATATTTGCATAATTTGATATGAATCGACGGAACTCTAATACCTTTTTAAGAGTTATATAATTGATATAATATTCCGCAGACTAATGTAGAATAATTGCTAATAGTCATAAACAAACTAAATTTATTATAATTAAATTATATTATATTTAAAACAATTTATAAATGTATACTATTATAAATTAAAAACGATAATATTTTGAGTAAATTATTATTTTTTGCATATAATATTAATACTATATACAATTTAAATTAAATCCATACATGGCATCGGATTTTAATTAGTTCCACAGTATAATTAAAGCTTCCACTCTGAAACATGAGCCAACTACTGCAATATTTTGCCCTAAATATGTAAAATCATCCATTCCATATACATACTTCAAAAGTCACATTTTGTAGCTTCACAACAGAAATAATATAATTTTTTTTTTCCAAATATGTAGTTTGGCATTATGAGTTAACAACTTAAGTAGTTTATGGCTATTTATTTAGCTCAGACCCAAGTCTCAAATGAGTCTAATGTTGACAGCACTTCAGATTTAATACAAACCACCTATAACTATGGACCAGATAATAGTCTGTTGATTATTTCATGATCCTACAACAAGTAGCACCACTTCCTTTGAGCATATTTTTATCATTTTAAACAGGAATTCGGCACATAATATAATACATAATCAATAAAGGATGTGATGTAATAATGCAGTATCAAATTAGGGATTGAATATATATTAAAAACGACCTACATGAGATAAATCACGAAACACCATCATATATGTTTTTAAGATGGGCAGTTTATCTTGTCAGCATGCAAACAACGTATAGGTATTTTCAAGTAGACTATTTTATAAAAAAATAAATAACATATGAAAAACATATATATTTTATTTATAAACAAATCAAACAGATCATATATATATCAAATACAAATAAAATATAGAAGCAGATTAAATACAGATATAAATAAAAATATATAATCCAAACAAATATCATGATAGTGGAGTGGCCCAACTAAACCCCCTAAAAACAGAAAAAAGAAATTTGTTTGGATAGGTGATAAGTAGTAATGTGGTTGGATGGATGGTAATGATAGTGTATAATTAAAAAAAAAAAACTACTTACATGTTAAATTTTATTAATATTTATATACCATTTTACAAATTTCGAGCACCATACGTCAATGAAATTATGTTAAACGTCAGATCATAAGGAATTTTAAGCTTCCATTTTGCGCGATTTAGCGATGAAAGATTAAAAATGACAACCAAACCAGTTGGATAGTAAAATACTTTAAAGCGGACAACTTTCCTTTCCTTATGAAATTTTTTAGTGAAAATACATTGGGAATGTTAATAAAAACATGAAAAAACAATATATTTAGGTACTAGTAAATGGTACAATCATGATTCGGTGTATCTAAAATAAAATTTATACACTAATCAAAAAATTATAACACGTGATTTTGGAGTTTTTTAAGAGGAATAAGATATACGAAATATACTTTTGCGTAAATTATAGTCAAATAAGGTATCAATAAATTGATCGTTAAGAAAAATTAGAAAGACTTAATTGAAAACTAATCCAAGTATTGATGCCTCATCATATGAATTTTATGAAATATCAATATCTCATTTGATTTACTTTGTATAACACCAGTACCTCTTTTTAACCACTCAAAATGTTGATATTTTAAATAAATTAATTCTCAAACGTTGATACATTCTACTAAGGGTGAGCCAATAACCCTATCTACAGAGTACCCACCTAGACCCTGCTTAATCGGAGAGGTTCTCAATGGATATCAAGAGCCAGTGGGTAGGTTCCATGTACAAAATCTTTAGAACCTGCTCCTATATGGCACCCATCCTAGAACATGTATTCTACTAACTATAGGGTACAGGATCCTAAGTACTATGTGCTCGCTCTATAAAAATTAAATAAAATAATATTAAGTTATTAACAATAAAATATTATTACTCGTTTCTACTTTTTTCTTTTGGTTAACATAAATAATATTTAAGGCAAAGATAGCTTTAAGTAATGCTACATTCTTTTAACTACCCTTAATGGCTTAACCTAAAAAATATTTTATGTAGTATGTATTATCCATGGATAATAAAATTAAAATACAAATCTTTTAATGATTTTTTATATCATTATTTCTACTATCACATATACAAATTTTGGATATCATAGAATTTTTTATATTGAAAAATTACTTTTAAATTTCTTTCCACACTCCAAGTGTAATTTTGCTATAGTAAATATTTGAAAACAATGTGATTTTTCATATATATAAAACTACATATACACGATAGTCTTAAAATTTTAAAAAGAAAAAAAATTATAAGTTCCACATGGTACCCTATAGGTTTTATAGGGTATAAGATATATGATGGGTATAAGATATTACAGGATAGATTCCAGGTATAAGATTTAGAACCTTGTATCTTACAGGGTATGGGTAATGCTTCATACCCCACCCACACTATATCCGCTCACTCCTATATTCAACTCTATTGCACTCATATAATTTTGAGAAGAATAAATTAAGAGATTATAATTGAGAATATTTTTACCTAGTGCTCCAGCGGTTAGCATCTATAAGATTGGTTAGGATCACCTGTAAGATTTCTTCTTAATGTTATAGATAATAATCATAATATTAATAAATTTGACCAGTGAAGTATTAGGGTCTTTTTTTTTTTTCAATTTATTATTTGAAAGCAAACAAATGAAAATATGACTTTTCTTCTTAAAATATTTAAAAAATATGAAATAGAAATCAAGGCTATGTTTTGTGTGTGTGTTTTTTATTTTACAGTCACAAAATTCCAAAAGCAAAAAGAAAGAAGATAATAATAATAAAAGAAGGAAAAAATGAAAACAAAAGACAATAAGCAATAAACAAAAATGAGGAAGGAAAATCTCAAGTAATCAAGGAATCTTTGTTTAGAAAAGGGGAAAACAAATCACACTTTTCTCCATGATTTCATCAATCATTGACATTTTCTCATCTTCCACCACCAAATTACCTTTCGATTCCTTGAAATCGTCACACTACTGCAAATGACTTAAATCGTTGCCACACATTTCCCTATATTCTAGTTCATAGAGGATGGTAGTACATCCTATCTAGTCTCATTTACATTGGTATAAATCCATTTATTATTACAACACATATAATCCTAAAGACATTTGAATTCTTAATTTCTTGTACCATTGGTATACACTTGGAATATGTTCTTATTTTAATTATCTAGAGAATCTTACACACATTGTTCATTTGGAAATTTTAGTCCGATTAAAGTTTTTCGTTCTTGTTGTTTATTATGATTGATGAGTAATGGAGATGTTCTGTTGTTGATTGCAAAAAGATCGAGGTTGACAAAGTAGACTATGTCTTTGTTAAATTTCTTGTAAGGAAAATTGTGATTGTTAAAGTGGTGTAAGAATGTTGAGTGATTACATGCATAATGGGGGAGATACCCTTATTAGAAGTTTGAGAAGAGGAATAACCTATGTTGAAATTCAATTGCAAGATATATCAGAATCATGGCATCAAGCAGCACATTTAAATGATAGGAAGGAAGAGAGTGCAACGGGGTGAGTGTCAAGAAGAGAGAATAAATTCATAATGGTTTAAAAGAAAGAGGAAGTGATTGGAGGAAGATAATGTAAAGGTTCTGATGGAGATTAAAACAGTTTAGCATGTGAAGCTAATAAAAAGGAGACATGAAATTGAAGGTTCCATCGGTCGATAGAAATGGTAAATGGTGAAGCTAATCAAGGAGTAGAAAACATGAAATCAAAGGTTCCATCAATAAATTGATATAGTAGATTGGAGTAATTTTTGAACACGATCTTATGATTTTTTATAATTAAATATGTGATGAAATAATGAAAACCACTAATGGAATACAACTCACTTTCTAAATTATTTGAAAACAATGCATTTTTACATGCACAACTGAGTGAAGGGGTATGCAAAAAAAACTAAATGTTTAGGATAACTAAACCGAAATCGAAAAACCAATTAAAAAAACAGTTAACCAGTCAATTAGTTTTTGTTTAGGATTAACATTTTTAATTTTTCCAATTTTCGGTTACGGTTTCAGTTAATTGATCTGTAATTATAAATGTATATAATTTATAATATACTTATATAATTATTTTTAATATATATATATATATATATATATACTAAATAGTTGGATGTTGAAATATGAACCTCTATCTTCTTCCATTCTCTTCAGTCGTGGTCATCACCTCACATTCACATATGCTGAAACCTAAACCAATTTACCTTGTTTCATTTTCATTCACTTCTTTGTCGCACTAGTACCATCAATCCATCACTTCACGTATTTTCAATCTACTATTCCTCATTGCAATCCACACTATTGAGTGACCCATGTCCTATTCGGTTATTGCTCACCATGGATGTAAGTAATTATAATTAATCCGTACTGTTCAAGTTAGGTTGGTAAATTGTGTTAACATCTACAGTTTTCAAGTTCTTAGATTATCGACTGGCATCATATTAGTTTCTTTTCCCAATTTGATTGTCAATGGAATGAAATGGAATACTTAGAATGAAACTACTGGCATGTTTGATCGTGATATAAAGGTCTGAGTTTCAAAACTAGGTTCTAGATTCTTTAAAAATGAATATTGTCTTATCCAATGATAAGCTAAAAAAAAAGTATGTAGTGTATGTGATGGCCTGTGTTTGAACGAGACATGGATGGGACTGTGGATGGTTATGGAGACATTGTCCTCATGAGTTTCTCTAAAAGTATTGAGATACTCACTTCAGGATATGTAAGTGATGAGAATGAGGTTTGGGTGAGGAATCAAGCAAAGGGCTCCTCTCCTCATAACCTCTCTTGGCTTTTAAAGATTGATGAACATAACTTTTAGTTGGTAGAACAATTCAATTTTTGTGCTTGGATGAGAGTTTGCTTCCAAGTCATGTGAGATTGTTACATCCCTTGTGTGCACTTCATGTATGTCGCAAAAATATAGAATAGAGCAATGTTGTGTTTGCCATAATACAATATCTTGTGTCCTAGTTGTGGTGTTTAGTTGTGTACAGTAGATTTTAATGTAGTGTGATGTAGAGGTGGGCAAAAAAACCGATTAAACCAAATCAATCCGTAATCGAATCAATCCAAATCGAAAATATGGTTTTTTTTCATAGTTTGGTTTGAAAATTTTCAAATCCGAACCAATCCGTAAATTTATGGTTTGGTTGAAAGGTAAACCAAACAAATCCGTAAAACCGAACCAAACCTTTTTAGAAAAATATAATAATATTTTACTATATGTTTATATGATTTCATTTTATATTTATTATTCGGTGAATATTAATTAAAATCAACCTGTCCTTTTTTAAACTTTTTTTAAGCTCATGATATGTAATTTTTTGTTGATGATGAATTATTGTTTTTTTAATAACTTTTAACTTTATAAAGTATGAAATTTATTTATTCAATTATAAGCTTTCATTATGTATTAATTTTGTCAACTGATCATTTTATTCATTGATGAATTTTGTTGATAGATGATTTTTTATTTTAGCTAAATTATTGGTAGATAATTCACATGATGGTCATATATTAAAAATCATAAATTATGACTTATTATGTATTGGTTAGTGAATGTATTTTATTGGTGGATAATTGATTTTATAGAGAACTATAAATTAAAAGTACGATGAATTTATAAAATATTTTCTCATGGTTTATAGTATCAACTTTGTAAAATGATATAAATATTTAAGAATCTACACAAATATAAAAAAATAGAACAAGAAAAATTTTTAGTTAGAATTTTGATTTAAACCATAATCTAAACCGAACCAAACCATTATTTAATGGTTTAAAAAATTTATAATCCGAACTGAACCGTTACTTAATGGTTTGGTTTGGGATTAAAAAAAACCAAACCGTAAATTATGGTTTGATTTGGTTTTAGGAAAAACCGAACCAAATCTATTCGTGCCCACCCCTAGTGTGGTGTATGATATGTGTCCTAATCTAATATATGTAATATGCGCCATTGATTAGTCTTGTGATTTTGAAGATTAATTGCGAAGTTATTGTTTTTTGACCATGTGATTGATATAATTATAAAAAAATGTTCTAAATTTTTTACGAACATATTGAAAATTACGATTAGCTGTAAATTTTGCATAACCATTATGTTAAATGGTTAAAAACTAAAAATTAGAAAAATTAACCAAAAAAATTAAAGAAAAGTGTTAATTGTTAAGGCAATTAACCGTTTAAATTGGATAAGTTTAGGATTAGGATATTAAAAAGCCTATCATTATGATTAAGTTCAAAAAATAGGGTCACGGATCGATTAATCAAATTGTGAACACCCTAATGTGTAATTCTGAATGTGGTTATATTAAGATCTTTATGAACACTTAATCCAAAGAGTTCTCTATGCCACATTTTTATGATTATTCCTTACATAATAATTATTAGTGGTAAACAAATGCAAGTTAGATAACATATAGAATTTTAGGCGTACCCTACCTCATAAGTTATAAGGCATTAGAATTTATACCTAGGACATACCTTGTAACACCTTGTATCTATCATATATCCTGTAAAATCTATAGGGTATAGGTTATCTTATGAAATTGGAAATATATTATTTCTTTCTTAAATCTAAAGTTTATAATAATATATAAGATTTAATGTAATATGTAATATTTTAATATCATAAGTTTTGTAATATGCAAAATTTATTAGTGGACGAAACACGTGTCTGCTATTGTTTTAAAAAAATACACAAATACAAATTGTATAAAAATAAATATCAAATTAGTACTACTATATCATATGTTAAAGTGGAGATACTATAATTTATCACATACACAAGCGGCGATATGATGACCTACTCGATAAAATTTTTAGCAACCAGTATATCGCATCTACGATAGGCTAAGGCTGTGTAAAAAAATAAAAGGAAAAAAAAATCCGACCGAACCATGAATTAGGCTGAATTGAAAATTTATTTTTTTTTCCAATTCAGTTCGGTTTGGAGATGAAGGTTTGGTTCGTAGTTGCAGTTCGTAATTCGAAGTTGCCAACCGAATTGCACCATTTAACTAAAAAGAATGTGCGCCTCGAATTTAATGTGGTTACCTCAGCGCCGCCCAAAAATAATTTAGGGCACTTAGGTCGTCTCTACACTTCACCGCATCGCACTCACATAGTCAATACAAGCGCAGTCAAGCATAAACCCCATGCTAGATAGCGACTCACCCACTCCTATTCCGACCCCTTCCCTCTAGCTTCATTTTGGAAACGTTCTCTCATCGACAGCGACCACGAATCATTTGACGTCTTCCTCTTGGCTCTGAATCACCTTATGTCACCTAAATTGGTTTGTCTTCTACTCATTTTAGGCCAACATGGTGTTATTTTGTGTAGAAATAGGGTTTATGTGTTTTAGGTGCATGAGTTGGCTTAGGAACTAGAAATGGAGGTTATTTTGTGGAAATGATTTTGATTTATATTCTGTGATGTCTAGCTTTGAGTTGAGTATATTCTCAAGTATATTGATTTGTGGTTCAAGATTTCGTGCTAGCTGGTTTAGACTCCGTGTCAGCGATGGAGTTGGGTTTCTTTAAGAGATTTAGCTAATTATAATCGGATAAATTTGTTTGTTAGTGTAGAAACCATGAAAATCGAGTTCAAAGCTGATTATAGCTTAGGGTGTGTGGTATATTAATGCTTGTGGGTGGTACATATTTCTTTGAAGTTGTCAAATTGATAGTCATTTTCCTAAGATAGGTAGTTCGAACATGGGAGAGATCAACGAAAAGATTGTGTTTTTCATATAGAGTAAGGTTGAAACAAAATTTGCCAAATTCGATGCATTTTCGTGGTAAAACTTTGCATCCGAGTGATGATGGAAAGAAATAAAATACAAGAAGCTCATATGAGTCCATGTAACTTAAGAATTTCTATGAAAGCAATTTCTAGTGTATTCTTGTTCTACCAAAGACTCGATTGCTTCTTTGTAAGAACACGGATCACTATTCATGTTAAAAAATCCATTAAAGCCCTTACAGTTCGTGAATTTGATATATATATATATATATATATTTTATAGAGAATGTTAATTATGTGTTATCTTCTACAATTGATTTTTATCTAAGAATTGTATCCTTATGGAAATGGAATTTCATTCGATTGTCATCTTAGAATTCTTGGATATAACTTTTCAATTGCTATATTTAAGGTATCATCAGCATCTTGTTTTGTCTCGGTGGTCTCTGATAATAGTAGCTGGTTTTGTACGTTGGCGGTAGTGGTTACTAAAATGCTGATGTACTAATTATTCTACAATTAATTGCATAGGCACTCTTCTACACAATAATGGTTGAATTTGGATTTTTGTTTTGCACAATGGACCTGAAACTAAGAAAGTAAAATCAAGAAAAGTTACGAAGGTAAGCTTACTTCTATATTTTATGATGTGAGAAGCAAATTTATGTCTACAATTTTAACATTGCCATAATTGGTTTCCAAGTGCATTTTATCTAAACTTAAACTTTTAATAATTCATTTCAATTTTTCATTTTAATCTTTAGTATTATTTAAATTTAGTAAATGGATATTAATTCTGAGAAACACTCTGCGCATCCATTTCTTTTTTCTTGATTCTATTGAGTTGCACTCCTAATTTAATAAAAGGAATACAAAATATCCAAATACACAAGGGTGATGTGTTATTCTTTTAAAAGAAGCTTGGTTCATAATTCATGAACATCTACGTGAAGATTTTGACGTGTAATGCATTCAGTCACAAATCCAATGTTTTTAAAAGTTAAACAAAAATAATAATAAAATAAAAAAAAATGATGAAGGGAATCGTGATATTATTTAGTATTTGAGTGAGTCGGGGAAGTGTGGTTGTTAGTAGTTCTTCTATAAAATGTGTGCAAGTGCAAAAAATGCAATTTACCCCCAAAGAAAAGGTGCAAAAATGCAACTAGGGGGAAACGAGAAGATGGAACCTAGTTACAATGAAAAAATGGAAATGGAGTTATGTGATTTATATATTTCATGGCAAATGGTTTAAACCGTACAACAAACCCTTTTTTTTTTTTTTTTTAGGTTCGAAAAGTTAGTGAATTGAACCGCATGTTTAGGTTCATTTTATAAAGATAACATAATCATAATTTTTGGTTTGATTCGATTCTAGAGATGAATTAGATGAACTGTACCGCGCCTACCCCTACGATAGGTGATACATGTGCATTGTAAACCCTATAAAATTTCTATAGCATAGAAGTCAATTAGAAATAATAATTCAAGAATATCATAGTTATAAGTTTATAATTAGAGAAATGATAGAATTAATATTTTAATATTATGACTATAAAGTAAAAAGACAATATTAGGAATAAAACTAAATTTAAACATTAAGCCCTAAAAATCTAATCACAAAAATTTAAAATATAATTTAATCAAGAAAATTATCTAATCATGTAAACTCAAATTTTTAATATTTAATAATATAGGCTTAAGTTTTCATTTTTGTGTAATCACGTAAATTTAAATTAAAATATTTAATTACATCAACTTAAATTCTAATCACGTAAACCTAAATTTCAATATTATTCAATTAAGTAAACTCAAAACTCAATTTTACTCAATTGCGTAAGATTAAAACTTTATAAAATAATTTAAAACCATAAATAAGTTATTTTAAGTAAATAAAAGCTTAGTTTTCAACACAAACATTTTCACTTTCATTTATAAACATTAAATCTAATCTTTTGAACTATATAAAACCTCAATCGGGTAAGTATAAACTCTAGAAATTTTCAATAGTGTAATCTTAAAATTTAAAATAAATATTGGCAAAAATTTAGGGATCAAGTTCGATCATGTACACCGAAATTCATGAAATTTACTTATGAATTTCCTCTTTTCTTCCTCTTTTAATAAACTCATTGTAAGGACCCATATTCACTACTTATTTAAAATAGGCAAATTTAGTCCCCAGCCATCTGTAACTTTAGGATTACGTGTAATGCTATCTGTAAAAAAAGAGTTTGTATCAATTGTTTATTCAAACCTGTTATAAAAACCATTCCAAAAGCATTTCACTAAGAGAAACATAATACATAATATTAAAACTTCATTGTCATTTCAACATTAAGATAAAGGACTTTAATATACATACATACATACATACATACATACATACATACATACAAACACAAGAGTTTCAAACATAGGCTCAAAGACATGCCTATAATAAAATACATATAAGCTTATCAAAATATCTAACAACTATTACATTGATCCAAAAATATATTTCTCTACTCTGTTATAAAAGTTTCCCATCATCAAGGTTGGGTCTCCTAATCATCCACAAATTCCTGAAAATCAGCTTCATACCCCAATTGAGTATAAAACTCGTTCTCACTAATACCTAAAAGAAAAGATCATGAGCCAAAGGCCTAATATACAAGTAACATAAACATATATGAAGTGATAGACACGTTTAAACTATATGCAATGCTTCAACCATCAATTTATTATTTAATATTTAAGTTTGTAAAACAACAAAGGAGTATTCAAACTCCAAGATAAGCCATTGGGAAGCTGAGGGTCCTAAGTAATGACACAATGCTCAATGGGTTGATATAGGCAGCCTGATACCTATATCTCCTAAATGATATAACCTATAAAGAAAATAATTTCATCTAGGGTTAATACCCATTACTCAACTTTACTCAACTTAATCCATAATATCACTTAGTTCAACCGGTCCCATAAACGTAAACTAAATCATATTATTTCTTCTTAAGAATAAGCAAATGTTACACCGTTACTATTCTTCCTATCAATTACCTGCTGAGCATCTTATAAATTGTCAAATTATAATGATAAGGGTGGCTTGGGCACCTGAAATACCATGTTAACCCTGTTAATAGGGTTGTCTCTCCTTAGACTAGATTCAACGGCATAAAGCATAACCAATACAAATATTTTTTTAATCCATTTCAGTTAAGATTTATTTAGAATATACCTATCATAGGCAAACACCAACCAAGTTACTATGTACCTGAGATATTTGAAGAAGAATCAGTAGATATTTTCAACTGAGAAGAAGTATCTGTTAGAAAAGAATTCAACTCATATAAACTTATACATATCAATTTAAAAAATTCTTAAGTTCTTCCTTTAAAATAAAATTTAATTAAAACTCGTATTAAACCATAATTATAGCATTCAAGCGTATATGTGTATACATATATAAATATAACACATTCCTTTATTTTAAATATATATATTTAAAAATATAACAGGGTACACGACCTTTTACATAGCCGTGCTGAGGTTGAAAAGTGTCTAAAGGCCAAAAATTAGTCTGCATGGGCACGTGCACGCCCATGTTGGAGCCCATGTACACTGGGAGCAAAATGTCCATAGCCACTACGGGCTTTGCCACACCTCCATATGGACCAACACGAGTGCTAGCACAGCCCGTGTACCCTGGGACGAAAAATTTGATAGATTTGAAACACAATCTCCCCTGTTTTTATACTTCATTTCATCACTTTTTACATGTTCTAAATCAACTTTAACACCACAAAAACCATATACAACCCATCACATACTCACATCAACTCCAAAAACATAACTACTCCTCATCACTTACATCAAGCAAGTTTCAAAACTTCCCACAATCCGCAGCCAACATTCACCTTCAAAATAACTTCAACACTTTAATATATTCATATATCCCCAAACACTTCAACTCAAAATAACTTTAAAGCTTACAACAATTTCTTTACTAAAACTTCAAAGATCAAAAAAATTTCTCAACAACTCAACATGTTAATACTACTTATATCCTACCAAAAGATTCATTTGACAGAAATTCATGGAACAAAAAGATAATAAATCATCACAAAAAGACATACAAACTTACCTTAAACTCTCCTTAACTTGAGGATGGAGTATTGTATGAGTTCTTGGCAATTTGAGCAAGAAAATTTGAGAAGAAAAATGATGGAATGGAGGAGGAGCAAGGGCATCGGTCTTTTGTCTATTTTGGCTCTATAATTTTTACAAAAAGGAGGTTGATATTATCCTTATCATGTTGACTTTTGGAGCAACTGATTTTAAGATAAAAAAAGCTTGGGCTTGTGCTTGTGCTTGTTTTGGGCTTGAAATGGAATGCAAAATCTGCTAAGTCTAAAACTTAGATTAAATAAACAAAGACTACAACAAACATTACAAACCCATATATTCATTTACACTAACACATCATAATTCATTAATTAATTATTCATTAAAATTTATATATTTCAAGCAAACATAGCATATATTAATTTTATATTAACACATTAAATTTCATAAACTAAACTCTTAACAAAATTCATAATTTAACTAAATCAACTTATATATTTAATTAATTATGCATTGAAATTCTTGGTTATTATACTCATCATTATAATTTTTATATATTCATTGTATTTACATACATATACATATACATATATATTTCTTATCCTCAAGTCTAGCCTTGCCGTAATCTTCAAGGATAAAAGATCATAAATTCTATTTTGACTTATTCAACAAATAAACATAGTTAAATAAATAATATAGATAAGAAGACTAAGACTTTTCCTTATAAATCAAAGCTTGTCCCTTATCTTCTTTAGCCATAGGCTTAGACTAGGAATAGTTAAAATCAATGATTAGTGGTGTGAATTCTTCTCTCTAGAAGTAAGAAAGGAATTCAACTCTTATCTTCCACAAAATCAAGGTAACCTATTCTAACTTACTACCACATTAGATGACAAGAAAAAAATAAAATAAAAGTAGACTTAACACTTTGAATATTAGCCCTAGAAATTTTAGCTATGTGAAGGAAAGTTAACATGATGATGAAAAATCAAAGTACTTTATATAATATAAACTTATGAATGTAATCATGAAAGGAACGAAGTAAACCCTTATTTATACCTTATGTGTTCGGTTACTTAAAAAGAATAGGGTTATAATATTAATTTGTACTCAAAAGATATGTTGACTTTAGTAAAGTTATTATCTAGTGATGATTAACAAGTTTATACAAAGAAATGAAAACCAAAACGTGGACATATATACATACATATGTGGAGACTAAAAAAGAGAAATAGGTAACCATGTTATTTTAAATTCAAGTTCTACGATTATTGTTTCATATAAATAGATAAATAAAGATGATTAGAGGATTAATTAGTTAATAAGGAAAATAAATCATTTAAATAATAAGTATACATCTTTAAATATTTATAAGAAAATAAATAACAAGTTAAACTTAGTATAATATATGATGTTATAGGATATGAGGACTTATATAAGTAAATGGAAAAGAAATTATATGAAAATATAATACATATATACCCCACGATTCCTTGAGAAAAAGAAAAGGAAATTATTTAGTTTAGGGTTAATTACAAAAAATTAACCCATGTTTTCACACATCTGCAAAGATATGATATGCATTTTTCTTTAACAATTAGGTGACCTATAATTTCATCCGTTTTGTTCTATCAATTGTGTGTTAAATTGAGCATGTGGATAGCACGAGTCACACAATTTTTGTAATAAACAAGATAATTTAGTTTTGTAATGTTTTTTAAAAGTATGTTATACATGTAATATTCTCAAAGTTGTTATGTGTGAAAATCAAAACTTATAATAAATATCTATAGAGCCTGTTTATGTGATATCAAACTGAATTATAGAACTTTCAATGAATTTCAATATAAAATTTTTAGAGGTATTTTGGTATCAATTAGTCGTGAAAGATAATTGATAATTCTATATAATTTAGAAGTATAAGCACATACAATCAAAGTTATTCTAAAATCAAAATAACAAGTTCTTTTAAAATAAAACCATACAACCTTTTTAGAATAAAAATTTCTAAAAAGTAGTTTATAAACGGTAATCTTGAACAAAAATGATTGCAAAATAAAAAATGAAATGTTATTATTTGATTTTTACTTATTAATTTTTTAAAAAATAAATTGTATAAGTCAGGTACATAATACTTTTACACTTATGTCTTTTATGTATTAAAGTATAAGTTTCAATATTGATACAAAATATAAAGATCCCGTACTTATACTCTATCATGTAAAGAATTGTTTCCTTTCCAAGTAGTATAATATTTCATGTACAAATTTAGAATAATCGCCCATAATCATATAAAACCCAAACTAAATTTTATTTAAAATAATTTATAAACATATATTATAAATTAATTTCAATAATATTTTGAGTAAATTTAATTGTTTTCATCAATGTATTTATGATATATATACTCTAAATTAAAATCCACATATGAGGTCGGGTTTTAACTAGTTCCAGAGTAAAATTAAAGCTTTGACTTTAAAGAATGAGGCCCATGCATACAGATAAAATCCTCGTTTTACTATATTACGTGCGGCAAGAGTCATTATGTAGCTTTCCCCAATAAAACTAGTAAATAGCTTTTAGTAAGAAAGAACAAATGAGATGTTATTCCATCATATCACTTGATGAAAAAACTTACCACATATATACTAAATTTGTCGCTTCTTAACCCACCAAAAAATATACTAAACCTACTATATATATCATAACATCTACTACTTTAAACATAATAGATCTTGCGACTTCCACGTAAGTGGTAAATACGCGATTTAACATATTAATTTCCTTAAAACAAAGCCAAGCATTTGGAAAAAAACAAGAACTGCAACCCAGCCAGCATCTAGCTGAGAAAAAATCAACCACACAAAATTCATTAGCAGTCATAGATATTTTCCAAATCAGGGAGCTAAACTCCTCTGGTATTGATAGATCGAAACATCCATTACAAAATTTGTCCAATCCTCCCTTTCCTAGCCGGTCAGCCTCTGCATTTGCTTCCCCTGGAGTAAATCGGACAATCACACTTACTGCCTTTTCCATTCTATCCTTACATAAAAGTGATAAGGGATGAGACATAAAGGATATTAGCAGCATGATTAGTGATGGCTTTTACTACCCAGTTAGAGTCTATTTCTAAATTAATTTCTTTAGCCCTCTTTGTTGACTAAGATTAAGAGTTTTTAAGACATCACCATAGCTCAGTCTCGAGATGTGAAGCACGGGTTATATGTTTAGAGTTAGAGAAGCCACATATCACTTTTCCGTTATAATTCCTACATATATCCCCCTCGTAGCTTCAACAATTAGGAATTGGTATAATGTTTTATTGCGAAATATATAGTCAAACATTAGGGCTTAATATGCCAAGAATTTTATGGCTATATATTTAGTTTAGACTCAAAATAGTCCCATGGCCATGACATTTCAATATTATGCAAGGCATCTACAGTTATGGTCCAAATAAGAGCCCACTGGTTATTTGATGATCCTAAAGCAAGCACAACTTCCAAGAGCATATGAATTTGACATATGACTAAATTAAACAAAAAAAGAATTTCACATATAATACATCATTTTGATCGATAAAGAAGGATATATAATCAAATAGCCTATTGGATCCATGGAAAGAACTACATTTGTTATTGTAGGGCTCAACTCATTTTGTTTCATGGTAATGAATGCGTAACTTCTAAAATTGATTTTTTAGGTATATTTTAAATTATTTTTGGGAAACTTCTACGATAAGTTCATCTAACCCATGATATTATATAATTGATGAAATGATCCAAACACCAATCATGGATTAAAGAATCCAATTTCCAATTTAAAGTCAAATTGAGTTCGAACAATGCTTTTAGAGCCCAAAATTTGTTCAAATTACCATTTTGCCCCTAATCGGGAAACCAAGAGATTGAAGTTTTGGAAATTAGATAAAATGACAATAATGAGTTTAGTTAAATAATTAAGTTATAACCTACACCTATGTCAACAATTTAAAACCTAACTAGTCAAGGTTTTACATATGAAAATTTGGACACTCAAAATTTTGCCATATGGCACATTCTAAAAAAGACATCATTTTCCATTTTAAAACCCTAGCATTGTCTTTTTCCCTCATTTATAAATATTTCCCTCTGCCTCTTTCTTTTTCTAAGAAACATTCATCCAAGCTTAAGGTAAAATTTCTAAAGCCTTAAACCCCTAATGACGTCATCAATGCAAAAAAAAAATGATTAATCCAAAATTAGCACTAATTAGTGACTAGATCATGTTTTCTATTAGGTAAAGAGGAAAATGAAGAGGTGATGGAAGGAGAAAAAGCCATTCAATATTCCCAAAATTTGTAATCAGGTAAGAGTGGTGTTTTAAAGTGCTATATTTTGAGTTTTGTAGCTTTCTAAGCACAGAAATTGATTTCAGTATGTGATTGTGTTTTAATAGTTAAAATCAAGGAGTTAGTATGGTTTTGAGATCTTAAATGTTCATTTCAATTGAAATAAGTTGAGGATTGCACTCTTGAACAAGGTAAGAAACTAAAACAACCCATTATGAGATCTTTATGTTCTTGAAGTTGGGTATGTCATTGCTGTGTAAAACAATGTTTAGGTTTAACTTAAATATGGGTTGTTTACTAGAAATTGTATGGATAACGAATATGGCATTTACGAGTAATTTGCACATGATCCTTGGAAGATATGATAATGTGGGTATAACTTTTGGTGTAAATGTTATTAAGCTGCTAAATTGATGGAGTTTGTGCATCATTAATTATAATTGTGGCATGAAATTATGGGAAATGAGAAGTTGCTATTAAATTTGAGAATTTGTGGCTTAATGTGGCATTTAGAGCGTTTAAGTTGTAAATTGCAGAAATATGAAATAGTAAAATGCGTGAATATGCAATTGAACCCTTGGAGAGGGAATATATGCTATTTAAGATAAAAACTTGGTGAATGTAAATTGCTTTATTTAGATAATTAATGTATGACATGTTTTAGATGAAATTGAATGCGTATTTGATGAATTAATAGTATTTTGTACTAAAGAGAAACTATTTTAGATTTGTATGAATTAACATGGGAATGAGTAAATAAAAAAACATGATTCACTTGTAACCAATTATGCCTATGGGAGGTTTAGAAAAGATATTGAAGAATTACCCAAAGTCTTGTGAAGATTTGAATTCTTTTGGAATCTTTTAGGGTTTAATTTAACTTTGCTATGCAAAATATTATTCTTTAGATGAACACGATTAACATGGTTAAAATTGGGTTTAATCATGTTCCTTTGATCCTTTAGGAACTCTTAAAGCTACCCAAATTCTTTTTCCTTTGAAATTTAGGCCTTAGGATGATTATTAAGCAACTCTAGAAGTGGCAGCGACTTCACGGGTTTATGCACTTGGTTGTGTATCTTTTTAACCTTGATTATCTCTAACTCTATAAGTGCTTGGGCTCATGCACTTAGCCATGTACCCTTTCAACCCCAAATTCTTCCTCCTTTAGAAGTGTACGACCCAGTGCATGACTTTAACCAAGAACCTTTTTTTCAACAATGAAAGTGCACGATCAATGCATGAACTTGTGCATTCTGTCATGTAACTCTTGTGCTTTGATTTTCTCCTTCCTTAATAGTGCATGACCTAATGTACAAGCTTGTGTACTTTCTCATGTAAAAGTGCACATCCTATTTTACAGGCCATGCTGTAAACCCTTAAATTTTGCACATCTAAATATGATAGAATTTTTAAGAAATTTGAGAAAAGTCACAAAGATTACTCCCGATTTTTTACGTTTTAAGAATATTAAAGTATGAAAAATTTGATAATAGTTAGGAAGATTAAAATCTTTACCGATAAAATTTCAAGACACAAAATATAACTTTCATCACTTGGACAATCAATACACCAATCACTTGAACTCCAACGTTTCATCATCTCAACCTTACCTTGGAGCAAACTCCACTAAGTGTTAGCCATTTCATGTAGATACCACAAGCGACGTTCATTCATTTGTTAGTTAGTTCTTGTAGAATCAAACGGAACAAAGGTAGCCTTGTGTAGAACTAGGAACATTTCATTTAGAAAAATCAAGCCTTACCAGATAACCGAAATACTAACATGTAATAGGCCACCACACATTTTATGCATTGAATGCAAATTGTGCAATGCATGACCATTCCAATATATAGATGAATAGTATTAAGTCAGGTTTTCAAGTGATCATACAATTTACAGACAAGCATCAACATGCTTTATACATTAAATATCATACAATGTAATTGTCGCTTTCAATATGATGTTTTAGCAACAAAAAATACACCAAACATCTTGTGATATACCCAACCTCACATGCATAACAATGTTAATATATTATTGCATATGCAACTATATTACAAACACAAATGGTGTGATAAGGTCAAGGTTGCTCATTTGTCCTCCTTGCTTTGCGCTAATATGTTTCTCTTATGAAATGACATAATGTATACTCATTATTATACTCATATTTACATAATAAATCTTATTGTGCCTTTGTACCGTAAATTTCAAATTTTAGTATTTTTTTTCTCATTCCTAACTTACTTTTATCATTTAATTAATCGTTTCAAAGCTTGTAGAGTTTATTTTCTATTAATTTTCTTACAAAGTTTAGGTAACTAAAATTTCTCAAGAAAAGTACCCTAAACGTTTTCAAATACTGATTTTAATCATGTAGTCTTAAACTAAGCCTATTGTACTCATTTCAACTTTGATTTTAGTGCATGAGTAGGTGTTGGAAAGCTTATTGAATGTAGTTTTCAATTATCTAGTTTAATCATCAATTTGGAATATTTTTCCTTACATTACACAAGGGATCTGAAAGGTGTCATTTAATGCCTATTATTCTTGTTTTGTGTTTTTAATCCTCATTTTAGGTTCAATTCTTTGTTTTATGTATATTTCATCAAGTTTTAGAGATTAAACTCAATTTAAGTGCATTACTTCTCTTTTGGCTAAATTACCTACCATTATTTATTTTCATTGCATTTCTCTTGATCCCTTTTAAGTATATAACTTTAAGTAACTTGGTATTATTAATCAATATGCATATAATTTCTTTTAGTTGGAAGTATGTTATAGGTACCAAAATCTATATTTAAGGTTTTAAGTGTATTTCTTAAGTTTAATCTTTCCATTATAATCTATCTTCTTATTAGCGGGTTGATACTTGTTTTTCTTAAGTTTAGTTTTAGGAATCCTAATTCTTTTATATGTGCTGAATCATACCTATGTTTATATAGGTATATTTTTGTGTTTATTTACTAGGTTCAAGATTATATTATCTCTAATTCATGTAGTACTTAAATTATATCAAGTTTGATGTTCCATAACGCTAATTACAAATGTGATAAAAAATCTATGCATGTATATTTGATTTTATACTAAAATTTATTAACATATCCCTTGTTATTATATTATCATTGAGTTAAAGATGCATGTTTTATTAGATTTAATTTAAAGTTCCTCCAAGAACTAAATAGGGCCTAAAGTTTAGGGTTTTCTAGCTTTATTTTTCCATCTTATATTCATTTCTATTTGTGAATGCATATTGTCTACACAATAAACCACTTGAATTGATCATGGCAGAAGTTCATATTACTCTAGTGCCGAAACTTATAATGTAATGTGTGGAAGCTCATAATGTGATTGAGTGATTATTTCAACTTCTTGAATTAAGTTCTAGGATACTACTACTTTAGACGGTCTAGGTTTCATAGATAAAAACTCATGGCATACATGAATTCTCTATAGGGCCTAAACAATTTTTTATCAACCATATATGTTTATACTTTGCTACATGATTATTTTATCTTAATGGATCATGTTATAAGCTTATACTATTTGATGTAATCTAAGTTTTGTGAAATAAAACATATGGAATACTTAATCTTGTAATAGAGTCGAGACATATGGATATAGAACTTGATATATTCTCATTAGTTTTTCATAAATTCCTTAGTAATCACGCCATATGCTTTGAGTAGGATAGGAATTACCCTATTTTGGGAGGGTTTGTGAAAATTCTGCTTGAGCTCCAAGAAGAACCGAATTCTTATGATGCCCTAAACAAAAGGTCAACCTAAGTTCAATTTATTTCTACACTTGAATGATAATCTAGCTTTGGAATAGAGTATAAATTGCCTTAGTTTGACAAAAATTGAAGCTTTTTTTCCTTTTTCTATAGTGTAAGTCAAAGCGTTGATGTAGATATAGGATATTAGGAGTTTGGTTCTAGTGAAAACTTAGCTTGATCAAGATGACTACTTACCTTAAACACTTGATCCTTGAAGTTGGATTTTTCTCTTGAAGATTTAAGGGTTTTGTTCTATAATTTGTGAGTAGTTTGAGTAGGTTTTATTTAAAGTTTTGTATGGTTTCTCATACATGAAAAAAAAGTGTTTGAAGTTAATATTTGTCTTTAAAAAGCATATGGGGCTCACGGTTGGGGAAAAGGGATATACGGTTGGGGTTTTATTGTTTCAAGACTTTGATTTCTCTTTCTAGAGAAAAGTGTTGATGATGTTCATGCTTAGAATATGTGGGTGGGGCTTTTACAATTTCTTATAAGATTTTAGGACTTTGTTTGTCTTGTTCCTTATAATTAATATTTAATGTGAGGAATTTTTTTTATTGGCTAGAGATTCATAGGTGTGTTGATGTTAACATGTATATGCAAGTGGGGAATGAACTTCATGGAAACTTATGGGGTTTCTGGGATTTTTATCTCTTTATTCATAAGTTTCATTTCATGCATGGCTCTTTGATGAGTTACTAGAAGATTATGGAAGCTTTAAGCCACTTGTTGATGTTTAAATGGTAGGGTGTAACGAACTCATGACAATTATAGGGTTCATTTTGAGCTAAATACACCAACTTATCTTTTATTCACTATTTGATTTAAACAAAAAGGGTTAAATTTGATTGAGTGATAGTTTGATGTTGCTTGTGCATTAAGGATGTAGGGCACAGTCAAAGGAGGAGAAGGAATAAATTATGGTCCCCATCGTTAGTGTGAACACATGTAGTCTATTGTGGGCTATATGAAGACAATATCCTTGCATAAGGCTTATATTCTTCTTGCTTCATGTGAATTCTAGAAGATAACAAGTTGTGATGCATCATTCCCCCTCGTTCATGCATCAAGAATTCACGTTGGAGAGGGCTTGAAAGAGACTTGTAATTAACATCAATATAATGAAGGCATTACATAAGCTTAGATGAGTCATTGAAAAAGACATTTTATCCTCTTATGCAAGAGGTGTGATCTTAAGAGTATAGGCTTGATTTTAATAGTTCTTGAAGATAGAATTTATAACGAGATGCAATTCTAAGAGTTCGTAATGAATTAAGGTCAGTATCTAAACTATCATGTATAATATATGATCATATGCGTATAATTTATTCAGTTATTTGAAGAAAATAACTTTTAAATTGTATTTAAGGTTCTATAATTTTTTTAGATAATTATTGAGTTGAAATTTTAAATTTAAAAGTGATGCGATTGATATTAATATGTTTTTTTTCTCTTACACAATTAAGATATTTGGGGCGATAGGTGAAATTAGGATATTATACTCAATAGACTTAGAAAATTTTAAATTTCGTGACTACATATACAAAACTTTTATTTGAACTCTAGATTTGTAGATTTCCATCTATTTTTTTGTTATATCGCGTATATTTAATCTCTAATGATTTATCTCAAATTATCCCTTTACTAATCAATGGACTCTCAAAATTATTCGTCTCTTCTTTCTCTTGATTTTTGGATCTAACATTTTTTATTAGTGAGTTATGATCCTCTTATAAATAATCTTGTCTTTTCTATATTTCTAGTCGGGGAAATTTCTTACCCTATTATAGATTAAACTAGAGAATATTCTACGAGTGACTTAGTGCATATTATCTAATTTTTTTTTTTCTACAGTCTACTTTGTGGATTTTAATTTAAATTACTTAATTCATGATAGAAATTTTTAGGAATTACATGCCTTAATTGTGAGGGTTTTAGATGATTGGATGAAATATATATATATATATATATATTTGTTTGTGCATACATGGGTGATTTACAGTTTCAGTGCGAAGAGAAAAAATATCAAGACTCATTTAAATGTGAACACATTAAATGAATGAGCTTATGCGTGACAATGCATTTATGAAGGGGCTTATGCGTGTGAATGCATTTATATTATGATGCTTTGTTAAAATATCTTAAATTAGTGTCACGATTTAGATGGAGAGAGAAGAAGAGAAATCAAGTTTGTTTTAGGTCATTTTCATTATCATGAGTCTTGGATATTTTAAATCCATGTGGTCTCCATCACTTGCAAATGGTGCCTCTTTCTCTTTCTCTACTTGTGGTGGATGGTTCTAGTGCATATTGAATGATTGATCACATGTTGATATTATTTAAATATTTAAAAAGGTGATTATCTATGCTATCTAGTAGAAATATTGAATCACATGCATATAAATATCCGGTTATTCGAAGAAAACATCTTTTAAAAGTCAACTAAGGCTTCTACATTAATCTTAGATTACTCTTCAGTTAAATTCTTGAATTTAAAGTTTACTCGATTGAGTAATTTTAGGGTTTTATCCTACGCGATTAAAGGTTCTAGGCCCAATAGACTAAATTAGGGTTTTAGTCTCTATAGACTCAAAAATTTCCAATTAGGCTATTAGTGAAATCTAAATCTTTAATCAAGGTTTAGATTCTTTAATACTGGTTTGATCTTAGTCTTATTGCGTATTTGTAACCTTAGCGATTCACCTTTAAACTATTAACTAATAACCAAAAACTCCTATAAATTAATCGTCTTCTATTCCACTTAAAATCCAAAGCTAATTACGATTGCTTATTGAGTTATCGACTCGTGTTATGAAATCTTGTCTAAGAATTACTTATCTTGATTATTGATGATTGTAGATTTTATAGTGCTACTTTAGGGTTTAAAATATTAGAGACATCTCGATGACCATTATATCTTCATCTAATATGTGTAGAATTTATTTTCTAATTATTGAATTTAAGATTGAAAATTCTTGGAATTAATAGTGGCAATCGATTTATTATGATCATTAATTGATTGGTATATTCCTTTCTTGGTTTGGGTCGATGGGTTATTAAGGCATTGTTCCTATCTAGGTTCCTTTAACCTCGATGGTAAGGCGTAGATGTACATCATATTTGGATTCTGGATTATCCAAGCCTGTACTTGTGCATGTGTTTGATTGTTGTGTTGCATATTCTTCCTAATTATACTTATTTATTATTGCTCGATGAGTGATTTGGTCATATAATCTCACTGAACCATGGTTTTGCTCACACTTCAATAGTTTTCATGCACGAGCAGTGCTTCCTAGGAATGGGCTAGGAATGTGTGAAGAGTGCTCATTCATCAGACTTTCCTAAAGTTATAATGATAGGTTATAACGAACTCAGAATACAAATTAGATACACTATACAAACATTTGGGACTTTGCATTTTGTAAGTTAAAGCCCAATTTTACTATTTGGTAGAGGATACCAATTCTCTACGATCTTGATAGAATGCGGACAATTGGATTCCTTAGTTGAATTGAAATAAAGATATCTTATATATATGTGTATGATTCAATTATATGAAGTAAATAAATAAGATAAGGTCTTGTAATCTCTTACTTGGAAGATAGTTCTCATATTACAGGTGTACAAGTGATATGTTAACTATAGGATAATCCTACTAGGCCTTTATTATGATTGTGACACATGCACTGCTTATGCACCTTTTCAGCTCCTTAAAACTTTACCTATTATCATCCAACTCACATGAAGCTTGATCCACTTTTTCCTTTAGGCTTAAGTAACCTTCGAAGGACTTCAAAACACCGATTTAACAAATAATGATACCTCATTCAAAATGTACATCAAGTAACCACATCAAACTCAAAATATCTCTTATAAACTAAAGTATTCCATACTTAATACTTAGAGAAGGACATTAAGGACTATTTTCGTTAGGTGAACTATAAAAATCTATTATCAGCCAAGAACCAAAACCCACAAAAGTATAGCCTACCAAAGTAGAGTTAAACCAATCCCCTAACAAATCACAACCTACATAATTAACTAGACAAGTGACTAAACAAAACCGAAGACATAGACACTTAGTGATATCGCTTATCGATAATACAAACTTAATGTATGCAAATGAGTTGAGTCATAAAATAGAACCTAAATGATCTGCATGATGAGAATCAAAATGTGATTGACTAAAGTTACTTGAACTTAACTTAACACTGGTCTTTAAACTTATGAGCAACCGTTAACTTATAAACTTCGGATAGTGGACCATTGGTCTTGGAGATGGCTAACAAGTATGAAGTGAATGCGAATTACTTGCTATGATAGAATATATAACATGACTTATTATTAAACTTGGCCTGGATGAATATGGTTGCAACTTGACCACTTAAGATCTATCGTCTGATTTTTATTTGTATCTTATCTATATCTGATCTGTTTATGAGTAAAAATATATGCTTTTCATCTGTATCTGTTTTTTGACAAACATTTGTTTCAAAATAACAAAAATAAGATGTCAAAATGACTAGAATAAGATGAAATAAAGATATCCTTAATCTTAGAAGTGGCATTCTCGGATTAGGTTGTTATCTTGATTGCAATTTTGGGAGGATGCGGTAGTTTAAGCACTTAGACCCTAGTGGAGTGCATGGTGCGGGTAGTTGATAGATAGAGGAATTTTTGAGATCATTGGTGGTTGTTTGTGAGTGGATGAACTTGATTTAACTAATTTTCTTTTCTGATAAGTTCTAGAGACTTTTGAATTCCATTGATGCATTTTTTGGGACTCCTTCTATTCCTTGTTATTTGGAGCGAGTCATGAGTACTCTTGTGCATGTTTGGTATTTCTAGGGTGCTGCAAAAGCTTGCTTGTGGATTTCAAATCAATCGAACTTAGCTTGTGGATGTTACATTCGAATAGGTGCATGTGACATACATTTATTTATTTGTTTACTATGTATTGGGCTTTGGTGCTTATTCTTTTTTCATTTTAGGTATCAAGGTTTTCTTTATGTGGATCACTATTATGACTCCTTAGGCTTTTGGTTTGACGATCTAAAGGGTTAGTTGTTCTAAATAATGACTCACCGGTTTTGGTTTAGAAATTTCATGGAAACTTTTTGATAATTTATATTTGCTAGATGACAATAAACTTAAACAATGTTTACTCTCTTGGGGTAAGGGCCAAAATTTTATATTTTAGTTCAAGCCTAACTCCATATTTTGTTATGTTCATATGGGCTACACTTTCTTAAATGCGTTCCTTGAAAGTCTTTTTATATAGGTTTAATTAATTAGTTTTAAATTAAATTGGATCATGGGCAAAAGACGTACTCTACCAAAAAAATATTTACAAAATCTAATAACAATTTCTAAATTTAATATGATTAGAAACCCATTTAGTTAGCAACTACCTTACATATATCACATAAGGTGGTATACGTTGTGAAATTGCTATGCTCTATGCATTCGAGTGACAATTGATTATTAAAATTAATTTAAGTATTTTAAGGGTCCAATCACAACTAAATATAAATTTGAGTCCTTTGACAATAGAACGAGATCTATCCCGCTAACAAAGCCTAAAAGTATCTCACCACTTTTAATGCAATCATAACACTATCACATCACTTTTATTGAAAAATGATTTTTTGACATTGTTTAAGAGATTTGTAGTGTGAATATCACTATCTTGAAAAATCAATTCTTTGAATTTTGAGATATCTGCGTTATAAACATGCGATATATAGTGGTATTAACAATATGTGTATATCCTATTTTGAAACCATGGTTTTAGTGTGGTATTTTGGTAATTAATTTTAATTAGACCTTATTTCAGTAATTAATTTTAACATGATTCCTAAATAAAAAATAAATTCAAAATATATGTTTTGGAATGAAGATTATATATATTTGGTGTAGATTTAAAAGTAAATATCAAGAAAAAATTATGGAGATTTATTTTGGATAAATTTTGATAGAGGATGAGGTTTCAATTCAATGATATGTTTCATACTTCAAGGGAAGCTTCTAGAGAAATTTGAATTTGATGATTCAAATAACAATATTTAAAGCTCATATAAATAAGGAGATTCTAATCATGATAAAGGAATATCAGAAAAATATCATAGAAATTCTTAGAAGATATCTCTCATGATTATACATCTCTAATGGTAAAAAGATTCAAAATTTAAATTATTTTAAAGGATTTGAACGTTAAAACAGTTTCATGTAAAAGGATATTGATGTGCCTAGATTGGATATAACAAGAAAAAGGAAATAATTTCATGTTTGTGGCACTAATCAAAATTAATTATTTATTTAAAGTCAATACGAAAATAATTACCTATATACAGAATATCGCGACTAAAAAACGAGATAGATTAATTTTCATATAACACATATATCGTGTTTGTTAAACATGGTTTAAGTGGAATATCGCGAGAGTGAAACGCAATATACGTTTAGAGGAGGTACAACAAAGGAAGAAGTGGTGTTTCTTTAGTTTTTCTCGATCAGGTTTTTCATTTTGATTTAATCAAAATAATTAAATATCGAAAAATGATATCCTTACTATCAAAGTGTCTGAGCAGTCTGATATGCTAGTGAAGACAAATAATTCAAAAATCCCATGCCTTAAGTTCAGGAGGGTGGCGTGGGTACCTCTCCTTTATGAGATCATGCAAAGTTTATTAGTGGTGCAACTATTGATGGTCAATGAAGAAGATGAAGATGAAAAGAATAAACTTCTCAAAGAACCTAAAATAGAGCCAAGCTGTAGAAATGCCATCAAGGGATAGAAAAAGATGAAGAAAAAGGAAAGAATTAGGTTTGGAGCATAGCTCTGATGAAACACTAGAAGCGGTTAGCAATTCGAAAAGTTGGGGTAGCATTAGGAAAGATTGTAGGAAAATTAGCTTGTGGTGATATGGGGACGCATAAAAATTGCAACCAAATAAACAAAAGAAAGCCGAAAATTTGTTTCAAGTAGATAAGTAAACACGTTATATTTAGAATTAGTGATATCTTGTTTGAAATATGTGATTTAGTTATGGTAGTCAATATGAATGGTGTTTTTAAACACAATTTATGCGTTAATATAATGTATTCTGAATAGTAAACACAATTTTATAAAGTATTTTGGTAATTATTTTCAAATCAACTATATATATGAGTAATTATTTTTTACACAAGCCTTAGACATGTTTTTCTGTCACGCCCCAGAGGGTATCCTAAACGTGACAGTCCGCCGCATATAATATTAAAGCTAATGAATGACAACCTTAGTCATGCAGGAGCTTCGATATCATGTGCAAGGCGTGCTTCCAAGATAATAGGAGACTCACAGGGGTATTACGTTTAAGCAGATAATAAAAGCATGCAAGAACTTATATAGATAAACATGTAATATTCATTAGAATAAAAGTCTCTTACAACTTCTTAGGGGCATTCCCTCGTTGTAATAGTCTTGTTCAACTAAGCTATCATCAAAATATACATAAATACAACATAAGTCTACTATAGAGATTTTTATTAGAAGTCTACATCAAAAACTAAATATATATATAAACTTCTTCCAAAAACTCCTAGTAGCTTTGGCTCATACTTGGCAAAAAGGGCTCTTTGGTGCCAACCACAAGTAATCTTACTGTAACAAAAAGCTATAGGGGTATAAGCAAAACTAGCTTAGTAATATAACTCTCATCTACATAACATTTCCATAAAACACACAAGTATTTAGATAATCATATGAAAATGCATCAATCACATGAGCAAACAAAATACACACGATTAACCGGAAACCATGTGTAGCATGGATTTTACGCCCTCCATGTCGGAGGTTGGGTAGTTACAGACCCATACGACCATCAATATTTGCAGACTTACCAGCTCCTACTTGCCCTGTAGACTTTCCGGCTCCTACTTGCCCATGTAGACTTTCCTGCTCCTATTTGCTCATGTAGACTTTCTGGCTCCTACTAGCCACTACTACAACTCCTCGTTTCCCTATATAAATAATAGTAGTAAAAATAAATGTGACTCACAAATATGATATGCATGAATTTTTTTCAATATAGGTTTATTCAATTAATGTCGAGTTCAAGTTAAAGGTGATCAAAACAATATTCATCATATCATTGCAAGAAAACATAAGTTATTTATCAATTTCTCTTTCGATATTCTTAGCTTTTATTCAATCAATCATGAATCCAAATCACACAACATTTGTTCATTTATTTTTTTTCTTATTTTCTAGTGCTACTACTTACAAGCACAAATAAGGAAATGTGACTAGTAAGGGATTAATTCACTCCATGACGATCGCTCTTAGTCAAAGTAATCTTCCGGTAAGGCGATATCGATTCCTTCTTTACTTAAACAAGATGAAATACCGAAAATGAGTCTTTCATAGAATTTCTATTTTTGAAGATTCTAAATCTATCTTGAATTCGTGGTAAAATCGGATTGAAGGAAATTCCAACTTAAAAATGCCATAACTTACTCATTTTAACTCGGAATTTCGCATATTATATACCGTTTTCTACCTACTTGAAAAGATCTATCTATTTCTAAAACTATTTGCATCAAACTAAGTTGTTTGAGCTCCGAAATAGTGGTGATCAGATTCACCATGAATTTCACAAAACTTGCTTCCTTCTTTTTACAAAAACTCATATCAAAGAGATTGATATTATAATAGTTTGTAAAACCTTTGAAATGTATTTATATATGTATTCATTGACTCATATCAAATGTATGAAATTAATGAAGTTGTCTTAACCATGAATTTTTGTAAAAGTAAAGTCTTCTAAAGATTTTGGAAAAGTGAAACTTTTGAAAATTTCCTCTTTGCTTGCTAGAAAATATCTCAAGTTATTTTAAATGAGTATTTTTCTTTTCCTTAATTTCATTTCCTTAGTTTTTTTAAATTTCTAAAGAATGAATTTTATTTTCTAAGCTTAGTTTCTAATACTTTTTGAAAGTAGTAATAATTCTATATTTATAGAAATAAATTCCTTATTTCTTAAGATCATTCTACTTATATGAAAGGAAATTTCTTGGTGTTTGTCAAACTAGTATTGATGAAAGGTGAAGTTTAGTAAAAATTTTGTTTAATCAAGAATTTCTTTCCATTTTATGACTTTGTAAAGTGTATGTATGTTTTGTTTAAAAAAATTTCCTATGTTCTTAAAATTTATAATGAACTCCTCTATATTTCTAGAAAAAGTTTGTTAAGAAAAATTCCTAAGTTTTTATGAAAAATAACAACATTTATTTTTAGAGAAGAACTTATATTTTAAGAAAACTTTTCCTTCTTTATCTTGTTGAGACAAAAATCAATATGTTTATGCATGTTCATGAATATGAAATCATAAAGTTATGAAAACATAAAAAAGATATAAAAATTAAAGAAATAAGCTAATAAAGAAATATGTCAAGTATTGGAACCTTAGCTTCATCAAGATATCCCAGGACTAAGAATAAACTAGTTTTAAAAGAAAAAAATTGTTTTGACTTGATGAGGACAAGTTTAAAAATAGAAAGACTACTCTTAAAATAACTTGAAAGTAAATAAATTGCAAGGTAAATAAATAAATTACAAAGGAAGTAAATAAATTGCATAACAAGGAGCTTATATGCTCTAAAATATATATATATATATATATATGTAGCTGCATAGATATATTTAGTTAAATATATACGAAAGCAACATAAAGGAAAATAGATTCATGAACAAAAACAAAGTATGGACATATTATTGCTTTCTTAACCTTCATGGTTTTAGAAAATACACATTATGCTCATTCTAAGTAAATGAACATAAAGGAAACTCAATGAAGTATTACCTATGAAAACTAAACTTGAGAGAACTTTGAGAGAACTCTTGTAGAAATTTTGAGAGAGTAATTTTAGTGTATGGAAGGTGTGAATGAAATGGAAGGAAGATGGGTATTTATAGGAAAATGTGGAGGGAAATATGTGTTAATTAAAGAAATGGAAATTAAAACAATATGAGGGGAAAGAAGAGGGGGCCGGTGCAGTTTGGGAGTGTGTGAGAGAGAGAAATTTATATTTTTGTATTTTTGTTAATGAAAAGTAAGATATGAAAGATGTGAAGTTGTATTGGAAATGAAAAATTTAAGAAAATAGAGGTATGGTTGCAAGAAAAAGTAGAGATAGATAAATAGTGTAGAATAGTAATAAATAGTGTAATGTAAAGTAGACATGACAATTAAAGTACCGGTAGTAAGAAAATACGGGTATAATTGAGATATATGATATTTTTAGTTACCGAAAAATTATGAAACCGATATTTTTGAAAATCTTATATTCTTACGAGTCTAACGGTATATTTGGAATATTTTTACCACTCTAAGCCTTGGAACACGCTTTTTGAAAACTATGTCCAATCGTGCTCAAAACCAATCGTGGTTTAACTAATATGATATTTTTAAGCTTTCTCATGTTATTACGAACTATTGTATATACTAATCTCTTATTTACTTTCTTAGGGTTGCTTACACGGGATTGCCAGACTTGAACGGTTACGTCTGACTAGGGTTTTGTTGACCTTAGGAATTCCGATTGACCTTCTAATTAGGGTTTAAGCTTAATTGATCACAGAACTTTGGGGGTTTGCATTTTCACTCCAAGAAAAAGAGAGAAAAGTCGAATCACTTCCATTGTCTAGAAAAGTCATCTATACTTTTATTTCGTTATAAAGTTTAAAGCATTACTCAGATGATAACCTAGAGCATATGACCAATGCTTACAGTATTTTATATAAATTTCCATTACAGCTTTGAGGGAAATTATTTGAGAGGAACTTTCATATTATTCTATTCCTCGACTGGCTTTGTACTTTAGTGAGATTAATTATAAGAGAGTGACAAATAACTTTGTAGATTAAGATTAGCTTGGTGGGTTAGACAAGTTGAGCAAAGGGAATTGAGTCCATTGGTGAATTGACACATTATTTATACTCTCAAAACTCATTGAATGTAGTGGAACACATTAGTGGAGATTACCAAGTCTTCGATTTGGAGTTGAAAGAGAAGATTGACTTACAGTGAGGATCCTCTATAAATACTTGAGCAATCTCTTCTTTCCCTATCCTTTTACTTTTGTGCATTTTATAGTTAACTTGTTTTAAATTTAATTTGTGTTTGCAAAGTGAATTTGAAAGCCATACAATATTGATTAAATAATTAGGGTAGTGAATAATTTTAATTTGAAAATTTTCTTAATTTTGCGAGTAACCAATTTATCCCCACTTAGTTACTTATTTGTGACTAACATTTTCTATTTAAACTCTTTACGTATTACAATAAAATCACACATTTTAATTAGTAATAAACCTATGTAATTTTACAATTTCTAACACCACACTTCTTATACATGCACTTCGCTGAATTAAAAAGACTATATTATAATTCCCCGTATTGAAGAAATATTGAATTGCTATTTATAAGTTTGAGAAACGAATGAATATTTATTATTATTTTTGTTGATGGCCTATTTGGGAACCTGTGGCACATGAGTTGAGCCAAAACTCCTAAGCCCATACCTTAACAATGAACTCCACAATAAGTGGCTCAAACTCATGATGGTGATCTCAATGCTCACTCAGTTACATCTACCTCATTTGTCACTCGGCCTGAATAGCTGCATCGGACTGGACCTCAAATAGTGGAATAATGGGTTGCCTCACATCCTTTCCAACTACTGTCAATTGCCCACTAGCCCATGACATATGCAACTGCTAATTCATTTAACCATAAATACTCATCTACATATGAGGAGATAAAAAAAAGATTGCAATCAATCACTCATTCTTATTTGATTTAAGGGCCTACCATGGCAATCCCTAACTTAGGCAACGGAGTGGCTGTGCTAGGCCCATGCTCGATGTACCATTAACCTAGTTTCTATCTTTACAAGCCTCTCCTTACGCATGGATCTAAGCCTAAATCACCTAGGTCTAACTTCTACCAGATTCAAACAAGCGAAATTTTAATAAGAGTTCTTATTTATTACAAACGATTAAATAAACATTGCAACAACTTTTATGAAGCTATAATAAAAGTACTATTATAATGAAGTAAACAACAAATTAATAGTTTCATGTTAAACTATTTAAGATGAAACTATGGAATATAATATTAGAAAAACTTAGGCCTAATGTTATGGGATTTGGTAACAAAAGGTAAAAAAATGAGAGCTAACTTTAAGATGAAATTTTTGATGAAAATACCTTAAAAATGTTAATAAAAGCATTAATAATAATTTATTTAGGTACAAAGGACATGATACAAATGTTTATAAAATAAAAATTATGAATTAATCAAATAATTTATACTTCTCAATTCATGCTTTTAAAAAATTTATGAGACTTAAAATGTACAATTTTAGAAGCAAATAGGCACTAAAAGATATAATTAAGAATGGGTAAATTATGTTAGAGGGTATCAACGTTTGAGAGTAAGTTCATTTAAGGTATCAACATTTGAAGTGGTTAGAAAGATGAATCAACTTTTAGCAAAGTAAATCAAATGAGGTATCAATGTTTTGTAAATTTTATTTAAGGTATCAACATTTGAATTGATTTTCAATCAAGTTTGCTTAGTTTTCATTAATGGTAAAATATTAATATATTTTTTGACTTACTTTGCAAAATGATTATACCTCTTTTTAAAGACTTGAAACGTTGATACCTTAAATGAATTAATCTTCAAACGTTGATTCATTTTTTTAATCACTTGAAATATTGATACCTTTAATGAATCTACCCCTAAACGTTTATACCTTTTTATATAATTTATCCAATTAAGAATATTTAGAGGTGACTGATGAGTAGTTAGCATGTATTAGCTAAATTTATAGTAAAAGTAGTGTTTAGGTTTTAGTTTGTTGGTAAAATAAACCGAATTTAGATTTTTTGGCATATGGGCTTGTACGATAATAATAGACTAGTAGACATTAGAGGTTGTTCGACCTAACCATTACAATGGTTTAGTACGTGTTGAACGTAAGTAGGTTGGTCGGCTATTATGTGGGTTAGCTTAGCCATTTCGTAAGTCTCCCAATGTTTTAAAGAAATTTTATTAGGTTTGGGGAACATTGTATTAGATTTGTTCATTAAAAATAGTAATTCTCATTTTTGTGTTATGGATCACGATTAAATTTAATAAATTTTATGATCAAAGATTAAATTTTTTAAAACTTGATTATGTAAAATCAAATAGATGAAACACTTTTTTTTTTTTTTTCAGAAAATAATTTTAGGTGAGAATTATGATAAAACTGAGTGTGTGTAAGATTGCAAACGAGCTAAGTTCGAGCCTAAGATAAAGCTCATTTATCTAAACGAGTTAAGTTCGATCTTCGATTCAAGCTCACAAGCCGACTCGAGAACAGATTCATGGATAGACTCATAAGTAGACTTGTTAACAAGATGGTTAATAAATTTTTTATTTTTATATTTATGATATATTGGTATATAATTTTAAAAATAAAACTAGTTTCGACTTAACAAGTTAACATATATATA
Source organism: Combretum micranthum (assembly GCA_024138025.1). NCBI lineage: Eukaryota > Viridiplantae > Streptophyta > Magnoliopsida > Myrtales > Combretaceae > Combretum > Combretum micranthum. Next base: position 687,783 of record JAMXBD010000597.1, read on the forward strand.
TATATATGTATTTAACAACTCTTTTATATTATTTTTAGATTTGAAAAAAATGAAAAATGTGCTATTTCAATGAGTTAAGCTCAAGCTTTAATTTCAGATTTGATAGAAAAGTCCAGTTAAGCTCGAATTCAAAATAAAACTCATTTAACTAAATAAAAAAAGCCCGAGCTTATAATTTAAGTTCGATAAAAAGTTCAGTTCAAATTTAATAAATTTTAAGCCAGCTACGTTCCAGCCTTTAAAAGATGGATTTAATTCAACTTACTTGCTGTTCTAGATGTCTGTGACTGTTTGCCCCTTTGTTTATGAAAGAAATGGACAGTTCCAAGAGCAAAGAGAATAATATTTTAAAAAGAATAAAGGCGAAAAAGGTTAAAAGAATGCAAAAGCCAACAAGCGATAAACAAAAGTCAAGAACTAAAGTCACAACTCAGCAAGGGAATCTTTTGTTAAAAAATTTTAAAAATCAAATAAAAAAGAAAAAGAAAAATCATTGACGTTTTCCTCATCTTGCCACTTGAATCCCGCCACCAAAATTAGGGTTCATTTCCTAATTCCTTATATTTCTCCAACCATCACAAATGACTCGAAATTGTTGCCATATTTCGCTAGCATTCATCTTGAAACTGCTTAATTACCTCCAATCCTTCATAGCAATCTCAATCCTACTATATTCGATATGGATGATCAATCAATGGAACCACCACATCCCATCTCCTCCATCATCGCATCCACCATCAGCTTCTCCACCGGAGACCTCGTATCTGTACCAATCCCGACCGTCCGATGATCGGACCACTGCTGCTGATTTGATCGCCGATGTTGCCTCTGCTTTGGATAATTCTGGCCTAGGGTTTGCTTCCAAGTTGTTGGATGCTCCCACGCCATGGTTAGGGTTTTCGAATTTTGATTAATTTGAATTTCTGGTTGAAATTTTCGTTCTTTTTTTTATTATTTGGAAATTACTACGTGAAATTAACTGTAAAAATATAGAATGAATTTGAATGAAACTGAGTTTTTAAATGTGGAACTGACGGAAAGGGAAAGCAGTCGAGTACATGCATTGCGATTCTGGTTGAATCTTGTGGTTTCACCTTTTTTTCTTATATTGGTAGGCGATACAGGATATTAATTGGTTGGTTGCATTGATTGGGAAGTATCTTGTAATTTGTTCTGCATTAATGATTTGTCAGTTTATGGAATTGTTGGTACGGATTTTAGGATGGTCCCATATTTTTTTTAATGGATGGTTATTTGATGGTTTAGATGTCTACACCAATAGTTAATTCTTGATTTATCGATTGCATCAATTGCATTTAATGATTAGATAATTTATTGGATGCTTCCGTGGACGGAGCATAGAACCGGTCGATGTTTGCTAGGGTTTTAATACGGTGTGCGCCGGTTACTGGAGGACTGCTCCGTAATTGTGTTACTAAAATATTTAATATACCATTAATTATTATATTTCTTTTAAAGGTCAAATGATTTACTGGACTGTCTTGTCATTGAGACAGTAGGGTACTCGTTGTAATGCTCTTCCGCTACTAATTTTTATCTCCATTGATTACAATGTTTCTTTTTTGGTAATTATATATTATAATGTTTCACTTTAGATCTGATCCATCTTATTTATGACAGGTTTATTTATTCATTTATGGGAGTAGGGATTGTACTTTGTTGCATCTCTTTAATTGGCTGTATTGCAGCTGAAGCAATCAATGGATGCTGTCTCTGTTTTGTATCCTGAATCAATTACGGTCATTTCCATTTTATATTAGTACCGGATAACTGATCACCTGGGCATGCAAGATTATATACTTTTCCTGGTACTATTTGATTAATTACTGTTCAAAACCATTATTTCACTTATTGAACAATAATTAACATATTTGATTTGCAAACTATGTTGTAATAATTTTTTTACATCATTAAAACTGGAAGTTAGATTAAGAATTTAATAAATTACTTTAATCCAATCAATGGGGGATTCTATGGACATGCTTGTCTATCTGGGTTTGGTGATAAGAAGGATTATGCACATGCATTTGGTTGAGATAATTTAAAGAACAAAAGAGTGTGCTAGTGGCTTGAGGTGCTATATGAGTGGTTTTGTCCATGGTTAGTAGATCAAAAGGTTGAAGCTTGGGCTTCTCCTGCTGTGCTCCTGAAAATGTTGCCATCGGTAGACTTTGTGTAATCTAGTTGACTAATTGTTTAGGGTAGATTGGTATAAAGGAATTGAGGAAGCCATATCACTATCAGGCCAATCTGAACTGTTTTTGGCTGTGTTTATTTCTCTGCTTTGGCTATGCCAGGCAATCTATGAAGTGAATGAGCCATATGCGTTTGCAAGTCGTTTTGAAACTTCACTTATTTTTTGTGAGTTCTTATTTTGTCCCCAATAAATGTTTCCTTACCTTCTGCAATCAGTATACTCTTCTTATGACTGCACTCCTTCTAATCGAGGCAGCTTTAGTGGCGTTTATTGCAATTGATCGTCAGTGGGAGCATGTAGGTTATTCAACTGTCTTTCTTATTTAGTCTTTTCTTGAAGTCTCTTCATTACTTACTTGATTCATGTCATATATGGTGATTGCACTTGAATCTTGTAGATCCTTCCATATGACCCTACGGGAGAACTTGAAAGTCTTCGTTCTTTCATCGAGGACAATATAGATATATGCAAGTGGGTTGGCATTGCTGTACTTATAATTCAGGTTTGTTGAACCCTAACATGCCATGCATTTCTGAATTTTTATGTTCTACTACTGCACTTTGGGGGGCCTGTTTTAATATTTTCTCTGGTGCTCATTTTTATTCTCGATCCATACAAGGTTATATGCACTTGGAAATTGTTTTTTGTCTGCAGATGCTACATGATGATTTTATATTTTTTTCCTTTTATGCTTTAATCTGGTGATTTCCTTCCAATTGCACTATTGGAGCTGATATTGTCCAAATAAATTATCAAGAATCAATTTTGGTTTTTTTGAAGTCTGAACTAAAATACACTGCAGTGATTGCATCATGTCTGTTGAATAGATGGATTTACCAGGAGGAATTGGGCTTTTCCAAGGGGAAATGAGATTGAGACTTGCAAGACCCTGTTTTCTGCAGATGTCTCTCTAAAATGTTCAGAATACTATTTGTTCAGATGATAAGCCATTCTTGCAAATCATTGCTTGTGATATGAATATTTTTTCGACTTAATTTTGGTTTTCTCAGCTTAATTTTGGAAAGATAGGGCAATATGAATAAATTGAGAAAGGTGTACTGTAGTTTTCTGTCTTCTCTTTTAGTGGTAGCTTAGCCTCTTTTCATTTCAGGCAAGTTTTATTGCAAAAACATATGCTATCTTATTTTCATATGCTCTTTAATGTTGGATGCCTTTGATTGAAGAATTTTAGTGAGTCTGCTGCTGGCATCAACATGGCCATACATTTATATATGTATTTCTATAATACATTGATTTTCATATAATCTTTTTAATTTTTCAGGCTTTGTCGTTGCTGCTTGGCTTTATTCTGAGAGGGCTGGTTTCTCCTCGTCGAGCGGACTATGACTTAGAGGATGATTATGAGGCTCTTGGGGATAGAGCTAGAGAGCCATTAAATTCACGTTCTAGCCAAGCTTATGGTTCTGCTAAAGGTACCTTTGGAGGTGCTCACTCCGATCTCTGGAGCAAACTTGTCAAAGAGAAGGTACTTCATCCTTGTACTCAGTCCAAATCAACTCTCAAACACACACAAAAACAAATGTTGATTTGGTTGTTTTTTATTTGTATGATTTATTGTGGTTTTATCGGAATTTGTATGGTTTAAAGCATAATCATGGAGGAGATTTATATCTTGAAACTTGATACAAGAGAGATTTTCATTGTGGAAGGGACATAAAACTAATTGACAACATCTTCCTCTACATAGAAAAAGACATTATGACTTTCTCTTCAACATTACAAATTGCTCTTCTGTACATGTGATGGGAAGAGAGAGAAACCTGGGGAGCTTGCTTCCCCACACCACCACCCAAAAGAGATAAAAAAAAAAAAAAGAAGGAAAATGCAAATAACTCCTTTAAATTTTGACTTCTGGATACACCCCCTTAAACTCTTAAATGTTGCCAATAACCTCCTTGAACTAGTTGAAAACGATTACCATGAACATTGATCTTGGTGCGAAAACATCCTTAAACTTATGAAAGTGTGTCTTAATTTTATTAAGTTAGAAACTAAGTGTCTTCTATGTTGTCAATATATCCAAGTTAAGGATTGTCTGTAATAGTTGAAAGTTCAGGGGATGTATCCATATCTAAATTAAAATTTTGAGAGTTATTTGCAAATTCCCCACCAACACCCACCCCCACCCACCAAAAAAAAAAAAAAAAAAAAACAAAATCTATGAATATCTCGGCATAAAATCATGATGTTGTATGTATCCAAGGTTTATTTGGTAGCCCTTGATATATTGATGCTTCTATAATATAGAGGAATGACTTGAAGCAGAATTACAATATTTGGTCATTTATTCATCCACTTGGTATATGTTTGGAGGTTGGAATTGTAATTCTAAGCTTGACAAAAGTTTTGGAGTTTATAGTGAAATGGCAAACCTGCATAAATATGATTTTGCTTTGGAAAACCTTAATGTGTACTGGCCCTGTACAGAGGAACTGAACATAAAGGAAGTAGAATGAAATAATCTATTAAATGTGTCATAAAACAATATTTTTTTTTGTCTTATTATATGGGTTTCTGCTGTAAATATGATCAACAGCATTATATTGATATGCATTTATTTTATTGATTTATGTAAATTGATGTAATGTACATTTGCATGTCAAAATTATTTCAAGTATTGATATTCCATGTCTAAAAATAATTATCAAATTAACCATCTAGCCTATTTTTATTTTTTTTGGTTATTTTTTATTTTAATATATAAATAATTAAATTTATATTTTTCAATTTTCATTGTATCGCCTTCCTTGAGGAACAAAGGAATGTCCATTTATTTCATTCATACCATAGGAATAGAAATGCTTTTCTCATTCATCTCTCTTTGTACTTTATTCTATTTGACTCTAGATGACCTGACTATATACTGAACAAGGAATCGATAGCATTGGCATTGATTGATAAACATCATTTGTCATTATCCATTGTGCCCTTAGTCGATCCTGGTCCTTGATTGCAGCTTTGTGGGAATACCTGTCACATCATGCATACCTTTTCCTCTGCTTTCGCCTTTGATAGATTGGCTCCTAATGAAGGAGAAGATATGAATTTGTGTGTCTGGTCTTTGAGGCTGTTGTTTACCTACATCTAGAAGAATATGATGAACACTTGCATGCCACAACCTAAGGGGCTGGCTATCTTATTAATTTTTTTCTTTTCTTTTCTTTTTTAACCAATTGATACATATGCATTGACTGGTGGTATGCAACGAGACGAGATAATGGCATTCACATAATTCTTTTGGAAAGACTTGTGTTGTCAGGAAAGGTCGTTATTAAGTCTTGACATTATCGTTCACTTTGCTAAATGAATAAGGTTGTAATGGAATTCTATTACGGAATAATGAAATAGAGTTGTAATAGGATTTTTCTTTATTAGTTTTTTATTTAAATAATGGTATTTTGAAAAAAAAAAAATTGTTCCAGCATTGAATTGATCTTTATATGTTTAAATAAAGAATAACTATTTAATGTTTTGTGTAATAGGATTCATTGTGGAATCGTTATTTAATGAACTAAATATCGTAATAGCTATTTGTAAGGAATAAGACTGTAATGAATTGCAATTACAGCAAAGAGAACGGGCAGTAAAAGGTTCACTGAATTGATTATGAATCTGTGTATGATGAGCATTTTCTCCAAAGATTGTCTTGTCTATATAATGAGCTACTGGTTACTCTCTTTGCAGTACGGACTGAAAAACGAATCAACTTCAGCAAGCGACAATGCATCAGGCAGCATGAGAGCAAAATGATTCTTCACACGGATGGAGATTGTTCCTTTAACTTTGAAAACAGAAGATTGACAATTCGTATGAAGAAACCACGGTTTATGTATTCCTAGGAAATTCTTGTAGCATCAATACTTGTGTGCCTGACGGGGTGGTTCTTATTGTGTTTGAAGCTAGTGCTCTTGAATCTCGAGTCAATTTTCCAATTCTTTATCCTAATGGGGATGTGTATAGGTGTTTTGTGTGTGAGTACATATATTCAAGGTGTTCGAATCCATTGGCGAGCTGGGTTTGACAGGCTTATTCATTCAATCTTCTTTGTGCGTATCTTTGTGTAAATCTTAACTTACCTTACATGTATAACATTACGGATGTACATTTGGGTTAACACTGAGGTATGGTTTGGTTTGTGAATCGATTCTGTTCAGTGATACACTATGCAGTTGGCTTGAAATTCTATTCAGAACCCTTTCCTTCAACTGTGAACTATTTACCAATTGGGTTATGGAGTGAAGCGGATAAAATAGAAACATGATTTTTCAGTGAGTCATTCCTTTCCCTCCTTGTAGAACAGGATTTCGGGTACTCCACAAAACAAAAGAGAAAGGCCAATGATGTCACCAATAACTCCTTCCATTGAAGGCCTCCAAGAGAGGCTGAGCCAAATAAAATTTTGATGGTGCTGTGATCCCATCATGCTGGTTTTGCAACAACCTTGCGTTTGCCTCTCCCCTGGAATCCCATCTTAGAATATCAAATAGGCTTCTAACTTGCTATTTAAACTAATAATGTGGCACGTTTTGTAAGTGGAATCTTGATTCCATTTCACATTTATTAATAGTTATTGTTTATTTATCTTTTTATTCTACACATATTTATTATATATGCTTATTGTGAAGAGTATTTTTGACAAATCTTATTATGTATTTATACCATTTCATACACATCCAAACATAGAAATGAATTTGTTATTCTATTTCTTTAATTTTAATCTAATCCATTTCATATGATTTTATCATACCTAACGTAATATCAAAGAATATAACCATTGCATGACTTATTTAGTATTATTAATTTTTTTTCCTTTTTTCCTTTTTCCATCTTGCATGTATGTTTTCGAGTGGGGCCTATCCTCTAACTTATTTAATCGAATTGTGGACCGGGATATTAAGTATTAAATGCGGCATTCTACACTTAATTAAAAGTTTAAATTAGATTGTTGTGGACGATGGTGAAAATCTTAATATTGGGCCTTTTCGTATAGCTACTCATGATTTGTACTGAATTTAGTATTATAAATACCATGTTTCTATACAAGAAAGAGAAATAAGAAAAACAAAATAAACAAGATGTCGTATTACCACTGTTAAAAAACTATTTCTATTTATTTAGAATAAAGAATTAATACTTGTAAAAAGTTTAAAAATTTAATAAATAATGTAAACATTTTAGAAAATTCTATGCTTTTGTTTTTTTTTTTATTGGTTTCATAAAATCTATTACTATTAAACAAATACTTGAATATTAATATAAAAAAATTTTAATCTTATTTTATTTTCTTTTACTCTTATTTTATAGCATTACAGGTGACGATTACTCTTCATCTCTCCTCGTTATCTCTCTTTTCCGTCCTTTGGATGAAAAACCTTCCCACTTTCTACCTATTTTAATAACTATCCCCGCTCTATTTTTTTTTTTTTCCACACACGTATTTTTTAACTCTGTTTTTTTTTTTTCTTTACGTTCACTAGCATTTAATGATTGAAATACATATTTTAATATTTCTTTTAAACGGTGGATTGGAAAAATTTATTGCTTCCAAATTTAAATTCCAATACACCCCCCTTCTCTCTCTCTCTCCAGTTCTTTCTCCCGCGCAGTACAGGTGCAGCTGCAAGTGACAGACGGAGAGATTCGATTAATTAGACATCTGATTTAAAAATAAGAAACGCAGGCAAGGCTTCTTCTTTCTTGGAAAATTACGAGTTCAGCTGTGATTTCATAAATCTCGTGCTGATTTTAGATTTGTTGTCCTTGTTGTTCTTGCATAAAACTAAAATCCTAGGAAAAAGGGAAGCAGTGGGATTTGATCGATACAGATGGATCCGGAGGCTGCGCGGACGGCTCGGGAGTCTCTAGATCTTGCATTCCACATGTCCAACATTCTAGAAACGGGACTTGATCGCCACACGCTCTCCATCCTCATTGCACTATGCGACCTAGGATTTAACCCTGCCGCCCTTACTGCAGTTGTGAAGGAACTCCGCAGAAAGTCCTCCTCATCGTCTTCGGTGGCCTCACCGGCTGCTCCACAACCCTTTCCTTGATCAGGTTGCAGCCGTTACATGTTCGAATTTGATGCCTTTGTGTAGTTTGAGTATTGAATTCATGATGATGCCCCATTTTGCTTTGACTGTTTTATTAGGTATTCCCATTGGAGAGTGAAATGTATAGTGCGTGTGTTGGATTTTGACACATTCCGATATTTTTTTAATACATGTTCTATGGTCTGTTTGCCATGGGTTATGATGCTATTTAAGGATTGAAATCTAAATTTCGATTCATGGTTTGTTAGACTTGACAACTGAGTCGGCATTGCCATCAATTCCAATTCCACTTCATTGGATCATCGAATCTGTTGTATTTTGTATTTGCATTGGAAGGAACCTATTGGAAATGAATAGAATATTCTCATTTTGTTTGGTTGGTTGCTCCATTAGATGAAATATGACTGAGCAAGAAGGTTGAGCTTTAATCTTTCATAATAGAATTAAAAACTGTTTGATTATATGATAATATTATTAATGGATCAATCCAAGGGAGCTTGCTTTGCTATATTTCCATTGGGTAGCTCGGTTATTTTCCTTTTCAGTAAGTTATGAAAATGCCAAATACGGAGCCATGAGAACATACTTTCTAACTTTTCAGACCAACGTTAGAAATCTACAAGGAATAGTTGTCAAATTATCAAATTGATTAAAGTTTGATTTTGATTAATTAGATGGATGTAGAGGCTAAGGGCTTGTTGGGATTGTCAGATTTTTGTTTGGTCAATTTATGAGTAAAACTGTCAGTTTTTTATCGGTATTAATTTCTTGACAAATATTATTTTAAAAATGATATCCAAATGATACCAGAATGATTCAAAAATGATGAAACAAATAGAATCTAAATACTCTGGGGTGACTAATTGTAAAATAGTATCATGAGGAAATTGTGAAAAGAGCCCATTGAAAAGATAACAACCATAATAATAAGCAAGTAGGAAAGCAGTTAATATTGTGGTAGTGGTAAAAAACAATAGTATTATTGAATGTGGCATTATTTTTTTTAATGTCTCCATACAAAAGATAAACAATGATCAAGAAATTAGAAATCATTTTCCTCTTTGAACAATTATTTGATTATTATTATTATTATTTTTGGCCATGAACACTTATTTGATTGGAAATGTTATTTATGATTCGGGTATATTTCCCTAATTAATGTTCTTACATGTTTTCCAAATCACTTATGTTTTGCTTTTGGAAAGGTTAATGACAAGTTGTAGGTGGATGGGTAGTTGTAGAGGTGAAGTAGGCAATAGGCAATTTGCTGTGAAAGGTATCCTTGAAAGGTACCATATAATATATATCTTAATAAGTAATATGTACAGCCTTTATGATCTTCGTCTTGAACCAGCTATTTCTCACTTTAATGGGAAGCGACAAGCGAGTAAAGCATATTGCTTATCAAAGCCCTCGGGCTGGATCCTGGATCTTCCACTCTGTGAAAGTGTAAAAGGGAGAAGTGAACTTGAATTCGAGAAAAGGAACTAAAAGAAATCAAACGTTCAGAGTAGAAATTGTATCTATTAAGTGGTAACTAAAAAAATTAAAAAAAAAGAAGAAGAATTGATGGGACACTTCAAGCCATTTTGTTTTTATCCAAAATTGAAGAGAAAAATGGTGGAAAAGAACTTTAAATTACAAAAACGTTCCTAACATGGTAAAAGAGGAGTAATATTGCTCATAAAGCAACATTTTCCTTCGATTTCTATAATACTTTGCAAACAAAATGGTAGAAATAGATTTTAATTTTCATTTTATTTCTGTATAACAAAACACAAAATCAATTTTCGTCTCCTTTGATATTTTTTTCTCGTTTTCTTTGTGACAAACTTTTCTTTTAGTTCCACTTTCACTTAAAATTGCCAAATATAGTGTAAGAACACTTGTTAAGATTCCAAGGTAGCTTTTAAATATTCAAAATTGGTTAGAACGGGAGAAATTAGTGTACATGTAATATTCAACAGCATCATTCATTTATATTGTATTTGGTATGTATGATACTTGAAAAGGATTTTTGTGTTGTTTATTGTTTAGTATATACAAGTATAATATAAGAATGTTATAAAATGTTTAAATTATCAAATGAATAAAAGGTTTGTTCCATCGCCATATATTATTATTTTTCTTTAAATTTATCATGTACTTTTAAACCCTAATATAAGAAATTAAGGTTTTTACCAGGTTGAATCCTATAAAATTAAGCGAACCAAATATTGACTTTTTTGTAGGTGTATAATTTATGAGCATTTTCGGTTCTTGTGGCGATGAGAAAATTGTGGATAAGCTTTTTGTCTCTTTAGTGATTTGTCCAAGTCTTATCAGGCACGGGGCCAAGCATATGTGATGGGTCACCCACACAATTTTTGAAAATGACCCAAGGGAATTAAAAGAAAAAAGGAAAAGCACACGGGCATATCTCATGTTTTAGTTTGGGTAAATGTTGAATTTGGTAGCTGAATTTGGTCGAAAAATGTAATTAGATAATTAAACTTTAAAAAGTTTAATTTAATACCTAATTAAAATTTTCATGACTAGTTCTAGTATCTAAACTTTTGTTTGTTTATTTGGATATATGGAGCAATTATTAGCTGACACGTGTAAATAGAAAAAAATTGAGAAAAAGAGAGAGAGAGAGGGGGGAAGGATAGACTCAGAAGAAAAGAGAAAGAAAGATGAAGAAAATGAACAGTAGTTCAACGAAGTTTCGATCAATACCAATTTGTCTGTATTTTTAATAAGAAATTTGATGGGTTTCATAAAAGAATTAATAAAAGCAACAAATATATAAATGATTTGTCAAAAACACTGAAGAAATAAAAGAAATAAAAATTTTGATAAAAACTTAGGATTTCTCATTTTAAAAATTGAGTTGATGGTGGAGCGTGTACTCATCGGTTTGAACTTAATAACGTGATTGGTCTCCTTATTTATAATGTCAAATGCATCTTGGACTTTAAGGGTGTCCCAAAATGATATTTCTATGTACAAGTCGAATTCCGACAATTGATTCTTTCTATCATAATTTCCATAAAGAAATCTAGTCTCGATTAAGAAAGTGTTGCTCTTGTTAATGCGAGAATAAAGTGCATGACAATTTCAAGCCCCTTTAGGCAAGCTTCTCACATACCAAAGTTATTGGCCAATGGAGTCGCTTTTGTACGTGGTTGGATAGGCTTTCTAACACCACTATTAATATAGGAAGGATTAGATTTGTATATCGTTATGTTTTGGTGTCTATAGAAGTTGAATTTTCAGGTAATCCACAATCAATATTTATGACATACATTGTAAGAAAGTTATGTAAAAAAATCAAAATTGATTAAAAGTAACAGTCTTCTTTTTCTTCTTCTTCTCCTTTCTTTTTCTATTTTGCTATACATGTGTTAATTGATAATTGGTTCGTACGGTCATGAAGACAAACACAGAGATAACAGAGTTACATGAGATACTAGAATTAGTCATGAAAAGTTTAATTAGGTATTAAATTAAATGTTTCAAATTAAGATACTTGATTACATTTTTTGACAAAGTTTGAGTAACAAATTTAATATATATCCGTTTTAGTTTTGTATCAGATCGATGTTAGTACCAAAATATAGGAGATTACGAATAATTAATTTATGTTGTAATATATCTCCATCCTTTTCGTAACTGTATCTCTTATATTAGCAATAATCGCATTTTAATAGTGTTTTTGTATTTGTGTTATTTGTGGTGACCGATTCTAGTTTGAGTGGAGGATTTTCTTTTTCTTTTTCCTTTTTGTTTCCCCTCGCTCTCTAGACGGGTATATGTATGACTAACAATGCAAATCTCCGTCCCTTTCGTCCTTTCAGGCTGTCGGTGCTGCTTCTACCATTTCTGGAAGTCCTTTTCGAGGACAGAATGATTAACACATATTATCCTAACTTGTAACTGATTCTTTCAGCTCGTCTCAGAATCTGTCTTCCTTTGAAAAGTGAACTTTCGATGATAACTTTGACAGTTGTGTGGCTCAAAATCCCACTATTAAATTCATTAAATTAAATATAAAAAGTTAATATAAAAGTATATGGAACATCATTAAATTGAATATAAAAAGTTAATAAATAAATTTTAAAGATTCGGTTACGATCAAATATAATTATTTGAGCCGTATACCAACCATAAAAAAAAAAAAATTACATCTTAGAATTTTTCTGAACTTTTGATTTCACGATGTGTTTTGCTTACAGTATTTACACAAACCTACTTTAAAAATGATAATAAAGACCTGAGAGTGTTTGTTAAGAGTTCTGAATATGTTTTTTCTTTTTTTTTTTTTCAATCGTAAAATGTGTGATGAATCTCTTAGATCCTAAAGCAAAGTCAAGTCACATTTAATGTTGTTTGGATCGACTAGAAGAAGCCGGTTGCTATCATAATTGGAAGTTTTTATTTATCTATCTATTTTTTCTGAATCCTCCTATATAATTATTGTACTCAAAGTTTGAAGGTATTAAAGATCATCGTAACAACATCAATTGAGTATTATTCCTAGTATCTTTAGCAAAAAATGATATCGACAAATACTGTAGGCTTGTAGCAATTAATATAGGAAGAATATAGATGGAATGGGGATTAAAATTAAAAATATCAAAGGAAAAAAAAAAAAAAAAACCATTCCAAAGTTGCTCAACAATCATAGGGTGTCACCTGCCCAGAAATTATAAACAGAAAGTAATCCAGAGTCTATCTCATAGAATAGATCAAAGGTAATATTTATTTAAGCAAATTAAACTATATAAGATATCCAGTTATTTGTTAACTTATATAAAATTTTATTCTAAACATTCATTTCATAATTTTTCATTTGATTAGACATGAAAATAGGAATCTCATCATGGCTGCGAAAGTCATCCTGATAAGATACATATAATTCTCCGTTGTATGTCAAATTATCTTTAATTGAACATAGCTTTGGTTTAACATATTTTAGAAATTACATACTCCTTATTATTTAAGGTTTAATCTAACAAATCCATCTAAACTAATTCTAGCTAAGTCTATATTACATTAATCTCAGCAAAATTGATTATACTTAATCAATCCAATTCATTTCAGCTTACTAAAATCTATTTAGTTAAGTTGAGCTTAGATTAATTAATTAAATTCTTTTATACTTAAGTTCATTTTATGCTTAAATCAATGTTAAATCTAAATTGTTATTAACCTATCAATTCACTTAACTCATTCCTAATCGTATAAATTAACTAATGTATCATGTTAACTATCATTTTCTATTTCATTTTATTTTATTTTGATTTTATTCAAAAAATTTTTTTATGAAGAACACAGTCAGGTATACGGCTATACTTTTCCCCGTGTTCCATATATATATGAGAAAACACGCCAAAGCAATTCATCATGTTCTCTTCATGTTTTATTGGTAAATTTGACTTAAAAAGAAGCACGACGTGATAGGGTATACCTTGTTCTAGTCATGCTTCTCTTTAAGTTAAAAATAAAAGAGAAACACAATGTGAAGAACAAGTTGTGTTTCGTTTTAGCGAGAAGCACAACAAGATAGATCTAGCCATGTTCAGGTCGTGCTTCTCCTTAAGTAAAATCATGATGCAATATATTGGGTTATGTTTGTCTTTCGTTTCATTTGTCATATTGAACACACTAGGATTAGAGAGAAACACAATCAAATAGGATAAGCTATGATCTAGTCGTGTTTCTACTTAACATATAAAACACATGAATTAGAAAGAAACATAGGGATATAGGGGACGTCGTGTTCCCACCTTGTTGTTCTGGAAATTTTATGTGTAAAACAAATCAAAGAGAAGCACACTTGGATAGGTTGAACCATGTTCCAGCTGTGTTTCTTCTCTGATGTATAAAAATGAAGAGCATGACTGAATTTGGCTCCTCCTATTTCCTCCATGTTCTTTGCTCTATTTTATATTTCGAAAACCTAACCTATTTTATCACTTATTTTACATCATTTTTCAACATCTAACATCTTATATACCACGTACAAACCTAGAATCATCATTTGTAACATATATATTCATATTTTTACTTCATACTTCATCTCAGTCCTGATTCTAACATGCATGATATCATTTAGATTTTAATATATAACTTCATATATTACAAGCTTATAAGTTTTATCTTAAATCCTATTTATATTTAGTGTTAGTCCTGATTCTAACATGCAGAAATAACATATCAAATAAATTAAAATAATTATACTTATCTTTTTAGCAACCACAAACAAGATGATCTTTTTTTCTTGTTGTTGAAGCTACTTCTAACATGATTTTCATTTCCTATCTTCTTTTCTAACTTTAGTTTCTTCTTTAATCTTGTTGAGATTGAGATTTGGAGTTGGATTTTTGAAAAAAGAAAAGAGAAGAGAAAAATAAGGGAAAGAAACGAGAAGGAAAAAGAATAAGATTGAGAATGAAAAAGGAAAAATGGATGAAAAGATAAATGTAAGGAAAATTAAAGATAATTTTAGAATAGTAATAGATTTAAACCTTTTTGATAATTATATTAGTATCATAAATAATAAAATATTTGAAATCTATTTATTAGAAATTAATATCTTGATAGTATTATAGTTTAGAAGTTTAATTTACAAGAAATCGATATTTAAATTGAGTTTGGGTTTCAAACTGATATTTTTAGATAGGTATCAAAATTCATGGGATTTAAGGATTTGGAAGCCAACTAAAATTTAAGGGTTTAGGAGTTTGCAAAACATTTAGAATTGAATGTTTAAGAGTTTAGGAGTCATAAATAAAGAAAATGAGTTATATTAAAAAATTGATAAAGATTTTAAAATTCAATTTGCCAAACAAGATAGAGGAAATAATTAAACATTTTCAAAGAGGATATAAAAACTTAAATCTCAATTTAACATATTTTCTAACTTTATTATATCAAATTATCTAATCATTTTCTATTATTAACTTATTTTATTTGTTTAAACTATTTAAATTCATTTTCTAAACTAAGCATCAACTTTATTCACTTATTATACTACTCAATTAAACTATTTTTAATTTAATTAAGTAAAAATTTAAGATATTTCAAAATTGGCATTACATTAAGTGTTAATATCGCTAAGATACAAATCTTAACCAGTAGAGACTGGTCAAGAGTATCTCGCACCGATTTTCTTCACATCGGACAGCCAATTTGCCAGGTGAATTGGCAGTAATTACTTGAACTGAATGCTTATTCTTGGTTTGGCAGCAGAGACAGCTAGCAGTCAAAGACAATACGGTCAAGCATACAACAGAATATTCATTCTTTTCGAGAATAGATTATACCATGAAAAAGAAATGCCCAAAACTTACATCATTAAACTTGACTCTGGAATGGGTACGGTTAGGGGATCGTGGGTCAACCCCAATCGGCCTGTCCTAATTACTACATTATGAGCCAACAGCTGGCATTAACTTAAAAACTCAAACAAAAGTTATTGGCATTGCAGTACAATTATTAGAACCTTAATTAAAAGACAAGTTGGTACAATGTAATAAATCATTTGATTAATTCAACCACCGACACTTGGTAAGGTCTATCATTAAAAGACAATTTTTGGATCGTTTTCTTGTTCAATCTATTTTCCTTTGCTTGCTAAGGCTTTAACACCATTGTCACCATTAACTAAAAAAAAAAAAGAAAAAATTGAATCAATAAAAAAAAAAAATACTGATATTTATCCACCATTCAGCCAGGTTTATCTATACGTTGGCCTTGGATCTTTTTTTTTTTTTCCATTAACACTATATGTGGCAGTATATGATTATTGGATAAATGAAACTAGGAGGTCCAAATCCCTGTTTAACATTGCATTAGACAAGATATAAACAGTAAAATATACGGTAGGAGCTAACAGTATGGATGAGAAATTGTGGGTTTGCATTGTATGAAACCAACAAGCGAGAACATATTAACACAATACACAATAACTATAACTGCCAAAAAGCAGATGTAAAAACAATTGACGAGCCAGATCATGACTAATGTAGTATACATCACAGAAGGTACAAATATAATAGAATTACAGCTTGAATACGTATGAGGAATTAAAAAATAGAAGAAGCCTCATTCATCAAACTGTACCTGTCAAATCCACAACAGCCTCATCCACCAGCTCTTTAAGCAACTTCCCTTCTATTTCTTTCCCTAAAATATGCATTTCTACTCTCAAATGCTCTACCCACCCTTTACCAACCACCTCATTCCTCACCACACTGTCTACTACCAGGCTGTTAAGGTCCATGTTGTCTCTCAAATCACAGTAACCCTCACTGGTAAACCATCCTTTCATTTGATCCCACACCTGGTCCACTGATATCGATAATGTTCCCCCAAGATGCAGTCCTGGACCCCACCACATGTTCTGTCCATTGGGTAACATTCTGCCCCACAACCCAAGATTTCGACGATTGCTGCATTGATGCAGTCAAATGCAAGCTTTCTATTTGATCTTCTTTGTCTACGCTTGGCCTCGGGTAGTGGTTCCTTCTCATCTAGTGTAGCAAACTTGTCCCGCAGAGATGGATCCAATGGGCATTCAGGTGAGTGCGAGCCTAAAATGAATGTCCCTAATTGCACTTCTCCATTCAAGCCAGCAGCTAAAAGAAGTTTTTCCACAAAAAGGAGCCAATCTTCCTCTTCTTCTTCTTCTTCTTCTTCGTCTTCAACAGTTCCCAGACAGATTATTGGAGACTTCAGATGATATGAAGAGGCTCTGACTAAAGAAGAATCATCCCATGAGACTGTCCTGGCGAGGGACCCAATAGGTGGTGATTTATCTATCAGATTAGACTTAGGATGAGCATGTGCTGGTTTTTCTGTTCATTGGTAGAAAGACGTGTTAGTAAATCCATATTGATATTATAAGAAGATTCTCAATGAAAAATCAATCCAAATCATGTGGAGATTGAGATATGATTTCTTTATCATACCAAACGATTTTATGATTGTCTTATAATCCTCTTCAAATGTTGGTTCCAAAACTGAGATAGGACTTGGCTGGTCCAGCTCATTTGAAATTTCTGGTACAGCAGGATTTTGTCCAGATGACCTCACCTGAAAAAGGTCAAGATGGCCCAGCAACTTATCAAAACTATCTACAGTTCAATCTATATGGACAACCATTCAAAATGATGCTTCAAGCAAACAGCATTAAATATTTTACTAAATTATACCAAAAGCAAATGCCATAAATGCACAGGAAGTATTTTAATCTATGCTTTTCTTTAAATATTCTAACCAGGCATATTGTTCTTGGATATCCAAAGCTAAAATAGGTTGTTCAGGACATCATACAGCTAACATCACAACACAAAATGGTTCTAATAGAAAGGTGAGATGGATACTATGACATATCCAGATGTCTTTTGCAAGGATACACATCAATCAGCAGACAAACATTCAGTAGTTAGTAAATAAATCCAATACTCACCTTTCCAGAAGGATGTTCTGATGAGATTGAACTTTCAGCAGAAGTAGACAGTGAATCATCTTTAGATTGGGAGGCTCTGGATTTTTCCTTATTTGACTTTCTATTCCGTGAAAAGAATAAACTGGAAACTTTCTCCTTCAGTGAGGACTTAGTATTTGTTTTCTTAGTCTGCTCTTTTGGAACATTTGATTTGACAGGCTCAGGCTTCTGCCTATCTACATTGAGACGATCATTATTAACTGCTGAAGATACAGGCACAGATTTTGACCTTGGAAGACTTTTTGGTGAATCAGGAGCAGGTCTTATTTTATCAGAACTGCTAGACGATGATGAAGTTGCTCCCATCTGTTCTCGTTCTTTAGTAAGGCCATCATCTTCAAGCATCCCTGACCTTTTTGAACCTGACAGAGCAAGCATCTCACCCAAGGTATTAGAGCCTTTGTGGGAATGTTTCTGCTCTAGAGAACCCTGATTGTTGCCATTAAAGCCCACCTCTCTGAGAGTCGTTTTTTCGCCTCCCTGCAAACAGATGATTCAGGAGAGCATGATGCACGGCTAAAGGAGGATGCTGAATAGGGGCTATCATATCTATTAATATAGTCCCATGAATGTCTAGAAGTTGGTGATACGACTTCTAACTCGCTCATATTCCCAACTGCAAAGTCATTCTCTGATTGGTTAAAAGAACTATCATCCCCATTATAACCATTGGAGAAAAACACAGAAGATACAAGAGTTGAATCTCTTCTATGATCTACTAGATCTTCATGCGTCAAATGTGCATCCTTGGCCACTTGCTTTGATTCCAAAACTTCATCATCTTCCATTTTTCCGAAGAAGATTTCTCCAAATATCCTCGGTGATCCAGGAGGTGGGGATATCGCAGCCTTAACGTCATGAATCTTCCCTGGGGTAGGTTTCAATACAACTATATGTGTTGGTTGACTGGAATACTCATCAGCATCTTGGCTTGTATAAGTAGATGAATATCCAGAGACAACTCCATCAAGACTTTCTTGCATACTCTTAGTTGATTTCTTGAACAAATCTTCACCCTGTTTTAATGGCAAAGAGAAACTGTCATCATCAATAGCTTTTGAAGGTCTGAGAATAGTTATGCGTTTTGTCTCTGGAGTGGTAGCTGCTGGCAAGTCGTATGGATGCTTGGAAAACATGGAATTGGGTTCTTGAAGAAATTTAAGAAGCAAATCTTTGTTTGAACTTAAGAATTCTAAAGCATCTTGAAATTCCTTGGATTGGCGAAGCTTTTCATCAGTTGCAAGGCGTTTAGCCTCAATGAACTTTTGACGAATGAGAGCCATTTTCTTCTCATTTACACCATCACCATACCTTCCTTTACGTGGCAATTTCTCTCTGATAGACTTCATCTTTTCAGGTTGTTGCCACACCTCATGAATATCCTTGACATTTTTACACTCTTTACATTCAAGGTATCCACATTTCCAGTATTCAGCAGATATACCCGGATGGCTTAGGCCATGCTGCAGAGAACCATTTGACAAGCTCTTGTGTGGAATTGCATGAGGCTGCTGGCATGGAAGGGCATCAAGTCCCATCAACTTGGCAACCAAATTAGGTGGACCATGCTTGGACCGAATTTCTTTAGACATTTCTTGTGCTATAAGCATTTTCATAGGTGTCCCATTAGATTTCCTATTCAACGAAGTTCTGTGCAAGCCCAACACCATCTGCATGCCTCACATGAAACAAGCACTGATCAGAATTGATAATCAATAGTAATGCAATTTTTCAAAGAGAGATGCATAAACAGTAATAATTACATAATCTACAAAATAGACAACTTATAGGTATCACGGATGTTAGGTCTGAAGACTTTTTTGTTAGAGGATGTATATAGTGGTTTTGATCCTTTAAAAGTAATATGCCTTAAAAGACAGAAACCTACTATAGTCTTCACCTTTTTATCATCTGCCTGACCCCCAGAGGGAGGACCTAAAGTTGTTGCAACATCTGATAGGCTCCTTGAGATTGGAAGACCTCCTAAGCGACAGATCACCAATGGAAAGGTTAGTAGAATTAAAGAGCAATTACAAGGCCCTCAATAAGAGCAGTCAATTAAATTATGCCAAGAAGAAGTACTAGGAAAGGCATGTGACACATTTCAGGCTAAAAGGACAAAAAATTATCATGACCCAAAATAAAGGAGAACCTTTTTCATCAATAATTGATCATGAAGATAAGTATAGTTTGATACACAAAAAGCACATATGGACTTTTCTTTACACCTACAACCAAAAAGAAGGTTGATTTACAACTGCCAATTATTGCAGAATTGTTCATAAGCCGACTTATCATGAATAACTTGATGATTAAAAAGCAATTATTATGCAACATATGCAGATGTCCACAAAGACATCTCCATAAAATGCAATTGTTCATGCTGCAATTACCATCTAAGTGCTGTGCTAATATTGCTCAGTAACTATGAATTATTATATGATTTAACTTCACAAAAATGTGCAGCTTCCATGGATATCAAAATTAAAAAGAAAGGAAAGAGAATCACCATGATTATGTAATTTATCAGTAAGAGCTTGTTGCTATCTACTCCAACACTTATATCGAAAAGTTCACCACTCTTCCCAAGCATCCTGGAAACTGCTTCTCAATGGTTTGATTATTTCTTTTCTGGATGTCATTCATTTCACAGGCTGCAATTTTGGGAAGAAAATGAATGAAGAATGAATTGTCCCCTGATTTATTCTGAATTCAGAGAGAAGATCAACAAACTCACAAATGACACCAAGAGCATTTAAACCACATTTTAGTTTATTTATTTTATTTTACTTTTGCAACATGAGCACTCGAAAGTTATAGTTCAATGCTGAGATAGAAAAGAAACAGAACAAGTGACATTCATTTCACAAAATTAGGAAAAAGGAAATGGATAAATAAGCTAGCAGAAAAAGGCAGCACATGAAGTGCAACAAGAAGCAGAAGAGAAGAAACAAAAAGAAGACGACTTATGTAAATGAAGTTCAAACGTAACTAGGCATGAGGCAATTTTCATAGAAGGAACAAGCACAAAAAAAAAAAAAAATATTTCTTAGAAGAGTTTTCAGAGTTGGAATGGGGGTTAATAAAAGGAGGCACCAAGAAGAGAGATTTATGGATGTTACTTTAAATGTGCATCAAGCATCAGAAATCTTGATCTTCACTAGCTGCGAATTCTGTGAGCCAATATCCGTAATGCAGGTTTAAGATAACGAACACAACAAACTCGAACGGATCTCAAACAACCGAAAGGAAAAAAAAAAAGAGAAGAGAATAGTATCTCCAAATATTATAAAAGCGACCATTCAAAGTTGATCATATATGTAAGGAGACAGAAAAGAAGCATATTTCAAATTAACAGAAGATTCCAACACATTCACAACAAGATCTCACATCGATTTAGGTGACAATGTAAGATATAAGAGACATCAGACATGTTCAGCAATGCAAAAGAATTGTCCAGCATGTCACATGAACCATCACATCATAGTAGCAGTTATACTCTTCTCGTAAAACAGAACAAATTACAAAAAACCAAAAAGGAAAAAACAATCTATAAATTCTTAAATCCTAAGGAAAACCATATCTCAATTGCTTTTTATTTCTCCTCTTTCCAGAAAACGAACAGTTAAAAAACAACACTTTAAAAAAAATTAACAAAATTCAACTTCATTGGAATTATAACATGAGAGTTCCAGCCATCTGTGAACTCTAAAAACAACACTCAAAAAGTCGCATAATAGTAGAAAAAGGTTGCAGTCTTTTATTTACCATTCATCCCATGTAAATGAACAAAGTTCTAATAAGAAACTCAAAACATAGTCAAGATTTCACCTTTTAGAGCACTCAAACCACTGAATTCTCAACAATCTAAGCAAAAATCAAAACCCACATTCTAATATCACCAGTAACACTGACTGACTAACAAACCACTAAATATATAATTAAAGTTGGTATCTTTTGAAATTTACCAATATGTCAAGTAATTAAGTCTAGCAAGCTACTCACATAAATGTTTACCTAAATTTAGACAAAAAAAAAAAAAAAATTAATTGCACCAATCAATAAACCAAACATACAGGAACACAAAAAAATTAAAAAAAAAAAACCTTTGATTCAATCAATTGTTGCATAAAGAAAATATAAGCATAGTCTGATTGGCAATCAAATGTTAATGAATCTCTAAATTATTAAAATTTTAGGCATAATTCAAGTCCACATTCAACTCCAAAAGTTGTCAAAAAGAACAATTATACAATTTCTTTATAGAAATATATATGATGAAACATACATACATATATACATACATACGTATATTTATATATAAAAGAAATAGACTTGCAAATTGTTATTTCATATAGTCCCTTTTTACCAGTTCTCTAACAGAAACAATAGAATTAAACAAAAAAAAAAAAAAAAACACACGTGATAGAGTTTCAATAATTTCCAAATCAATTGCATTTTCATATTGTAATTATTACCAACTTGACTTGATCAAAAAACGGAAAAAAAAGAAAGTCAATATATATTTTTTTTCAAAAGACCCAAAAAAAAAAAAAATCCAAAAGCTGCACTTAGAGAAAGAGATATATATAGTGATGTAATATTAACGAACCTGCCTAATGAATAACAGAGGGTTGAAATGGCTCGGACATTCCGGCGCGAATGTGGCCGGAGACGACGGTTAGATCCGGCGAAGAAGTCTGAGTGATCTCTCTCTCTCTCTCTCTCTCTTGGTGAGTGAAGAATAAGGGGGGTGTTTAGTTTACTGTAGGTACGCGTGCGTATGAAGGGGAGAAGCGCGTCGATATAGAGATAGAGAGAGAGAGAGAGAGAGAGAGAGATAAAATTAAGAATGACTGCCTGCACGACTAAGATTAAGAAGTAGAAGTGTCGGAGTTGAGAACAAAAAAACAAAACCCACAAAAGGCTTCTACTTAAAAAAAGTTAAAATTATTTGACTGTTGGGAGTAGAAGCCAGAAGGAGGATATATCAATATCATGTAAAAAGACAGGGACAAGACTTTGGAAAAGTGAAAAACCTGCTTCATGGACAATGGACTTTGGAGTAGGAGGGGTTGGTTGGTTTTTTTTTTCTAATTTCCTTTTCGGTAAGATTTTAATCCAAGTTAACAATGCGGTTAGATGTACGCTGTGTTGGGCAATATTTTTTTTTTATTTTGAAATCAACAAAAATAGACGGAAAAAAAATAAGTGGAAATAAAAATACAAATAAATTGACTTTTCATTTTATATTTGATAAGTTATAAAAAAAATTAGAAGTGAAAAAAAGATAAGTTAAGTTAGTGATTGATTTAAATATTCCTTGCTTTATTTTCTCTACTTTACTTTAAAGGATATCTTAGTCCTTTTAATTTATTTTCATTCGTTTCTGCCCCTTTGATTTTAGATTTAGACGGAAATAAAACTCTTAGCTTCCTTTAATTTCCGCTCCGATCATCTCATTTCTCTCCCCACGAAACTAACCAATTTCTGCTACCTTCGTTTAGTTTCACTCTACTTCTGCCAATCCAAACACAGTGCTAGTGTAGCATAAAATTGGGAAGAAACGATCTATGGGCTTTATTTGTCTTGTAATTTTTTTTACTTTTCTTTAAATAGGTATTATTATTACTTTATTGATTGAGATGAATTTGGTTTGAATCTCTACTCCTCCATTGTAATGCCTTATATAGTCATATATTTATAATATGTGTAAAGCAAAATTGTTTATTTAATTATTAAAGTATTTATCAAGTATTTCAATACTACAACTGGGTTTTGTATTAAAAAAAAAGGAACCATAATATAAAATATGATGATAATTATTTATAAAATCACCAAATATACTAGTATATTTTGCTATTATGAGCATCAATATATTAGTATTTAAAATTTACATATTGTTATATGTTATGTGTAATATGATACCAAGTTAAATGGCTTCCCTCTTAAAAGGTTTATTTTTTTCTCTTGAGTTATTGAAATGTATTTAAAATACACAAACACACACAACAACAACAACTAGTATAAGATTTGAAATCTAGAATGATATTAAGCATTCACTAATGGAGTTTTATATGTTATTTTAGAAAATAACTTTTTTGGTTATTAATTAGAGTTTGGCTAGGAGACTTAAGTACATGATCACATTACTTGTCAGTTGTCCATTCCCTCATTAAATAAATAAGATTGTAATGGAATTATTATTATTAAGAAATGGAATAGAGTTGTATTTGAATTTTCATTTGCTAATTTTTTTATTTAAATGAGTGTATTTTGTGTAAAAACCAACTCTAACATTAAATTGCTATTAATAGATTTGATTAATAAATGAATATTAAATTTTTTAATAGAAATTTCTTGCAGAATACTATCATGGTTAACTATACGTCATGATAGATTTCCATAAGGAATAATACTACAATGGAATTACTATTACAGCAAAATGAGCAAGCAATTAATAAATCCAATTATATCAAAACATTAATTATGTGTTTTTTGTGCTTGGTTCAAGCCCAAAGATCTAATACTACTGATGATTGGGGAGACATCGACTTGTTTAATAGAATGTTGACTAAGCTGATTATTCTAGCTATGGGTCAATATGTAGGAGGGAAGTTATATTTGAGTTGTCTCGATGATATAGAACGTCTCAAATGTACAACTATAAAATATTGGTATTATTAATGGTTAATCTACTACTTGATGTGGGATGACTTGTTCATTTATATTTGGGCTTATGGGGGTATGGGGATTACCATATCATAAAAACTTTTGTGTATTGGAGAGTCATGAGCCACTCCAAGTATAAAGAAACTAAGATTGTGTTGATTGCTTTTTGATTGATTATTACATTAGATTTAAGTTGTATTTATATGTAATTTTGGTATTTTTTTATAATGTTTATGCGCTTGCTCTTGTAGTGGTTATGTAATAAGTTTTCGCTTACCTCTTTGTGGGACCTCTTTTTTAGATATGGGAGCTACTTGCTTACACTAGTTATGACTTTAGACATAGGTATAGGATTGTTACTAGATAACAAGAAGAAGTTATATAGTTTGATGTCTCTAGTGTTCGGAGAGTTAAGTTTTCTACTTCTCATGTATTTATGATGTAAAATTGTCGCAAGTAGATGTATTGTTAACGCAAACGAACTATCAAACATATATGGATGAAGCGATAAAATTGAGAAAATAGGGCATTTGATTGAAGAGTTCCTTACAATTTTAAGCCAAATTTAAGGTTTAATCTTTATCATTTTACATTGATCATGATGAACCACCCAAAAATTTTCAAGAGATAGTACAATGGTTTCTATTATTATGCTATATGCAAATAACATGATTGGATGAGTAACAGGACTAGATGAATGTTATGCTTAAATCTTCGTGACAAACATTAGAAATGAAAGGTTATATATTGACTCGGACGAACAAAGTTTCTTGGAGGGAGCAGTAGATATCATTAAGCAAAAGCTTCAAATATCTTTGGACCAATTCTTAAAATAAATAAATAAAGTACGGATGAAGATTTATAAGATCATTCATATTGCTGGGTTCTTAGCATATAGATTTAGGCTATTACACGTATACTGATCCTTACCTATAACAATTTACTATCGCATTTATTATATATCCATGCTTAGCATTATTATAGATGATTAAGGGCTTTTGCTTAGCGTTAATATTTACTATTAAATCTATTACTTGTTAGATGATGGTCAAATTTAATTATCTATACATGGATATTATATTATCCTTATTAGAGAACTCCTTTTAAGAACCTCACAAATAATTGTGAGTATGTTGAATTGATGATGTATAATTGTAAAATCCCCATATAGGCTTTTAGATAAAAAAGATGTTCTCTATCAAATTTATGTAGGATGGTTAAAATAAAAGGGTACATTAATTACTTTATGGATGAAAAAGATGTTCTTTATCAAATTTATGTAGGATGGTTAAAATAAAAGGGTACATTAATTACTTTATGCAATCATGAGGTTTTAGAAAGCTTTGAGGTAAATGTTATTAAATAAGATTGGTAAACCCTTGATATGTGTGCTTGAAAAAGAACTATGTCCACCAATGATATATAATGACATCTAATATGAGAATAGTAAGATGGGTGTGTGAAAATTCAAGAACCTTTATCAACATAAATGAATGTATAGGAAAAAAGTTGAAATAGTATCCGGTAATGATAATAGTCATGTGCAAATATAACTTCCACATGCGCTTATTAGGTTTTGCAATATTTTAGGAAAAATTCAATGATTCTGTCATTAATTTTGAAGGAATTGGTCTTATTATCATCTAATAGCTCACACCATATTCAACCGTGATTGAATTACTAAAATAGTTAATATTTCATTCATAATATTTATTTTAACGGTTAGATTAATGGCATGACGATCCTGTTGATGAGACTATATTTTAGACACTCTTCGAATAGAATATATTGAATGGAGATGAAAACAATTATATTGGAGGCATAGCATAGTTAGATAGGATGGATTTAAAAAGGGGCCAATAATTGCTTCGACCTCCATACTTAAAAATAAAGTAGATTATTATAATATATTGAATAAAAAAAAT
The DNA here is from genome assembly GCA_024138025.1 of Combretum micranthum. Classification (NCBI taxonomy): domain Eukaryota; kingdom Viridiplantae; phylum Streptophyta; class Magnoliopsida; order Myrtales; family Combretaceae; genus Combretum; species Combretum micranthum. The sequence goes on from JAMXBD010000597.1 coordinate 714,168, forward strand.
ATATTTATAGTTATAATAAAACAAGTTTGGCCTTCATATGGTTTTGCCTTGCTCATCTCTTAATATAAGCTTTCCATATAAGGGAAAAGAATATGAGCTACGGAGCTGACCCACATCCGCATGAAAATATGGTTTAATTGTTGTTATCGCATTGAAAAAGCCCTCTTTACTTATGGAGAAGATAAAAAGCCCTTAATCATTGTTCGGTCAAAAAAAAAAAAAAAAAAAGATCTTACTTTGAGCAAAGGCGGGTCAAGAAGTGAAAATCAAATTAAATGAGAGGAGGGGGCAAAAAAGGATTAGTTCTCGTAGGCATGTGGTCTTGGGCCTCTTGGCTATGTCATTTTATGTGGTAGGAAGAGGAAGGAATGTCATATGGTTCAAAGGATGTGCGTTGAATGAATTTATCACTTTAGGTAAATAAGTTAAAAGTATATGTCACATATTACCAAACGCTGATAAATGAAATAGCTACCATGCGTTATGACAGATTGAATCCAAAATAAAATTATGATTCCAGACTTTATTACTTTATTTTTTTTAATGTTTTGAAATGATTTTAGAAACTATAGTTGGGACTTTTTGAAAAGAAGTTTTGTATAGTCCAATATTTATTCTACGAGAATGATCTTATATAGTTTTTAATGATTTAAATTTATATTCGATTGTAATTGAATTATTAAACTACATTTTGCATTAGTTTTTCTAATCAATTCAATGATTAGATAACGAGTTGAACAAGACATAGATGTTTCTTCTTAAAATTGAGGATTTTGGTTTTAGGGGAAATGCAATTTGCTTTTGAGGAACGTAATTAATTTGACTCTCCTCTCATTATCATAGATTTATAAAAATAGACTTTTAATTGTATATTTGTTTTGTCATGAATTAAGCATATCTACGACAGATAATTAACACTACTACAATACATGAATATAATTAATGCATAGAAATAAATTTAAAATTAATTAATGACACGGTGAAATAAAATATTACTATTATTATTATTATTATTGAAACATGCGTGGTACGCTTATTCTGCTAGTATAAGTTTATATATATTGGATTTGGGGGCAATTTTAGGTACATAGACATACTCTTGTTTATATTTATTTTAGGAAAATACGTGAATGATATGGATTCTTACTTTTGGCTCTTGGGTGTCAAAATTATACATAAGCTCATAATTGAATCCAATCATAAAGTCTTCCATATATGCTGAATAATTAAATGAAATCCTTCTAAAAGAAGACGATATTTATTATCAAGGAATTATCTTCACCTACCTAATCATATTAAATGCAAAGAATACCAACCATATTCTTTAAACTTCATACCACCTTTTTCAAATTATAGAAAGGAATAAATAAAATAAAGGACACATTGCAAATATGCATTTCAAATCACTGGTACTCAAGGTATAGATAGATCTATAAATCTTTTATGACTCTATTTTCTTATAATTTTTGACAATATATAAACCTTTAAATTTTTACTAATACCTTATAACTCTTTGACTTTTTAGCAATGATTGTTTTTTTTACGTTTGCCAAAGATGTGAGAAGTGGAATTTTAAAAGTCTAGGAAACCTATCCATGCTTGATCAATAGTTTTGAAGGATGCATAAAATAAAACCAACAAGATCATATGGGTTTCATTATCTTCTTCTGCGAATCGTCATTTTCTTGATTTTTGCAATGCCCTTAAATGTAGGGACTTTGTGTGTAGGACTTAAATCCCCGTCATCACATAAGAAGAATTAATGCGACTTGCCCTCCACCACAAGATTTGTCTATTCAAGTCTTTCTGGCCGAAATCCATAACAATGACATTAACTTATTAATGACGATAGTCCATTTTACCAAATTTTGAAGTTATCCGTGCAGAGCATTTTGGTCTAAAAAACCTACAATTGAAGACATTTTATCTTGTATTTTTCGGTTTAGTTCTTGTTGCTCAATTTTATGAATTGTAAAGATAATGTTTGTGTTGATTAGGTCGTCATCCAAGGCATCAAGAAGCGTAAACACTTTTTAGATATGTTAGTCCTCCATCCCCTTTATATTTTCTACTTTTTGTGGGTGTTAACTTCCAGCCTGTTGCTTGCGGGAGGATAGTCACAAACGAGTTGAGCTTTTAAAGACTCAATTTAGTCTTAACTTGTTTAAAAATTATTGAATTTGAATTCTAGTTAAACTTTTTATTAATTTTAAAATTTAGGCTTGAACTCGGCTTACCTAAATAAGCAATTTTTATTCCAAATCAAGCTTGATTTGTTTACAACTCATCCTACTTAAGTTGAGATAACTTTTTTTTTATCAAGCTCAAAGGGAGTTTTGGTTGGAGCTCAATGATCATGTTCCACTTAAGTCTTTTGTATTTTAATATTTTTTTAGATTAAAAAATAGATAAAAACTGCAAATTATATATACATGAAGTCTAAATGTGTTTATTTATGATCAGGTTAATAGCAAGCTTGCGAGTCAAATTGAAGCTCAAGTCAAATAAACTTTGTTGAGTTTGAGCTTAAGGTAAGCTTGAGTAAATATGAACTTAAATAGCTAGTGAGCAGTTCAACTTATCTATAGCTTAATTTGTTTACAGCTTTAGTATAAGCAAATTGATATTATTTTTAAAATGGAATATATAAGATTTATTCATATATATTTGATACTAAAATGAATAGAATATATGGAAACTCCTGCATCCAACTTTATTAATGAAGTCAGAGAAATTATTGTATCTGGTCACCGAGGATTAACTCGACCAAGTCCAACCTCACGTGTAAAAAAAAAAAAGAAAAGCCATCTTTCACGGATATATTGACCAGTAATTATCAGGACGTAGATTGTTATTATTTTTATTTTTTTTTAATTTCCAGCCAGTTTTGGCTGACCGACAACCGCGCACCATGCATTAGCATTGCAATATGCTCTTTATTTATTTCATTTTATTTATTTAATTTCATTCACTGTCGCCATCTAATAATATGATGGGAAAATTAAAGATCTATATCTAGAGGTCATCACGGGGCGGTTCCGAACCGGGAACCGCCCCGAACCGTCACCGGCGGTTCCTGACCCGGAAACCGCCCGTCGGTGACGGTTCCTAGCGGTTCGCGTGATGGAACCGGCGGTTCCAACGGGTCCGGAACCGCCACATATTTAAAAAAAAAAAAAAAAAAAAGAAGAAAATGAAGACATTAAGGTTATTTCTGGGCGTGGGATTGCTGTTGGGAGGGTAGGGGGTAAGGTTTTGGTTTTTTTTCATATTTTTCACCAAAAAAAAAAAAAAAAAAAAAAAAAAAAAAAACGGTTCATGGAACCGGAACCGGAACCGCCAGAACCGGCGGTTCCTTGGAACCGTGAACCGCCCGGCTTTGGCGGTTCCGGTTCCGGTTCCACGAAATGTGGAACCGTGAACCGGCGGTTCCGGTTCGGTTCCGGTTCGGGTCCGAACCGTGCCGACCTCTATCTATATCATACGTTCCACAAATTAAAATTTATAACACATGTGGTTCTTTCAGTTCGCTCGATTGATATGATTAAATTTATTGCTTATTTTTAAGTCACCATCAGGACATAAAATTAAGATCCTCCATACCCAGAGCATATCATACATCTAATCTGTATAAATTAAATATTATAAGTGCTACTAGTTTCCTTAAAAAAAGGCTATTCCAGGAGGAAAAGAAAGACGGCGACATACGACGTCCAATAAAGAATTAAAAATGGCATGCCAAAACCAACGCATGGTTTATTTTTTCATATTTATCTTATTAAACAATTAGTCCTTTCTCTCACTTTTTTTATTTTTTATTTTTTTATAACAAATCATCATCAATGCTATTCTACTCTATTTCTCTCTTCTCATTTTTTATTCTCTAATGAAAACCGTTTCCTTTTCTTTTTTTTGCCCCCGCATTGCATATTTAGTGCGAGTGTATCATTTATTAGTATATATGTATGATAAAAAATTCTATTATACATATGATATTAAAAATTTTATCATCCTATGACTTTCTTAAAAGAATTGATTGCATTAGTTATTTAACAACTTAAATTCATATCTAATTTAAATATTTAATATGGTAATTATTATATTTATTTTAGTAATCATATAGTTAATTAGATTGCCTCGTTATCCGCATGGCTCAAGTTGCTATACCGTAAATTACTTTTGGGAGTTTTTATCATCATTATTATTATTATTTTGTGTTCTGTGGGCAAATGTTGACAACGCACCGTTTATGAGACGCACAGAAAAGGTTCCTCTAAAGACACCCATGCTTTTTCATTGTTTTATTTATGTATATTGCTTTCATGGCGCACGTATGCAAACAAAAAGTTGATAAGTGAATTATATTCATCCTTTTTAACGTCTAGTTCAGGTTGCAGTTAGTATTATATAGACTGTTATGTGTTTTAACTTATATGTTAAGTATGATTGGATAAAGGAAAGTATCCAGTAGATTCATATTAAAAAAGCCGGTATATAATTAGATAGTATATTTAAATAAGAGAATTAATAAGGCATCCTTTTTTTTTTATTTAAATGGTGATGACAGTAGAAAAAGAAAAAAAAATGCATAGTAAAAATTTTCTTTCAAATATATAGATTTTTAGGAAATAATTGATGAAATGTTAGACGTGAAATAGTGAGTTGGACTCATGATTCCATATCGGAGGAGGAATCATGAGTTCCACTCACCATTCCATTGCGAATCCTTTACTTCCAAACTCCTTTTCCTCTTGTCTTGCAGAGGCACTCACTCTCTTCTCTTCCTCATTCGAAAATCCTAACTCTAAATCCTTCCTTGTAAATCTCACAAATTGCTCCTTTTTTTCTTTTTTTTTTTTTAAATTGCACACAACCATTCCACACACAGGTTCTAACCACATTCCACCAAATACCACACAAACACGAAGTAAATTTATTATTCTCTTTCATTTGATTTTTAGCGTTTGAAATCATTATTATTAGTGTAGTTATGTTGCATTTGTGTTCATTGTAAGTGTTTTGCATTATTGTTGTTGTTGTTATTTTTTTTTTAAATGTACAATCTTGCGATATATCATGTATGTAGAGTGTACGTTAAGATACCATAAGATGAAATACCTAAAACTTTTGATCATGGGTATGTGAAAATGTTAGTAGACAGTGTATAAACTTCTTAAAATTACGAATGCTGAGTTCCTCTAGTTTACTTGTGGTTAAAGTTGGTGAATTAGACTATAGTGATTTTTGATTAGCCTTGCTGATATGAAGTTCTCAGTTGATAGGAAATATATAAAAATGGGGGAGGTTAATATTTGCATTTTTGCTTATGATAGACACCTTATGGCAGTCTTAATTGTTTCAAGAGATACAAGCTATGAATAGATCTTGACAATTATTTGCACATAGTTGAATGTAAATAGGATGACGAACCATGTTGAGCTATTTCATAGACTAGCAATTGACGATGATGTTGTATTTTACAGTGCCGCACCCGCTAAGAAAGATCTAAAGGTACATGGAATGCTTGCATCTTCTAAAGGGCATAGTGCACTGCTATTGTACATTGAAATATATGAGAATGGTAATGGGAATGGGGATAGGATGTACGCTTCACCAGAGAGTGGAACAATGTTTGAGTACATGTGGTAGTACAACCAGATTACCTTGAATGCATATGAGTCATACCAAGGCTATGATGGCGCACATGGTAAGTAATGAGCTAGATTTTGTATTTGTTTTATTTATTCATATGTAATCTCTTCCTAATTGAATGCATGTTCTATATTGTAGGCTAACTATATCCATTGATTGCTTCACATGTCATATGCAAATATCTAGGTTGAGGCACTAAAGGTTGATAAGATGGCGAGTTGGTTCATGTGAGTTATACTAGATGACCCACCAATGCCTATAGTTGAATAGATGATGGGGGAGGACTTTCCACCACCCCAGTAGGCTTAGTGAGGATGCCCCGAACACATGGAGGGCATGGGGGTAATAGAGGAGCCTATAGGTGTGCAAGGGTACATATTAGGAACAAGTGCTCACCTGAAGATTAGTTTGGTGAAGCGGAACCTTCACAATCACAACCTTGCTTCAAAAGTTATGAGACGCTGCTACTAGGTGACACTACAAGAATTATGATGTAGGGCGACGTTTGCAAATATTGCAAACGTCGCCTTTCTCTTATATTTTTGTTAAACATAGGTAAGATAAACTATTGGTAACGTTTATAAAACAAATTTAGCTTATGCAAAACATTCGTTTTATTGGTAACTCTTTTTAATTTGAAACGTGGCCAATTTAAAAATTCTCTTTAACATCCCCACTACAAAAGATTTCATCTATACCAGCAAAATTATAACAATGATGCACTTTTGGCAACTATGTTATTTTTATTATTATTAATTTTAAAAATAGAAGGGACAACTTCCCTGGGATAGGAAAAAATAATAAAATAATCCTTAAAAAAGGAATAAAAATAATCCCGCCCAAAAAGGTAAAGGGGGGAATTTTTTTACCTTAAATAAAAATGAAAAACCTGTCTAAGCATTAAAAACTGTGAACGATGCCTAAATAGAAAACCTAGTGCACTTTCCTGCCTCCCACCTCTTTGATGCCTCTTACCTCGCCTCTCCGCATCTTCATCTCATAAGCTCATTACTTTCATCGAATAAGAAGAAGAAAAAGGCTGCTCCAATACATCTTTTCATTCTCTCACTTTCATTGGCTGGTAAGAGAGCTATCTTTACATTTTTCATGTAAAATTACTCACATGTTTTATTCTATCTTTCACTTTTTGTTAGCACGGTTTTGATGGTGTGGAGATGGTGTGTGGATGATTGATGAGTGGCAGTGGTTGTTTGTTTTAGGTTTGGTTTTGGTGGTTATGTGGAGTAGATTTCAACGGTGGTGAGTGTAGCTGATGGTGGGTTTGGTGTCTTTAAGGTACTTCTGGGTTTAGTCCTGTATTGATTGCGGGGTTTAGTGTGGCTAGTATTTTGGTTAGTAGTGGTCTACGAATGTTTTATAGAAGGTGGGTTGGAGTTTTTGATGCAGGTCGTGGTTGTGGTCGGCGTTGAAGAGGTGGTCATGGCTGGCTTGAGGTGGTGCACAAGTTCTTGATGTTGGGTTTGTAATGGTTCTTGATTGCGGTATGGTGGGTATGTGGTTGAGTTTGGTGGTCGGTGAAGTGTTAGTGGCCAATAATGGTGCTCTTGGTTGTTTTTAGGTTTGATGGGGGGATGTACAGTTGGTGATGCTAGTGTGTAGATGGTGGTCTCGTAGTTTTGGGGTAGTAGTGTGGTTGTCTCTATATGATGGAAACACTCAACAACTTGTTCCATTTGGTTTAAGAAATTTTCATAATTCGATGACTACTCAATTCCCATCTATATTATACATAAATGAACAAATATAGTAGCTTTATCTTCTATGATATATTGAGACATTTTTTTCTATTATGAAAAATAAAAAAAATTATGATATAAACTCATAAAGTGAATTATGAATGTGAGCAAACTCTAAGAGTGAGTTAATGGTCGGTTAATTGTTTTAGTATGTGATTTTTAGACAATCTTTTCCATGTTTCATAACAATTTAATCAATAAGTGTACATAAAAGGCCCCTTAAATTTTCTGATAAGGTATTGTGTATTTATGTTAGTAATTTGAGGTTGGCATTCCATGTAGATCCGACTTTCAGTTCTTAAAAGAGATTAAAGAAGGTCAACAACGTAATCTAGTTTGTAAGGTATTAATTTTTCTTCTAAAGCACAATAGTTAGATTCTTTGCCATGCGAGACTCATTTGAACTTACAGTAGCTTATTTTGTTAATTGGCATTTTTCTGCTAATTTCTTTTTCTGACCATATGTTTTGCTAATTTCTTTATTACGCTCCTACTGTTGACAGATAGTCTCTTTCTAATGTTTAGTTGCATTTAGATACTCCATGTATGTGAGTTTGTAAAAAATGGTTAGATGATCTTTATATGGGATAGAAGTGATGCTTCAATATGTTCATTTTGTCAAAGTATGTATTTCATTTCATTTTAATCTTTCCAGCTTGGCAAAAAATAATCGTTGAATTTATATATTCAATCAAATATAAAACCCATATGTCCTTTGATTTTTTGCCAATTTTTGTTCCATGTTTGAAGTTATTTATTTCTCAAACAATAATGTTAAAAGAAATAAAGATAACAGTTTTTGGGAAGTAAATCTCGATCGATGCATGTTACATCCAATGGTAGAGATTCATCTTATAGACATGCTATTAGTATTTGATTCTTACTAATGATATACTAGTATGATGGTGTATTGAATTAGGATTAATATATGCATTTTATTATTGTCTAACAGGGGATAAGTTTTCGGTAAAAAAAAAAATAACAGGGGATAAGTAGTAAAAATGCCTTTTTGTCTTCTTGCTTCTGATATTTCCTTATCTGGTCTGTTCATTACTACAAATTGATCGTTTTAGTTTGTTATATTATGAATTAATGGCATTAATAACAGGGGATAAGGAGAACTTTGGCCATGGTCGCTGGTAGCATGGTCATCAAAATGGTAGAGTGGCAAGGATCCTTCCTCGGCCTAGATCTTACCCGCATAGGCATAATTATGGTTTTGGACCAAAATTCCCCAACGGTCATCACGATGAGCATTTTCTCTCTAAGCTGAAATTTAACAAGAGTGAGGAAACATTGTAAAAAAAAAATGCATTGCTTGTCAAGAGGTTTGTGATCAATCCCCTTTTCTCATTTGTTAGTGCCATGTAAGCTTAATTTCTACTAGCCAATGCAAGCTAATATTTGGGGAATGTCAAGTAAAATGAATATGAGTAATTTAGCTAGTCATATTGGTATCAATATTTTTCCCTTCAATTCAATTAATGTTAAGAGCTGAACTGAACCTTTTTTTCCCCAACAACCTCCCCCCACAACCTTATTACTGTTGATTGAAAAAAGACCTTTCTAAAACAGAAATTGCCAGATAATATTGTTTTGTTTTTCATGCTCTATTTTCTATAATATATGTCACTCTAGATATTTTGTGTAATTGCAATGTAATAGTCTATTTTCATTGAAAGTCTCTAATTATTCTCTTGTTTTGAATTGAAGTGTCTGTTTCAATTTCAAAACAACTTTTTTTCTTCTTCTTCTTCTTCCATTTGTGTGCTTTTGTAGTGGAATGTGATATTTTGTATATGAAAATATTGCAGAGAAGCCTTTCAAGAAAAGGGTCTCAAAGAATTACTGAAGATAGAACAATTTCCAACAACAATCATTCTTCTGAAAAAAATGAAAAAGAGTCTATTATGGCTACTTCATCACCCAGAGGTACTACTATATTTTTCTCCTTTTCTCTTTTTGTTTTTTTTTTCCTAATAAATTCGGGAACTTCTACAATCCCTTGTGATATTGTTTCCCCTGCTATAATTCCTTAAATTTTCAGGTGAAAATTACGATGCAATAATGTTGTACTATTCCATAACCTCAATCAATATTTATTGTAGTCATTATTGCAATTATTGTCTAGACATAAGGAATTCCCAGATTGTGACAAGCTGCCCATCTTAATATTGTCTTTTCTATTGAGTAGCTCCAAATTGCAATTAATTGAAACAAGATGGAAACGTTTTGTTTTATTAAGGAATAAAATAATCAATATCAAAGCATCAATATAGCGGTAAGTTGATAATATGAAATATCTCCTTTTTTTTTTTTTGGTCATTTGTTATATTGGGTCACTAGTCCCAATTGGGAAAGAGATTTTGTGGATGGATGAAGCAATTAGTAGAAATATGTCTACCTTTACCAAAATATTTATTTCACACCAACATTAGTTTAGCTTTTAATGAGGTTCATTCTAGTTGATTTTAATTACTATTGGCTGCTGACATAATTATTCCAAATTATACCATCTATAGCTTTTTGTTATGAAGGGTTAATGTTTGTTGAGATGTACAATCATATTTATTCCAGTGAATGTATTGCAATTATCCTACATGCTGATTTTAGTGAAGGTAGAGTAAGTTGTAATATGCCAAAGGATTTTATATTGCAATTATCCTTTATTTTTTCTGCAAATTTTAGCGCCTTATTAAAATTACAAAATTTATAGATGAACATGAAAAAAAGTAACATCTTCATGAAGCTTCCATGCACTAGAGATTAATGTAAAAATTTAGTACATGTTATGGCTCTAATTGTAGAACCATGTTTTTGCTTATTTATTGTCCTACTTTTTGGATAAATAATAGGCTATGACTGTTCCTTTTGAGTTGTTGTGATTATCTTATGGAGCTAATGAACAATGTACATGCACTTGCTAGAAGTGCACAGATATTTTAATTTTTATTTTAATAAATCATAAACTTTCTCTGTTTGATCTTTTATCTAAGCACCACGAGAAATCTAGAGTTTTATGTATTGTCCTTCAACCATGAGTCTGGAAAACTCCATCTTGCTATTCACTGTCCTTAAGAAGAAGAATCAAGTCAAGAATATATCTCCATGAAGGAGTGTGTTTTGAGCTTTAGTCCTAGCTTAAAGATGAACTAGGAACTGATCCTATTCTAGGTCTTGGCTTAGAATCAGACGAAAGTGTTTATGACATTAAAGGGAAAGAATTATTTAATTGCCTTCATGAAGTTGGCACCCTTGCTCAAGTTTTTTGATGTTAGAGCTTTGGTTAATGGTGTAAGTTTTCAAATGTGAAATTTAGAACCTTAGTTCTAATCTGTTGCTTTCTTTTTATTTTGGCATAATATACCATATAATAAGTATTGTAAGGGATCAAGTTATCCTTATTAGGCACAGACGACTTTGTATTACAGATATGATCAATGTTTGGATACAGAATCTCTATCTTTTCTTGCTTACCAATTTATTGAGTTAATTCATTCTAACAGTAGTTGTTATGTGAATCTCCATTCTTTCTGTCTCAACTTATCTAGGTGTTGAAGAAGTGGATTTGTTCATGTTATGATCATATTAGTGCATGGGTGACTAAATGAAATGGATGATTAATGGATAGAAGGCTGTCTATAGTTGCTTGAAGCTTGGATCTAGTCTTTGTTTAGGTTGATTATTTTAGAATCAATACAAATTTTATGATGAAGATGTTGTCGGGATGTTAGAAGAATATGTTAATTGTAGATACTATAACCTTCGAGTAGTGTAGGAAGGAAAGAATATATTGGCCAGCATAGTAATTAACATAATGAAGCTGAATGAGATATTATTGGAACATACTAATGCTAAGTTGATAACAAATTGGAAGTTGTTATTGTTCGTTTGTTTTAATAGCTAAAAGATGTAAGTAGAGGCTATGCTGAACTCACGTTATAACTGAAACTGGTTAAATGCAAGCTATACTAAGTTATTAAGAAGAATTATAGAAAGATTGGCTTGTAACATAGCACTTAGAAGTTATATAGACCGAAAGTGATCATAAGCATAAGATATTGAAGTTACTTTGAGAAAATAAAAGTACTGCCAAAGGTATTTAATTTATAGGCAATATAGAGGAGACTTAATAGAGAATATAGCAATCAAAATAAGTGTAATTTACCATATAATGGCTACTGCTAGAATCAATCTTACAAGATCAATTGTGATTTTTCTTTCTTCTTTTTTTTTTTTTTTGTTGGTATAGACTATATAGCTAAACCATTTTTATTGGCATGAGGCTTGAGAGTTGTTGCTATACATAATACCACTAATCATGATTTTGTCTTTAGCATGTAGGGTAATAATGGTTAAAATGTAATTAAGCTTTTGGTTAACTTGCATTAACTTGGTTTTTTATCAAGACGGTGCCTCTCATAAAATGTATTTATTCTTTCATTTAATGTTGTAGTTAGCTTTTCCTTATTGCTTTTGAACTCCTCCCGAATGCAAAGAAGCCTATTAGAACTAGTTTGCATCCAAGTGAAATTACTAGTGGCTACTCTAAAGGTATCAATAAGGTAAAGTGTTTTACATTTATTATAATCGAGATGTGTTTACGAATTATTAAATGGGGGAAATTTTGACTATTTGCTTTCTTGAAAATTGTGGACAATTGAGATATTGAAAGAATTGTTTTGAAACAATAGATGTGAGAAGTAAAGAGCAAAGTGGTATGTAGTATGAAAGCTATTGTTGCTAGGAAACAATTTAGACAATAAGACTTGTTGTGTTCTCTTGTCACCGATATATGTATCACCAGTCAAGTTTGCCTTAATGGTAGTTTATATAACATGTTTTAATGTTACAATTGAATTCTTTATCTCTTTTCAAAAGGCTTGCATTCAAGTTTTCTCAAAGAATCCTATAAATTTTAATATGGATAATCTAAGAGTTTCCAAGCTTCTTGGAGGTAGTTTGCATAACTCTAGCGTGGTTAGAGGTATGGTATTGAAAAATGATGTTAATGGAAGTGTAAAGAGAATGGAGAAAGCTAAGGTTAGTATCTATCTTTCTTTGATTAATTATCTATCTTCCACATATGATTTATTTGAATGGGCATGTATCAAAGAGAAGTCTACAAAGGAGTCAAAACTTTTGGTTGTGGGTCAAAATGGGGGCACTGAATGTAGGTAGGGTGCATAGCTTTGGTTGATAGTCTCTCATGACCATACTTTTCCGACAATGTTGATTATAATGATTTCAGTCACGAGAAACTCTATTTACCCTCTATGTTATCTAATAATCTGTTTCTATATTATTAGTTTATGCTTAATTGGCTCTTGTTTTTCATTTTTTACAATTGTACTTTATCTGTGGGAAATTTATGCACTTTTGATCATGCTATACTCTGTTAATATCTGGAATATGTTTTGAGGGAACTATGAAGTTGAATGATTATATTTTGATTTGATAAAGTAGCTCATATATGTAGCTTTGGTTGAAAATACTTGTTGTATTTGCTAGTAGGGTCAATATGTTTGCCACTGAGATCAAGAGAACTGCTCTCTTTCATAGTGCTAAGTAGTTACCTCTCATAAAATGTATTTATTCTTTTGTTCAACTTGCAATAATCCTTTTCCTTTGTAAGTTCAATTTTTAATGTATTGGTGTCATTAAGTTTTTAGTACATTTGTCATTTTAATTAGAATTGAGCTGTAGACAACATACAACTAAATACACATATGATAGGACTATGAAATAGGCGCTGCCCTGGTTTTTATTTGCCACTGCACAATGAAATGTCTGTACAAGGTGTTATTATGCTTGAAATGTCTGCACTTATGCTAAAAATCCTCCATGGTGGAAGAGATTTAATTCCTTAAAAGTCGCATGAAAATGAGTGAGCATTAAATAATCTCTATTGTCCAATCAAGTTGCTAGTTACTAATAATTCTGGTTAATACTATTGGCGTGTGTGTACATTTCCTATTTGGTTTTAATGCATTATTCCTTAATTTATTAGCTTTAAAAAAAAAAACTTAGTATTATCCATTATATTCATCACAGGTACATCTTTAAAGCATGCAACTATGCAAGGCAAGAGTTCAGGTTAGTTTTGCGTTTTTTCCCATAGACTTATTAACGATTTTCAATCTTGCAATAATTGTATCTATATATTGCATGGCAGCAAATCCAAATGAAAGAGATCCTTCTCCAAGTTGTTGCATGGTGACGATAGTGAGGAAAAAAATTAAAGACTAAGTTTTTTTATTCTTACTTTTTTTTTTTACCGAACAAATTGACACGAATGGAAATACTTCTGCAAGTGCACGACATACTTCATCAAATCCATCGCTTGGAGATGATGATGTCAATAGTGAGGAAGAAAATTAAGTACTCAGTTTTTTGTTTTTTGGCTGAAGCAACTGATATGAATGGGGTCAAATCAATGTGATAAAGTGTGTACATATGCCCATTTTGATGTAATTTGGAGTTTACGCTAACGTTTCTTGTAAGGACACTAAACCATATTGTTTTTGGTTTTTTTTTTCCCTTTAATGCAACGATGGTCATGGTGATCTTTAAGTAATTTTTATGTTATTAGTTTTTATTACATATCGAGCACATTGTATGCTCCAAAATGTATTAGTGACATTTTTTCATATATAAATTTCATGTGCTGAAGTAGTAGCAAGTATCAATTATATTGTGAGCAAACAGGTTTATATTGTTAATTGTGCATATATTACACTAAACAAATATATATTGCCAAATAAACCAATTTGAGTATTAACATCTTCTTAACAAGAATAGCCACGTTTAAACGTCGCTAAATAAAATAACAACCACACAAGTAGACGTCGCCAATGCATTAGAATAGCCACGTGTAAACGTCGCTAAATCAAAATAACAATCAGACGTCGCCAATGTATTAGCATAGCCACGTGTAAACGTCGCTAAATAAATCACATTGTGGTCCAACAAACATATACGAAGCTTATTCAACCTGTGTATGGCCACGGTTAAACATCGCCAATTATTTAATTTACTTACGTTTACACGTTACTAATAAAAATGTTTACCCACGTTTAAACGTCGCCGATCACAAGTTTCCCTCCTTTTATATTTGGTGGGATGGATATTAGTCATATTTAGCCACACATAAGTGTGACTAAAACATGATAATAAGCCATGTTTAAACGTGGCCTAACAAGGTGTATTTGGTTGTCAAACTACCATTGGCGACGTTTCAATTTTTAACGTTACTTATCAAATCTGCGACAGACCTTTGGCGACGTCTATAGGCCACGTGTAAAAAAACGTGACAAAAAATCTTTGGTCACGTTTAATTGATGTTTAGCCACGTTTATTAGACGTAGCCAAATGCTCATTTTGTTGTAGTGTGAGAGCTCTTTGTCACCATAACAAACTCCACCAGCTCTATAGTGAAGAAGGCATACATAAGCTCCTTCTGATGACATGGGTGAGGGTCTTATATAGGTTGGACTGACTCTAATCCCCATGTATTGGAGTTTTCACTTCGGTCTACCTAGAGAGGACCAGGTTAGCATGTAAATCACTTAGTTGCATAGCTAGCCATAGCCACAACTATACCCACAAGAATAGCGACAAAGACAAGAGAGGAGGAAGAGCAGGCAACTTAGGTAGTTAATTTGTTTAATTTATTTCTTTTCGATCTTTATAAAGAAATTGATTATGTAAAGCATTGTTTTATTTAGTGTGTTCTTGACATATGACCTTTGATGAATGGTGGAGTTTTTTTTTTTTCCTATTTTCCTATGAAGTGTAGGATTGAGATATTATAGATAGTGGTGTAGTGTGAGTTTGGGCTGTGAAGTAAGGTGCACGAGCATAATTGTGTATTATTTGAGCTGTGTATAATTAATATAAGGGTAAGTGTGGATTTTGGAATTTGAAAAGAAAAAAAAGAAAAAAAGAAAATTGTAGAGTACAAAAATCCTGAGTTGGACTCACGATTTGTTACATCTGTAACAACTCACGACTCCTATTAGGACAGCTAAGGAATTGATTCCAAGTTTGGCACTTTTGGAATTATTTTCTAGAAATTGGATTTTTAGGATTTTTTTTTGTATTTTTTCCTTTTCCCCATGATAATATATCTCTTATAACAATGTCTTAGTAGAAAAATTTAATTCATCATAATAAAACTAAAATGGAAATATAGTTAGTTCTTTCCTTTTAACACAATCATCGCTGGAATGTTTTCTTTATTAAAATCATTTTAAAATTGAGGTTGGATCTTTTCTATTCGAGCAAGTCATGTGATGGTCTGGATGTAATATTTTTTTGGTACTAATTTGGCTTAGAATGTCGGTTGTTTAAGTAAACGTCAAAGATATATTTTCGAAAAGTTTTTAGGTCCCAAACCCATTAATGGAAATGCATTCTATCTGATTCTTTGCTATTCAATCAAAACGATTTAAATAAAAGGTCTTGGTATAATCAAATCTGGTTACTCTTGCTATATTTATCATGATATGATCCAACTTTATTTTAAAGGAACTTTGAAGTAAAATGCTCTATAGAGAACGATGGTCTTTATCAATTATTTCGATAATTGCATTCTCTTTTGAAATAATTGAAGATGAACCTTAAAAATACTTAATGAAAAAAGAAAAAAATAACATTAAAATGATTTTTCAAACATATATATAAAGAAATGATCCTTTCATTGTGGACATAGGGAAGAGCTTACTTTGCTAGATGAGCTCAATTACTAAATGTAAATTGGATATTAAGATCGAGCCTTGGCATGGATCCAGAAAGTTGAGTTGTTCTTATATGGTTGTAATTTTAATAAGTTATTGCTCTAGGGAGACTTTATAGTGAGGTTTGTATGGAAAACAAAACGATTTACCCTAAACACAACTCACAAGTGTGAGAAGCGAAGAGAATTGTGTGGGAGAAATGGTTGGAAAACAAGACTAGGGAGAGTCATAAAGAAACTAGTAGAAGCAAGATGCATACAATAGCTAAGAGATATTTCTACTTGTGATTATAAGAGTAACTTGTATGTCGCAAAAGATCTATCATACTCTTTCTTAAAGAAGAATATATTTGCATGAGCTTCATTTATTGGCATTGAGAGGGGATGGAGTTAAGCTGCAAAATTCTTTAAAAAAATTTAAAATTTAATATTTTTGGAAATTCACATTTGGTAATTTTTATTGAAAATGAAAGGAAATGGATGTGTTGTATTTGGATATAACACCACTAAAGAAATAAAAATTAGGGTTTCATTTTCTTAATTGATATGATAATAAAATTAAGATTATGAAAAAAGGTTTTGAAAAACAATTAATTGATATTACAACTAGACATCGGCACGGGGCGGTTCCGAACTGCGAACCGCGAACTGTCTCCAACGGTTCTGTAAGCGGGAACCGCCCTGTCGAGGACCGTTATGAACCGCCAAAGGATCCGGCGGTAGTGGTTAGTCCACATAGAACCGGCGGTTCAACCGGGTCTGGAACCGCTATTCCAGACTCGGAATCGGCGGTTTCGACCCGCCATACATGTAAATGTAAAAAAAAAAAAAACACATACACACACAGAAGACAAAATGAATTGAGGAAGGGGCTGGGGTGCGTGGCGGGGGGAGGGGGGTTAAGGGGGGGGGCGCGCGCTTTTGTATAATATAGAGCAATTAAAAAGAACAAAAAAAAGAGTCAAGCACATATAGAAATAATATGTAATATTGGGCGTAATGAAATTTATCCCCATCGTTTGCCTGTATGTTAATCAACTACTATGTGTTCCGTAATTGTGTTTATTATTTGCTAACTATTATATTTTATTTGAAAAAATTTTAAATGTTTACTTTGGGTATAAATAAGTTGTAATTGTTTTTGTTGATTTTAGGGTTTTTTTTCATTTTGTCAAATAATTAAAAAAAAAAACGGTTCGCGTGGAATCAGAACCAGAACTGCCTCGACTCTAGTGACTCTGTTATGGAACTGTAAACGGACGATTCCTGTTCGGGTCCGGAACTGACCCGAACATTGTCGATGTCTAATTACAACACTAGCAATTGGATTTCAAAAGAGTTGAAATTTGGTTTCAAAAGTCACTACTAAATAATGTATTCTATAAGTTTATATATTGAAAAAAAAATGCTTTAATGGTAATAACACGTTATGTGGATTGATTAATTGTGTATAAGTAATGATGTATAAGTACTGATAAAATTATGATATATGAATAGTTCTATAAAAACTGTGTACTATCCCTACCACTTGCCTAAAAAATATTGGTACTTACCCCCATTCACCCAAATAGGTAATGTATTAATACCATTAAATATTTATTCTATCTATATAAGTGTCATGTAATGAAAAATAAGATTGTTTATAACTAATAACTTAAAAGTGACATACCTCTAATGAAATAAATATAGATAATATAACTCTAACTCAAAAAATTATGAAATAATTATAATATCTAATAATGAAAATTGATAACATAGAATAATTAAATATCTTAATTGATGAAAAATAACATAAGTCTTTATTATAATTAAATAAGATTAAATAGCCACTGACCTATGATCTATTGGCATTAACCAAGGGATCCTAAGTGGGAGGTGTTAGTGAGAATCTCCCTCCCCATTATAATATGGGAAAATAAATAAATAACAAGCCTTTTACCATTAGCATCATGGTATTTGTTTACATAAACCCAAGGTTATCAAACCTGGACCGGGATTTGACCCGGATATGCTGGAGGGTCATGGGGTCAAGGGGTCGAACTGGGTTGAACCGGGGTCGATGAAAAATGAATTTTTATGTTAAATCCTATCCGTTACAAAGTAAATAAATGAAATTTACCCTGTCAAATCCATCATTAAAGTAAAATCACATTGTACATATCAAAACAAAAACAAAATAATATAAACTAAGATATTAATTTAACTTTTAATGAATGTCATCCCAATCTTCATTTGATTCAAAGGTATGCATAAAGTCAGCTCGGTATTCAATTGCATCCAAATCAA
Organism: Combretum micranthum; assembly: GCA_024138025.1. Lineage (NCBI taxonomy): Eukaryota > Viridiplantae > Streptophyta > Magnoliopsida > Myrtales > Combretaceae > Combretum > Combretum micranthum. The sequence goes on from JAMXBD010000597.1 coordinate 732,600, forward strand.
CCTCTTCATTAATCTCTGTATCATCTGGGAGAAAAGAAGGAAAAGAAAAAAGAAAAGAAGAATACTAAGTCTTAAGAAAAAATATTCAATGAACATATATAGAATTAATAATTCAGAAATAGATGACTAACCTTTAGTCAAACCATCAATTGTTACCGGGGTAGCATCATCCTCATAGATTGCTTGTTCAATTATCTCATCAAAATTAAGTTTAGGAGGTGAATCTTCCTCTTCTTCAGTAATCCAAAAATCCGTCTTCTCAATGTAATCAGAATCTATTGGATCATAACTTTTCTTCTTATTTTCATGCCTATAAAGAAATAATTAGCAAATGAAGAATTTTTAAAAATACATAAGGTGAACTATGATAAAGTTAAGATAATTTACATACCTATTCTTCAAGCGCAAATTGTAGTTCACATAAACAAGATCATTAAGCCTTTGATGCTATAATCTATTTCTTTTTTTGTTTTGTATGGATGTGCTTAAAGAAACTCTAATTACGCTCACATCTAGAAGCAGAAGCAGTTTGACTTAGTATTCCAATAGAAATATTTTGCAATGTAGGAGAACTATGACAAAAAAACCTCCACCAATCATCTACAATTCAATAAAGCAAGTCAAACAATTGTGAAAAATAAACAGTAACACCAATTTTGATTTTAGTATTCATGGTCGCTTACCTGGTTGCGATGTTTTGACAGATTTGATGGCTATTTCCCGACCAAAACTCTCTCTTCTTTCACGATACAATTTCATGTCTTTAATTACAGCTATGCTATCACCATAAATACTTTTTTTCTCAAGCACATCATATAAGCCTTGCATAACTTCTGCAGTTTCTTCAAATGTATCATCATACATGAAGGTTGTATTCAAGAAATAAGCTGCAACATGTAGACCGCGACGAAAATGTTTGTCCCACCTCTGATAAACAATTTTGATATAAGGACTATACAATTTTTCTCTATTTTTAAAAACTGATATAATCCCCTTACGAATCCTAGAAAATCCTTCATAAACAGCAGAAAGAGAAGGCTTTTCATCAGCATCCACAATACGCAAGAGCTTCATAATCGGAGTTGTGACTTTCACCATGAGCAAACAATCTTCCCAAAATGATGTGTCTAACACAATAGCAGTAAAAGCTTTTCCAGCAGCACATTTTGAAAGCCTATGACATGTGAAATGTGTACTTGTTGCCAACGTTTGCAAGTCATGCTTATGTTCAAAGATACTTTTCAAAGTAATAAAAGTAGTGGCAAATCGAGTTACTGTAAGACAAACAATTTCTTTCCAACCCTCTCTTTTTCTCAATTAAGACAACAAGTGAATATGGTTATATACAAATATAGTTACCTTAGAAGCACGCTTTGCAAGGTCATCTACATGATCCATCTTGCCAATGTCTTTCAATATCAAATTCAAGCAATGTGCTGCACAAGGAGACCAATATATATGATCATACCTCTCTTGCAACAACCTCCCAGCTGCAACATAATTGCTTGCATTGTCAGTCACAATATGCACCACATTAGAAGGCTCAACCCACTCAACTATTTCTGAAAACATATTGCATAAATTATTAGCATCCTTTACAATGTCAGATGCATCAATGGATTTAACAAACATCACCCAGCAGGATAGTACACTAGAAAATTAATGAGGGTCCTTTGTCTTTGATCAGTCCAACCATCAGCCATTATTGTACATCCTGATTTAGCCCAATTGCTTCTGTATGAATCAATCAGCAATTGACACTCCTTTTTACAATTTCCCAGCAACTGAATGAGCATAGCATGATAAGATGGTCCCTTATATCCAGTACCTATTGCTGCAATAGCATCTACTGCTGGTTGAAAATAAGGTGACTTCAAAGCATTAAAAGGTATACATGCATCAAAAAACCATCTAGCTAATGCCATGTGTGCTCTTTGAACTGCTTGTTTACCAGCTAGTGCACTCTTTATACCTGGTTGGAACAATGGAAGGGTGTTCTTAGTGACATATTTCTCTACTCCAACCTTTCTTTTTTGTTTTGGTTGCATTGGCAAAACTTGTAACTCTTCCACTTCAACCTCTGCTTCATCATCTTCAAATTGAGTATAGTGAACTTCATCAGAGTCTTGATCCTTATGTTTGACAGATTTGAGATATGCCAACATTTTTTCTTAGATCTCACTTGGTACTTTCTTGCAAGATGCAATATTGCCTCGAATCCTTGCCAAATGATATTTCATCCTATTGATTCCTCTACCTTGATATCTAGATCCACAATAAAGGCACGTGAATACCATCTTCCCTTTCTCATTAGTAGATGAGCTAAAATGCTCCCAAGCAGGATCATTCTTTGTACGAACTGAAGAAGAAGATTGACTACTCGACATGTCTCTTCTCTATTCTCTTCTTCTTTTTCAACAACTTATATTTTTGTTTAAAAAAAGAACATTTATAATTAGTTGAATTAGATGAAATACATCAACCTGTGAATTTCTTTTTCATGATATTCAATGAAATTGTGCAACTTACAAACATGAATATCCAAAAGAAACCAAGTATATATTTCCAAGCAGCCACCATTCTTATTAACTCACTCAAGTAATACAAAGCACATTCAAGCTCTTTGCAAGAGAGTGGAAAAAAACACAACATTCCAATCAATACATACTTGGAAATTCCTCATCATCTTTTCCTTCTCAAGAGCTTGTCCAACTTCAATTTAGGACGTCCAAAAAATGAAGCACTTGATTCTTGTTCTCCTCCTACTTTTCTTCTTCATGCATTCCTAAGTCCAAGGTAACGTACGGATATACTCAATCTAGGTTTCTTTTATTACATGAGTAGTCTTGTTTTCCTTATCATGTTATGCCAAGATCTGATGTTGGATATAATTATTTCCTTGAAGGCATTCGCTTGGGAAAGAGTCAATTAGCATCATTTCAACAAGGAAAAGTCCCTCAATTTCATTGAATATCATGAAAAAGAAATTCACAAACACTAAAGCAACTACAGGGATCAATAGAACAATCAACCCCTAAGTCTATCAAATAACACCAGCATAACAAGAAGGAACAAAAATAATAGTGCACACAAATTCCATTTTTCCTTTCCCGTTTTAAAATTAAGGAAAGGACACAAACAATATCAACATCCCATAAATTGTCGTTTTTCGTCGTTTGGATTACCCCTTTTATATGGCAAAACAAATCCGTTTAAGAACGATTTTGAAACATAATGCCCTAGATCCACAGTGAAACATTAATCAATAGGAACAACAAGAAATAAATACTTAATCCCAATTATTTCCTAAAACCATAATCCCTTTTCTAATCTTCTCATTTCTCAAAAAATTCAATTTCACCATTGAAAGACACTAGACCCTAAAACCCATAAACCAAACAATTGAAATCTTTAAATCCCATATCGTACAAAGACGAAATCTTTATTCAAACCTCATCAAACAAATATAGAATTACGGACAGTAAACAAAGACTGAAAAGGAACGAAACACTTTTACCTTCGGATTGACTAACGTTAAGAAGAAGAAAAAAAAGAGAGCAGAACAGGGATAGAGAAGGGAAAACCTCAAACTAAGAAAAACCCTGCTTGGCAAATCACACAGAGTATTTTGGGGATTACAAAGAAAAGGAGAGGAAGTTTCGGGTTTTTGTGAAAAAGGAATACAAAAATTAAAGAGCACATTTTATGATTCCTTTGTCTAAGGCATCGTTAAGGGCTTGAGTTGGGTCCCACCATGCTTATTAGTGCCTAATGCTGCATCGGATTCAAGGCTAGGAGGTTTTTTTTTTTTTTTTTTTTAATATGTAGCATTTTGACCCATCAGACCTAGCCGGGTTGACCGGTTCACAGTCAAACCGGCCGAGTCGACTGGGTCTCTCCGGTTTTCTTCAAAAATGGGTCACATAAGAGACCCGGCCCGCCCCACCTCCGGTTCCTGTCGAACCGGTTCGAACCGGCCGGTCCGGTCCGGTTCCGACTACCTTGCATAAACCACAACCTAAATTCGCAATCGGATCATCACTTTAACTCACAGAAAAAAAAAAGAAAAAAAAAGAAAAAATAAAAACAGTTGCTATTGATATCATTCCTATGTGGCAGCAGGAGGTGATGCTTTCCAACATGGTTTACTTACAGGACTGTATGACACCAGCTAAATCTAAGGCTACGAAAATTGAATTGGGAGACTCAATGCACATCATTCATCTTGGAAAATAAAAAATAAACAAATCAATTTCTTTACCATATTGTTATATCAAGTGCATACAAGATGGATAGAAGAATTAAATTTTAGATGGCTTTAAAGTTGGAACTACATAACTGTCTTTACTCCAACATCCCATATTACGTAACAACACCGATGCTGTGGTCATCGGCATACTCTCGCTTCAAAGTCTTTGCAGATGAGACAAGGGAATCATGATTCTACGGAGCTTTGTCTCAAATCCAATATGATTGTTCCTTCTATTATGTGAAATCCATGCCTCCACACGTATTAAGGAAACTTAGTGGAGATCTTAGAGATAATATAGATTGAAAATATTTCTTAGGTTTAATAAGATCGAAATCTACAAACAAGAGATGTTTATCCTGTCCCCTTTAGCCTTTGAAAAAATATTGTGAGAATATTATAAGCTATTGCGGTATTGTTTATTCTCCAAGTCAAATATCAAAATCGTAGAAAACTGAAAAATTGTGTATGCACATAATTAGTAAAGGAGAGGAGAGATAGATATCGTCTCAATCTTAAAAACCTCTGGGATAATGTGGCAGCAATGCCTATAACTATAACATGATTTTATAGTTTATATGATATAATTATTTCACCAAGTCAATTTTAAATATAACTATTTCACCAAATCAATTTAAAATTTGGATTTCATGATTTTTACAACAAATAAATGGATAAGTGTCCTACCTTTATTTATAGCCATCATGTTGATTTTTGAAAAGATAAAGACACTTATTTCCTCAAAATACATTTTTTCCCTCCAACCCATCCTTATTTCTCCAAAAGAATGATTTCTTTTCCTTTTCCCTTAATTGGAATGATGAATTTTATGATAGTGAAAAATAAGAGCAAAAACTAAAAGTTTAATATTTCCTCTTATGCCGTTATACATATACATATACATATATATTTATATACAAGGATATGAAGTAGACCATATCTCTTCATAAAATAATAAGAATATCTTTCATCAAACACTTATAATAAAAAGTTATAACTCTTCATATATATATATATATATATATATTGGCCAAACTATAACTCTTCATATAAAACATCACATATTGAACTACAATTTCTTACTTCATCCCACTTGGCCCATATATGCTCTTTAATTACTTAGAATAAACATAATGTACATGATGATATTAGTCCAAGTCTTCTTTACTGATGAGAATCAGGGGATGTCATCATGATAAATTAAACATTTCAAGTCATGGAGGATCAAAGCTACTAGCCATCAGTGTTGCATTGCCGACCTTGAAGTGTTGCACAGCCGGCCTTGCATATTGGAAGTTGTACACTAGCTCAAAGGCTGTTGGCCTTCATTTGAATGCTGCCGGTGTAAACCCCTAAGCCACCGATCTTCTTCATTTGGAAAATTTTATCCATTTCGTGTTTTAATTTGTAGGCCGCTAGCATATGTTGGTTGCCAGCTTTTTTATGTTTTATGTCTTTAGGTTTTCTTCTATATAAACCTATCTTTCGTGAACATTTGATAGTTTATGTTGAATGAAAATTTAGAGTGATTCTTTTTGAATTCTAAATTGAATTCGTTTTTGAACTTATCGAGATTTTCCATGGTATTCATCCCTGACTTATCAATCAGATCTCCATCCTTGATTGTGGCGTCTTCACTTTTATACCAGGGTTCTTGCTTCAGTTTTAGCAACAGGTTATGGTTTCCATCGACTCTTAGACGATCCAGGGTTTGATTTTCCATATTAGATAATGGGTCTTGTCACATGTTGGTGTGGTTCGTATCAATTATATCAAATGTACAATTATAATATAGGGAAAATGTCATATTTAGTACATGAACTTTGCACAAAATTGTATTTGATATTTGAACTTTGAAATGATCCATTTAATACCCAATCAAAGTTTTCATGGTTATTTTTACTATATCACCACTATTGTATTATATCAAAGTTTGCTTTATTTCCTAATATGGAAGAAATATTTTGTTAGTGCTTGATGATATTAAAAGCATAAGTAAAGATTCAATGTTATGCTACATTTCCTACATCTGCAAAGAAAACAAAATTTGTTAAGAAAGTAGTATAATCATAAAAAGTTTGACTAGATATTAAATTGATCACTTCAAAGTTTAGATACTGAATTAAATTTTTATATAAAGTTCAGGTACTAAATTAACAAGTGACATGGCGGTTGTACATCATTATCTTGATATAGTCTCTTCCATAAACTACACAATTAATTTCTAATTTGATCATGGCTCAATGAAAATATAAATAAAGGTATAACTTTGATGTCTTTATAAAAGACGATTCCTGCTAATATAATTCAAATTCAATCGTGTATGTAATATTGAAAACAAGAAATTTGATAAACACTTTAATTAAGCTCAAAAGTGTTATATAAATAAAGATAACAATGCTCGATTAAGATGCCCTATAATGTCCATTCTTTTAACATACTCTCTAAAATAATGGGTAGTAATCCTTTGTTAATGGATCCACATTCATTAATTTTTTACTAATATATTTAGTTGACATCCTTTATTTCTGAACTTCTTCTTTAACAACTAAGTATTTTATTTCATGTGTTTAATACTCGTTTAGTACTTGTCATTCTTTGAGAAGAAGACTGCTATGGAGTTGTCATAATAAATTTGTGGGTTGCAAATAGTGTTGACAACTTGAAGCTCTAAAATAAAATTCTGCAACCTTAAACCATGAATTATAGCCTCAAAGCAAGCCACAAACTTCATTTCCATAATTGATGCAGCAAGCACAGACTACTTTGTATTTTTCCATAAGACTACCTGTCCAACTAATAGGAATACATAATCAAATATGGATTTTCTTGTATCAAAACATCTAGCATAATCCAAATATGAATAACCAATCGTCTCTTATTGATAGGACCTTCTTTAAGCAAGCATATTGTCCTTTGTTCCTTGTAAGTATCTTAAAACTTTTTTGGTAGCCTTCCAGTGATCCAAACGTGGATCACTCTGACAATTGCCTAACAAGTCAACACTAAAATTGATGTCGTGTTTGGTACAGGTTTGAAGATACATCAAACTCCCAACAACATATGCATATATAATGCTTGACACTTGTTCTTATTCCAATTCATTCTTTAGACATTTCATACTGCCAAATTTATCTTCTTTCTAAATTTTAGAACTATGTCTATTGAACATTTGTCCATCTTAAATCCTTTTTAGGACTTTATTGGTATAAGCCTTTTAAAATAAGCCTAACAATTGTTGTGATTTGTCATGAATTATTTCATTTGTTATCACATATTTTGCCTTTCCTATATCATTCATCTTAAAGCTCTTAGAAAGGAGATTCTTGGTTTCATGTAATAAACCCAACTCATTAGCAGCAATCATAATATCATGAACATATTTAACTAAAGAAACAAATTTGCTTCCACTGACCTTCATATATGTATGTATATATAGACACCGATCAACAATGTTTTCTTTGAAACCAAAGTTATGGTATCATTAAACTTAAGGTTGATTTATATAAACCCCTTGTTCTAAGTATCGATTAAGAAAGATGATCTTAACATCCATTTGGTATAACTCTAAATTATGATGAGTAACCAAAATCAAAATGATCCCAAGTGAGTCTTTCTTTGACATGTATAAAGAAGTCTCTTTACAATAAATGCTATTCTTTTGAGTGAAACCTTTGACAACAAAACTAGTTTTCTGTCATTCAACATTGCCATTTAAGTCTTGCTTTGTCTTAAAGAACCACTTACAACCAACTCTTTTACATCATTTTGACAATTTTATGAGTTCCCATGACTTGGTTTTCATTAATAGATCTTAATTCATCTTTCCTTTTTTTTTGAATTGATCCCAGTTTTTTAATATCACACACATAAATCGATCCATTATTAATGGTTAATCGCTTTAATGGTTAACCTTTTTTTTTTTTTGTTAATATTTTTAGTTTTCGTTTTCTAACATTTAACATGATGGTTAATTTTTTTAGCCGAAACATAATGGTTAATTAAAAGATGTGGTTAATTGTATTTGTAGTTATAACTATGAAAATTAAACCCTTTTATTTCATACTTATATTCAAAAATTACAAATAAATAAATCAGATAACTATAAAATCAACAAATCAAGAATATAAGTCTAATGCAATATTATACAAATTAATACTTGATGTCTTCTTCGTAATCCAAATTACAACACAACAACAATATAATAATTAAAACATAAAAGTTTCAATTATAACATGTCCCAAATTATAATAGATTTTAGGTTTTTATCTTTATCTATATATATTTTTAAAAAATTAATTATATGTATATTATATATAATATGTTTATAAATATTGAACTAGTTAACCATTATGCGTCGGTTTTTAGTGATTACTAATTGAAACAAAAAAATCCTAAACTGAAACCAATGGTCTGGTTAACCATATTTCAAATTATTTATTCCGTTTTGGTTCGGTTTTTCAGTTTCATCAGTTTTTTGGCATACCCTTGTAGATGAATTAGAGGAATAATAAATTCTCTCTCTCTTTGAAATATCTTTAATGATGTTTCTTGTGGTTCCTCTACTATGGGCCTATCATTTACAATCTCATAATGTGTTTGATCCATTATGTGGTATTCTTTATTTTGGTGAAGTTCTGCAACGTTAGGATCAATTGGGTTAAAAGGTAAAGGTATAAGAACTTCTACCCTAACTTTTTTAATGTACATGCTACATTGGTCTTTATGTTGAACCTAAGGATTTGCACATGATTTTGATGAGATAAAATTATAAATATAAGATAATTCTATATTAACTAAATTGGCAAACTTTAGTAGACTAATTTGATGTTTTCAAGACATGAACCTATAACAAAATTACTTGACCTTACTATGTTATATTTTAAGGATATGAGCACATTGGTCCAAATCAATTTACAATGATCCCAACTTGTACATACTTGCCATTTATTTTTGTAGGTCTCGGAAAGGCTAATAAGAAGGGGGTAAATTGTTAGACTAAAACTTTTTACCAAAACTATTTTAAATTTTCCAAAAGTTCAATTAAGATTTAAAATAAGTTAATGACGTAGTAAGCACAAGATAAATAACAAAAATTAAAGTGCATAAAAATAAATGAGACGATGATTTAAAGAGGTTCCGCATTGTGACTCGGTCTTCTCTTCAGCTCTACTACAGGGGATCCGATCTTCCATACGGTCGTTTTACTAATCCAATAACAAAGGAGAATTACAATCACTAATAGCTCTTGCTCTGTCTTTTTAGCCTATTACTTAGCTATGCATAGACAAGACTTTGTAAGCTAACTTCTATACTAATCCTCACTTCTAAAAGTAAAGGAATAAAATTGTAGCACAAGAAAATATATGATCTCAAAAACTAAGCTCGTAAGAAATGTAAAAGAATGATGCTTGATAGTCTGTTCAAGTGTCTGAATGTTGCTTAGTAGATTTTTTTTTTTTTTTTTTTGTAGCATGAGAGAGATTTTTGATTGCTATATTTGTTTCTTCTTCTTAATCTTGAAATGAGTTGAAATATATATATATATATATATATATATATTCTTTTTGATCCATGCTTCTTCAAATTAAAAATCATCCAACGGCTTGGATGATCCTTGAATAATGTTGATATTCCTAGAAATGTGGGATACAATCATCTTGTTGAAAATTTCAAACTTCAATGATTATAGGTTATCTCAGTTGCTTTTTTTCTTATGATATTCTTGATGCGTATCCTTTGCTTGAATCTTCAAAAGCTTAGTTGGATAAGCTTTGATTTTGAATTGGAATATCTTTCTAATTTCAAAAAGGCTTTAACACAAATATCATATCTTCATTCGTAATAGACATGTCGAGATAAAATATTTTTGTTCTGACCTTAACTAGGCAAAAAATCTTAGTTAAATTCTGATCTTCATTAAACTTTGATCTCCATTAAACTCTTATAATATTTCTTGTAATAACTTGCAATACTCATTAGATACTAATTAAAAATCCCTATAGATCATTATCCTCCTTATGTGGAACAAATTAACTTCATTATCTAACTACACTTAAGTAGTGGAGCTGAGGCTTTAATTAAATTCATCTTGAAATTTGATATCTAATGACTAATTATTTAGGCATCTATTCTATAGGATGAGATAGTTTTATCTAACTTTTTGTTCAAATGTCTACATTTAGTTGATTTTCTAGTTAGGTGTTTGATTAAATGTCTGTCACAAAGAATACTTTTGGTCTATACACTCGAATCAAATTCATTAGTTTACTTTTTAACCTTTTTTTTATCATCAAAACCTATTTAGGAGAACTCAATGATTTTTTTGCAGGACCTTTATAACAAGTCCAGACTAGTTGAAACAAGTCTGAACCACTTGGAGGTATAAGTCAACAAAGTGCCCAGTAGTTCGAACTAGTTGAAAAGAGTTTAGGATGCCTTAAGGTTCTTTGGATGTGAAGTTCTTGATGCTCTAGATCATTGACTAAGGAATTTGAATCACTTAGCGAATAGAATGTTCGACAAGCGTGCAAGCTTAATAAGTTTGGACCATTGGTCAAGAAGTTTGGACCATTGGTCAAGAAGTTTGAACCACTTGGTAAGCATGATGACTAAGAATTCAAAAGGTTCGGACACTATGAAAAGAGTTTGGACCACTTATGAAACATGACACCTACTAGTTTTAGGGGAATCCAAGTAGTCCAGCCGTTACATAAAGAGACAGAGCTTGTCATCTTTTTACTAGTCGTTGGAGTGCATTTAAAGCAAAGTTGAGCTTATGGAAATTGTGTCCAATGTCAACTTTTTTTACACATCCACATATAAGAGCTTGAGGGAAGATTCCACAGTTAATTTTTGAGCTTTCCTTTGCTATCCAATGAAATGCTTAAGTGCTCTTGCTCTTTGTCTCGTTGTACATTATGTTAGCTCAAATTAGTCATTGAAACAGTGCAGTGCTTAGTTTCTTATTTGTAATTTGCTGTAAAAAGTACTGCACTTGCAATTGTTAGATGAAACACTTGTTGTAGCTCATTTGAGCAATGATTTTGGCATGAGTGATCAATATAGTGTATGTGAAGTCCTTATTAGAGGCATTGGGTGACTACAGAGACTACGAAAATACCGAACTCCACATTAAAATCTAGGCTTGATCTTTTTATTTCTACTCTCTTTTAATTTTAGCACTTTATATTTGTTGTGATAATCATTCATATACTTATTGCATTTTTAGTTAATAAACAAAGTTGCAAATTTGGTTAAAACTTATCAATACTTAGTTCAACCGCCCCCTCTTAAGTATATTCTATTACACTTTCAATTGGTATCAGTGCAAGGTCTCTAAATTACTTGCTCTTAACCACATTTTAGAGTAAAGATTATAGCAACCAATGCACTAGGATTTCTAGAAGGAAAAAATATCAATAGGCCATTACTTTTAAGTAGAGAAATAGCCTATATTGGAAGTATAGAATGAAAATCTTCTTAAAAGCACAAAATACAATGCTATGGAATATTCTAGAAGATGATCCCTTTAAAACTGAAGGGATGGAAGAAAGAGACTTCAGTGAAGAGGATAGGAAGAAATTGAATTTAATAAAATAGCTATGAACATCTTGCATTATAGGTTGAATGAAAGTGATTTCAATAGAATTTGCACAAGAAAAACCACTAAAGACATGTGGGATGAATTAAAGAAACCATACGAAGGAACATCAAGATTCAGAGACACTTAAATAGGATTTCCATGTGGATAATTTGAAATTTTCAAAATGCAACCTGGTGAAACTATCGATGAAATGCACATAGGTTCATTGATATTGTAAATCCTTTGAGTGTGCTTGAAAATAATTTTATTAATGTAGAAATGAACTTCAAAATTCTTAAGTCTTTGCTAAAGGATTGGCAAGTCAGGAGAACCACCATTGATGAGGCACACAATCTAAAGACCATGAGCAAAGAGAAGAACTTGTTAGTACTCTTAAAACACATGAATTGATCAAGAAACAAGGAGAGGAATCAAGTAAAAGGCCACCTTAAAAGCTACAAGTCACAACTTTAGTGATGAAGAAGATGAGGAGGAGGAGGAGGAGGAGGAAGAGAAGCTTGCTTTGAAAGCCAAAAAGTTAAAAAAATTAATGAAATTCAACAATAAGATAAAGAGAAATAATGATGAGGGTAGCTTCTCAAAGTACAAAAGGAAAAGAAGGATGTGATAGCATATTTTAAATGCCATAAATCATGATACATCCAACAATATTGCCCCATACTCAAGAAGGCATCTAAAGAACCTAAGAAGGAAGCTCTCATTGCCATTTAGAGTGATAATGATACAAGCGACTCGGATGACAATGTATGCTTCATAACATTGGATGATGAGGTAGGTTTTTCATCCTCTACTTCTTAAGATGAACTTGCAACCATGTATAATGATATATGGAAAGAAATGATGAAGTTGTAAATGAAAAAATCATGTTTTCAAGGAGATGATATCAAATATTGGAAGGAAGCTAGATGTGTTTAAGAATGAATACAACAAATTAAAGAGTAATATTTATACACGTAAGATGATTTACTCACCATTTCCTTGTAATAATACCTATTAATGTTTACGTTTTATAATGACTTATGGAATTTTTTGAATAGTTGCAACTTTAGTATATACAATATAGGCATTAGTTCTCCCCTTTTTTTTTTTTACATTATTAAAAAAATGTATTCTTTAAATTTCTCATTTAGGCAAAAGTATATTTTTAATTATCAATATTTGAATGTTTTTCTATTTGAGTTTTAAACCATTTTTTCTTTTCTATTTGAAGTCTTCAACATTTATAAAAGTTTGTAAAAGAGTCTTTTCTTAACATTTTTAGTTTATTTGTCAATTAACACCACATGTTGTAACCTTTTTAGACAAAGAATAAAATAAAATAAAACATCAATAATTATAAATTAATCAACTAAAATCATAATATTTAAATAACAAAGGAAAAAATGGTTTTTTTTTTAAATTTCATGCACCAAGACTTTACTTTTCCTTATCTTTAATTCTTCATGAAGTGGACACTTTAGAATCCCAAACAATCAAGCACATGTTTGAAGATGGTTGAGCTAATAATGGAATTACCTAACCGTTAGAATGATCTTGGCAACGATTATTAAATGTTGGAAGAAGCATGAAGAGTTGCCTATATCTAATTAAAGGCTGGTCATGTTGATGAAGAGCTTAAATGGTGGAACACTGATTTCATTAAAAGCCGATCTAAGCTATTTGTTTGATCTTATACTAGTTAATGTTCCCTTTTTTGACAAAAGGCATCTTTTTAAAAATTTTTTTCCTAAATTTGTGAGAGGAAATTCCTTTAGGTTTTATTGCTCATACATCTGAAAAAAAAAAAAATAAAAAAGAATTGTATGACAAGTTGCGTGTATGTTTTATTATCCTTTTTTTTTTTAATGTTTTGTGGGACAAGAAGTTACTTGAGATCTTATTATTTATATGTATGATGAGAGATGCCATAAAATGTAGGCTTTGTTTCTAAAAGATACTTATAAAAGACCATGCAAGATTTAATGGTAAAAAATTTTTTTTGAAGAGATAAGTACAATAAGGAAGAAAGTTAGTAATGGAAAATACTTTTGAATTTTGTATAATATATTATTTTAGTTATATATAATTGAAAAGGTATAATGAGGAAAAAAATTTTGAGAAAAAAACTTTTAATTTTTTTAAGAATACTATTTCTATAGTGGCACAATTGAAAATATAGAATAACAATTATATATTATGATAGATAAAATTAAAATAAAAATTATTATTATTAGTATTATTCTTCCTATCCCAACATTTTACATTCCCATTAACACTCTTCACCTCTCTCTCTCTATTTGGCTTACTATGTATAGAATTTTTATCCCTCTCATTTTAATTTCCCCTAATATAGAAACCTTAATTTCTATACAATCCCACATTTTAACTCTAGATTTTCTCTATTTTTTTTTTTTTCATATTTAAGGTTTCATCAAACCACTATTTCGTGAATTCCATATTGAGGTTTTATATTGTAATTGGTTTACTGGTGTTTCTTTTAATAGTTGAAATTTTGATTATTTCTTTCTTCTTCTTCCTTTTTTTCTTTTCCTTTTTTCTATATGTATTAAGAGAATGAACCTCCCATTAGCAATTAGAGTTGCGGATTTTTGGATTTTGCTTTAATAAGCCCATTCAACATAAAATTCAGGCAACATTTGCTCTAATGGCTCAATCAAACTCTAATTTAAACGATATTTTTAGCCAAATGCCTGATAATCTTATAAAGAACATTGGCTATTGCCACATTCATTCAGAGATCCTAACCTACTCGATGACATCAATTTCAATATTGATCTTAGTGTCGTGGGTAGGGGAGATAAGCTTAAAATTGCCAATCTGATGCTTAAATTTTGCTTCTTTTTGCATTTAATTATCTAAACTTTGCTTACTTTTATAATTAACTATCTTATTTTGGTACTATAAGAGACTTGGAAATAACACTTTTAAACTTTAAGTAATTAACTATACATTCAACTCCTATACAAAATCTTATATTTCCCTATAGTATAGAATAATGCAACTAAATAGCTTGGAAAAAAATTGCAATGAAAATAATTACAATAAAATCATTTAAGTATGTCACATCCCATTAGCTTAATTGTCTTGCCCTGAATTAGGGTTTAGGTGTGACCAATCGCCACATATAATACCTTTACATTATACGCATAGGCTATCATAAAATATCCATTTATGCCAAACATTTGCTAGCTGCTTTTAAATTTGGAAATCATGTAAATAGATTTTGGAAACAATTAGATTCATAACGGTAAAATAAACCCTTATAAAAACATTTCATAATCTACATTCATGAGTAGATTAACTTTCACTAAACAACTGTATTATTAAGTATCTTATATACCTTTTCATAATAGTGAAATAAGGCTGAAAAGCTTATTATAAAACATGGGCTTCACACCATGGCCCATAAGAGAAAACACAGCTCCAAAAGTTAAATATGGATTCCATTAAAAAAGAAGAAGTGAAAACCAGTAATCCTAATACACTTCTCTCATCAACAAAAGATTCTCTAGGGTCGCCTAAAGCCTAAGTCAATCATTGACAATCTAACACCACCTGGAAAGAAAACAATAATGACTTGAAACCCAGTACACAGCAACTCAAGCACATACGAGATGACATACATACTTAATATAATGCAACGAATCAAATAACAGTTTTATTTCCTTTGATTTAAAGTAAATCAAGCAACATTGGAGCACTCACACTTCGAAACAAGCCTCTAGGAGTTTGGGGGTCCTGAGTAACAGCAACTACTTAGGGGGTTCATATAAGCAGCCTGAATACCTATATCTCATATATCTATACCAGAAAAGGAAAATGGCATTCTCTAGGATTTATAGCCGTTACATATCTCTACTTATCTCAATCTATAATATTATTTGGTTCAATTGGTCTCATAAACGCGAACTAAACCATATTACTTCCTTCTAAACTTAAGTAAACGTTATGCTGATATCATCTGCCTCATTAGCTATTTGCTGAGCCACTCATAGATTATCATTGCATCTTGACAAGGGGGTAGCCTAAGCGCCTAAAAACCGTGCTCAACTCCAAGTAAGGTTGTCGCTTCTTGGATTAGATTCAATGACACAAGCATAAACAACACTCATTAATGATGTCGTCTTTAAGTTTTAATTCATTTAGAATGCTTATCTTAACAAACAACACTCACATCACTATGTACCTTATATTATTCGAAATCCAAACAAAGACAGAGGGTAGGTCAGTAGCTATCTCAGAAGATAGATCAGAGGCTTGATTCGGATGCAAAAATCTGTTCAAGAAATTAAACTCATATAAGAAATTAATTAAATTATCCACTCACATCAAACTTATTTTAAAACATATTTGATCAACTACTAAGTAAGAAACCCGCCATGGTTGCAAAAAATGCCTTGCTAAGATATGGATAGTTCTCCATTGTCTGTTAGATTATTTCTTTTCCTTTGTTTATAAATCTTTATTATTCATATAGATGTTTTAATTAATTACTAACTTATATGAAGTACTCATTTGTCTTAGCAAACAACATTTGAAATGACATACTCCTTATATTATTCATAGTTTAGGTTAGCATATTAATCTATGCCAAATACAAGTTAAGTCTATATTAAATTAATGTTAGTCAAGTTGATTAGATTTAATCAATTTATCGATTTACTAAGTCATATTCAATTATTATCCTGAGGCAAGGTCATATCTCTTATAGATTCTTGATTAACCTAATTCATTTTAGCTCATTTAGAATCATTAAACCAAGTTGAACTTAGGTTGATTTTGTTCATTTTATACTTAATTTTTATATTTTACCTAATTAGTTATTAAATCCATAAGTTCACTTAACTCATTCCTAATTGTATAAATTAACTAACATATCATATTAACTATCATTTATCTGTTTTATTTCATCTCTATTTCATTTTTTTTTTTTTATGAAGAACATAGGTAGATACATTAGCCGTGTTCCGTGTCCTGCATAAGCATAAAGGAAGCACAACTAAGTACATTCAGTCGTGTTCCCATCTTGTTTTCTTCTTGGGTTGAAGAACAGAGAGAAGCATGGCTAGATAGGATGAGCCATGTTCCTCCCATGCTTTGTAGATTTTCCAATCTTTTGAAAAATTAGAGAGAAACATGGTGGATAGGGGAAGCCGTGCTCCAGCCATGTTGTTTTGAAATTACTTTTGTTGAATACAATAGAGAGAAGCACGGTTGGATAGGGCAGCCACGTACCCGTCATATTCCTTTTCAAGTGTGTTTAAATTCACATGTTTTAATAATTCGAAAAGAGCATGACTAGTTAGGGCTCCTTATGTACCCCTCGTGCTCTTTAATGAAAACAGAGCATGTAAACTTTATCCCATTTAACTACTTGTTTTATATCATATTTCAATACACAACATCTTAATAAACAGAAAAAAAAACTTATAATCTTTACTTATAACACCTATATACATATTATTCATATCATTCTTCATCATAAAAATTCTAGTTCTAACATGCACGAACTCATTTAGGTTTTGATATATAAGCTCATATATTACAAGTTTACAAGTTACAAGTTACAAGTTTTATCTTAAACCTTACATGTATCTAACTCTAAGACATCATACACGTGCATATACAATCATCAAAAATAAAGAAAGCAACAAAACTTACATGTTTAGCCATTTCTATCAACTAACTTTTTATTTTTACTACTCTTAGAGTTGATGTAGCTACCTTAAACTTGTTTTCCATCTCCTATCTTCTTTTTTAACTTCAATGTCTCCTTTGATCTTCTTGAAATTGAGTTTTGAGTTGATTTTAAGAGGAAAGAAGAGAAAAGAAAAATAAGAAGAATAGAAGAAACGAAAAAGGAAAAAGAAGAGAGAAAAAAGAGAAAAGGAAAGGCAAGGAAAAATAAAAAGGAATGGATAGGGATTTAAAGATATTTTTAGGATAGATGTATTGGATTTAGATTTTTTTTGATAATTATTTTATGTATCGTAAATAATTAGAAAATAATTAAAAAATCTACATATTAGAAATTAATAACTTGATTTAGAAATATAGTTTAGAATTTTAATTTATAAGAAACTAATATCTAAATTGAGTTTGGGTTTAAAAACTAATATTTTTAGACATGTAATTGAATTTAAAATTTTTGAGGATTAAAGATATGAAAGTTGAACCAAAATTCAAGGGTTTAGGAATTTGCAAAACATTTAAAGTGAATGTTCAAGAGTTTAGGATTTGAAACCAAAGAAAATGGGTTATAATTGAAAAATTGGAAGAAATTATGAAATTAAATTTTGTTGGAATAGAAAAGTAAACAAATAGACAATTTAAAAGGGATATTTGAAATTTCAATTTCAATTTAAATCTATTTACTAATTTAGTATGCCCATCTATCTAATTATATCTCATAACTTACTTGATTTATATAATTGATCTATTTAAATTAGATTTCTAAACTAAGTTCAAATTCAAGTTTAGAATTAACCATCTATGTTACTATTCGATTAAATTATTTCTAACTTAGATAGGTAAAGGTTTAAGTTGTTTCATTAATCAAGACATTCTCGTTCTATATTCTAAGTAAAAATCATAGTTAGTGGCCTTAACTATCATTAACAAGTAGAATATACAAGGCTTATGTCAATAAACCAATCTATTGATAGTTATCAAGTGATGGCCAACAAATAGAAATGCAAATAATTTGGGGAAATATACTTTATATATGTACTTTTACAGTAATACAATTTAAACTTTCCTCACATAATCCTTAATCTTCATGTCTTCCATTCTACTTAAACCAATCTTGAGACTGCTTAGGGTATCTTGTATCTCTGTAAAAAGATCTCTAGGGGTATGAGATATAACCATAGCTCAATAAGTGGATATAAAAAGGTAATTATAACATTATAGGAACAATCACAATCATTATTATTATTAGAGTCATTTTGTGCAGTTAATCAGGATGTTATTCGCGTGATGTTGATCTGTATATCATAGGATTAGAAAAATTAACCCCACTCTAATATGAGTTTCGAGGGGTTTGGTGCATATACATCGTCCATCAAATCCAAGAATGTGCAATGGACTGTTCTCCTCCCAAAAACTATCTTGGACTGTACACTGATAGCTCTTAACCTATATTCCAACCTCCTCTCCTTCCACTTAGTTCAATATAGGTTATAAGAAGAAACATGCACTTAGTTTCTCACCTTAATGGTTGGTATCCGATGGAAGCAATTATGTGAAATGTGATATGCTATGCGTGACCGGCTATTACTTTTGATATAATCTTAATAATATGCTTTTACTTATGCGATCAAGTAATTAGTTCGCACCAATACAACATGATAAATAGACATCCAACTTCAAAGCAAGATTATCAACTACACGCATTTTATAACTAGCTTACATGAACAAACAATTATAATGTAAATAATATCCCTTTTTATAATTACCATATAAATGAACCACTTACCAAAATTGTGATTTATTAGCTTTTCCCATGAATACCTAATAATATCAAATAAGGAATATTTATAAATATCTATATTTTCATACATAGGTTGGTTGGTTTATTTTACCATTTCCCCCTTTTTCTTGATATATTTAGCAAGGAATAATCCTTAATTTAGCTAATTAGGGATATATTTTAGGCTAAGTTTATTTTAGAAAATAGATAATAGTTTAAGTAGCAATTATAGGCTTTTGTACAGTGTGTCTTAAATAATGTGTTTTAAGTAAAATATAATTTGAGTATTGATTATAGTTTTATATTGACTATTATAGAGTAATTAAATTATAATTAAGAATTTATTATAGGAAAAATAGCAAGATAAGTTAGGTTAACATCTAAACTTAGTTATTTTGATAAAAAGTTTGAAGTGAAATAAAAGAATTTCACCATTTTATACTAATTTGACTTTACAATGATTATTTTACTTAAATCTAGAATCTTAGAAAATTTATTAAAAATAGAGAATGTGTCATACTTCGAAATAACATCAACGTGTGTCCAGCTGCCACATATAATACTTAAGTGTTGTATGCATAGGCTAACCTAAAAAGAACTATTTATGTCGAATAATTGCTAGCCAATTTTAAATTCTAAAAGCATTTAATTAGATTAAGGCAACAATTAGATTTAGTAGCAGTAAAAGATATTTCTCAAAAACATTTTCTTTGTTTACTCTCATGAGTAGATCCACTTTTTCTAACAAAACCATACCATAAGGTATCTTATCATGAAACCTATTTATTATGGTAAAACAAAACTTTAAAGATTGAATTACAAAACATGGGCTCCGTAACCATGCCTTTAAGAAATTTCAAACTCAGAAAAATAAATTTAGCTCTTATGCAAAAGAAGAACAAACAATCTAAGGATCCTATCTCGCTTCACTCTTCAACAAAATCTTCCCAGGTCATCTTATTCACCCACCTTAAACATCATCAGTACAATCATCATCTAATCAGTACCTGGAAAGAAGAACATAATGAGCCGAATCTTAGTATAATAGCAGCACAAAAACACATGAGATGACATACAAACTTATTAATCCAATGAAATACAACATCAAATATTTTATATCTTTAATCCAAGTGAAACAAATCAGTATTGGAGCACTCATACTTTGATGACATGCCACTAGGAATTTGGGGGTTTTGAGTAACAGTAGCTACTTGAGGGGTTGATATAGGTAGCTTAAATATCTATATCTCCTATATGATATACCAAAAAAGGAAAAATAACATTCTCTAGGGTTTACAGCCATTACACAACTCTATCTATCTCAGTTCATAATATCATTTAGTTCAATTAGTCCCATAAATGTGAACTAAACTATATTAATTCTTTCTAAGCTTAAGTAAACATTACATTGATATCGTTTGCCCTATTAGCTACCTACTAAGCCATTTATAAATTGTTATTGCATCATGACAAGGGGATGGCCTAAGCACCTAACTACTATGCTTAGCTTCAAGCAAGGTTATCACTTTTTGAATCGGATTCAATGACACAGATACAAGCATCACTCAATTATTAAGCCTGTCTTTAAGTTTTAGTTCATTAGAAATGCCTATCCTAACAAACAACTTGTAAGTCACTGCATACCTTATACTATCCGAAATCCAAACAGAGATAGAGAGTATATTAGCTATCCATTTGTCTATTCAAGAAATACATTCATATAAGTAATTGAATAACTTAATAACTTACATTAAAATTATATTAAAAATCTATTTGATTAGACACTAAGGAGGAACCTCACTATGGCTGCAAAAATTGCTTCGCCAAGGTACGAATTGAAATACCTTAAACCAAATGCATTTAATTCATTTTCATATAGGTATTGATTGTTAAAATGCACAAAATTGATTATGATAATTCAATTTATAAAAAATTCAACTATTAAGTATAACTAGGTATTAGTATGGAAATGTGTTGAATTATGTTGTACTGAGTTGATGGTGCATGACTTTTTGGCTGCAAAATTCTTTTAGCAAAACTAAGCCCAATTTTTTTTTTATCAAAATGTAAACTCAAGCTTTATCAACAAAATAAGCCTCATTCTTTTAGTCTAAAACCCAACTCTTTCTAAATGAAATCCAAGCCCATCCTTACAATCATTTAGCCCATGTTTTAAGCCTCCTTCTAAGGCCTTTTTATGCCATCAAAGTCAAACTTGCTATTGCAAAAATAATTAAGATAATTACAACTGAAAATTTTTGCAAAAATCAGTCTTAAAGTAGACCCCAAATCGATATTTCAAATAATAAAGCAAAACACATAAATTGTCATTAAATTTCTACAAACAACCCACCCGAACTCTTATCAAGATTTCATTTTCAACCTAAGGCCATATAAGGTAAATTTTTACACGTCTTTATAATCATTTACTTATTTGTTTCCTTTATGAAGATGAATTTCTATTTTAATGATTATTTAGTGAGTTGAATGTGATATTAATGAATTATGTTGATTTATAGAACTAAATAGATCTTTGAAGTTGTGATAGATGAGTGGTGAAAGTTATGATAGATGCTTTGATAGATAAGTAAAGTGGTGTATTTTGTGTGATGTTTTAATGTTGGAGTAGAAGTTGTTTGAGGAAGTAAATGTGGAGTTTATGTATGTGTTAAGTGTATATGTTGATTATTTGAAAGCTAATAGAAGTAAGAATTTATTGTTTAAGTATCAAATGTGTATGGCCTTTTTTTCGAAGGTGAATAGGGGGACACGGATAAATATTTTTGGTTGTGTACCTTACTGAGCCTTAGAAATAAGGCTACTTGAGAAGAAGCACAGGGGACATACGGCTACTCCATTCAACCGTGCTTCTTACTGCGTGAAATATTGTATGGATTTTGTGACTACACGGTTGAAGCATGACCATTGTATCTCGCCATGTTTCTCTCTAATTTCTTAAGGAATTGGATTTTCAAAGATACATGGCTTGAACATGGTTGCTCCTATTACACTATGCTTCTCTTTGATCTCTGAAACACTTGGGCATAAATGAAACACGTGATAAACACAACTGATTTTATTTTGATGTGTTTTTATTTAAGGAGAAGCATAACTAGAACACAATGTATCCTATCATACTGTGCTTCTCTCTGAGTTAAATATTCGCATGAAACACAATGAGAACACATTGATATGTTTTGGGCATGTTTCTAATATGGAGAAACTCAGGGTGAAACATGGCCATGTATATGTCGCATTCCTTCATAAAAAAATATTTATTATCAAAATTTAAAAATTATCTTATATGTGTGTTTAAATGCTAAGTTATGATTCAATATGAGCTTTTATTTGAATTTTATATCGGATAAAAAACTTAGTTTTTAGTTATTATTGATATTGAATATTATATGAATTGATTTTGTTTTCTTATAGATTCTCCTACTCAATTATACTTGCTTATTAATCTTTTGCCCAATAAAATAGCTTGTTCAGGTACGTAGTAACTTGATTGTTGGTGGATAAGATAAGCATATCTAAAATTGACTACAAACAAAAATGACTTAAAAGTGTTTGAATTGTTTGTGCATGTGCCATTTAATTTAGTCCAAGGAGCGGCAACTTTGCTAACGATATTAACATGGTAGTTAAGCGCTTAAGTCACCCCTTTGTCATGATGCAATGACACTTTATAAGTGGCTAAGCAGATAGTCGATAGGGGTAACGATGTCGGTAATATTTACTTATTCTTAAAGAGAAATAATATGATTTAGTTCACATTTATGGGACCGGTCGGACTAAGTGATATTGTGGATTAAGTTAAGAAAAGATGAGAAATGGCTGTGAATCTTAAATAAAACTATTATCTTCGTAGATGTTCCTATAGGAGATATAAGTATTTGGATTGCCTATATCAACCTCTTAAATAGTTGCTGTCGCTCAAGATTGCCAGTTTTTCAATGGATTGTTCTTAGAGTTTGAATACTCCAATGTTGATTGTTACACTTAATTATGGAAAATAACTAAATCATTATTGCATTACATTAGATTAAGAATACATGTCACTTTGTATTTGATTGTATTACTGTGTGTAGTGGGCTTGTGACTCATATTGTCTTTTATAGGTGCTATTGATGATGAATTTTTTAATGTTTTGCAAAAGAATGGGATGATTAGAGACCCTATCTATAAGAAGTTGTTTTATAAAAGATTTTATCAAGGCTTTTGAAGTTGGATGTAATATTTTTGTTAAAATCTTATTGATTAAGCATTTGGTTTGTAATATGAAATTTAAAACCTTTCTTTCATGTTTTTGAAATGATCAAGTTTTTGTAAGCTTGTGAAGTACCAATTGGTTGGGTACTAGTGTTGTGCATAAATGTAATGATGATCTACTCATCTTGAGTAGCTTTTGTAAAAGTTTTTGTTTTAATGACAGGTTAAACAAATAGTTGACATGAATATTTTCTTTACGGATAGCCTTACGGGTAATATTTTGATATTATACGTAGTTGGAAACTAGGCATGCCTGATCATAGGATTGGGGTAAGCAGAGTCCTTATAGGGTGGTATCAGACCATACGTTTATGAAACTATTTATTTAGATGTGATAAATTAGGAGTTGACCTGATCTTGGATGTGATGAGTTTAGTATGGGAAAGGCTTAGGTTTTATTTGATTGTTTGGTTGTTATTAACTGAAATGAACCTAATTAGAAATTGCACTTTTTAATATATGTCATGAATGTATTGTGTGTGTTTGTATCAAAGATGAATAGGTCATGCAGACAGACTAGACAGCAACCAAAATGAGAAGTACGCTACCCCTACCTCCTCAGTTAACTGCTTGCTCCGGCTTCTACTACTATTCCTTTTCCTACTTCAACATCTACAACTTAAATTCCATAACCTCTACAGATGTTGCCATTTCCTTAGATGCCTCAAGTGCCTATGGGATATACTAATACCATGTGCACTATATTCAAAGATATGTTTGCAATGATGCAAAAATATCAATACATGATGTATCAACAATAACAACAATTTATGTGACAATATGCACCATAGGTTATCAGATAGGGGGACAATGTGCAAGAAAGTGAGTGTAACGATCAAGTGAAGTTTCGTACTTTTGTTAGGCTAGTGCCTGACTTTGATGGGAGTGTTTCAAATCCAACAACTACTGAGAGTTAGATAGAGGTACTAGAGAAGGCCTTTGCTACATGAGAGATACCTGAAGATAGAAAGGTTAATTTGGCAGTTTATGTGTTTAAACGAGATGCTTATAATTGGTGGAGATCGACGAGTGAGAACTTAGCAAGACTTGTCACTTAGATAAGATTTAAAGAAGCTTTCTTCTTGCAATACTTTTCAATTATAGTTAACAAACAATTGATTTCAGATTGGTTAAGCCTATGGCAAGGAAGCAAGACTATTGATGAGTATCACGCTAAGTTTGCAAGTTATTAAGATTTGCTAGTGAAGGATATCATGATGAACGTACGAAAGTTCAAAATTTCCAAAATGGTCTAACTATGGCAATCAAAGGGGAAGTTAAGATGTTTCAACTTCCGACATCGGCTGATGTGGTGACCCAAACAAAACTAGTCGAGCAAATTTTGTTCGAGCTTATTGTTTTTATTTTTATGGAATAACAATTTCTTATTTGATTTGTAAAAAGTTATACCATAATGTGAATTAGATAAGAAATTTCTATTTTATCCTTTCACAAGAGAAATTGCTATTTTTTTTTAGCTTATTTAATTTAATTTGTTCTTTTGTTTTCCATCAAATAATGTTTCTTCTTTATGATGATGAATATTTAAGAAATATTCTTATTAATGATAAATTATAAATTTAATACAAGCTTTAGAACCTAAGCTAGGATTGCACCTATACTTAAGTAAAACTAATTTTTTGCTAAAGTTCATGAAGTAAGTTAATTCTTGCAACAACCATAGACATTAATACTTTTAAATATTGATTTTTTGCAGAATGAATTTATCTTCGTTTGACTGATAGAATAAAAATGCAAACTAAAAATAAACGAAATTCCAAACTCTAAAAAACCTAATCCCTAATATGTATGAATTTGATTATGAAACCTATTTAAATAGAACCCAAGTCAGTATGGTATATATATGTCATGCCCTGAAATAGGGTCTAGGTATGACTAATCGCGACATGTATAATACCTTTGCATTATACGCATAGGCTACCCTAAAAGATCTTTTATGTCAAACATTTGCTAGCCACTTTTAAATTATGACATCGTGTAATTAGATTCTGGAAATAATTGGATTCATAATGATAAAATAAACCTTTATAAAAACATTTCATATTATACTCTCATGAGCAGATTGATTTTCATAAAACAACTATACCATCAAGTATCTCATATACCTTTTTAGAATGTTAAAACAAGGCTAAAAGCCTTATTAAAAATCATGGGCTTCACAACAATTTCCCATAAGAGAAAATACAGCTCAAAAAGTTAAATCTAATTTTGATACAAAACAAAATAAAATGAAAACCAATGATCCTCATCCACTTCTCTCATTAACAAAAGATTCTCTTGGGTCGCTTGAAACCCGAGTCAACCACCAACAATCCAACAACACTTAGAAAGAAAATAATGAGCTAAAGCTTAGCACACAACAACTCAAGCACACATGAGATGGCATACGTGCTTATTCTAATGCAATGTATCAAACAACATTTTATATCTTTAATTTAAGTGAAACAAATCAATATTGAAGCACTTATACTCTGATAACATGCCATTGGGAATCTGGGGCTCCGAAGTAATAATAGCTACTCAGGGGGATGATATTAATAGCTTGAATATTTATATCTCCTGTATGATATATATAAAAAAGAAAAATAGTATCCTTTAGTGTTTATAACCATTATGCAACTCTACTTATCTCAGTTGATAATATCATTTAGTTTAATCGGTCCCATAAATGTGAACTAAACCATATTAATTCCTTTTAAGATTAAGTAAATGTTATACCGATATTGTTTATTGTATCAGCTACTCGCAGAGCCACTTATAAATTGTTATTGCATGGCCTAAGCGCTTAACTACTATCCTCAGCTTTAAGCAAGGTTGTCGTTCCTTGAACCGAATTCAATGACATAAACACAAGCATCACTCAATTATTAAGGCCATATTTAAGTTTTATTTCATTCGAAATGCCTATTCTAGTAAACAACCGTAAGTCACTGCTACCTAGTTGATTTGAAATCTAAATAGAAACAAATGATAGGTTAGAAGCCATCTCAGAGGATAGATCCAAGGGTTGGTTCAAAGGTAACATTTGTTTAAGAAATTAAACTCATATAAGAAACTAAATTAATTATCCATTTACATCAAACTTATATTAAAGCCTTATTTGATCAAACACTTAGTAGAAACCCTGCATTAGCTTCGAAATCTCCTCGCCAAGATACGAACAGTTCTCTATTATCTGTCAAATTATTTATTTTCCTTTGCTTATAATTCGTTCACTTTTATCAAATTCATACATTCATTTTTTTCTTAGCATATATTCCTTTGAAACAACATACTCCCTTTACTAATCATGGTTTAGCTTAGCATATTAATCTAAGCTAAATACTAGTTAAGTCTATATCAAATTAATCTTAGTCAAGTTGATTAGACTTAATCAATTTATCAATTTACACTAAGTCTTTTTCAACTATTATGCTAAGGCAAAGCCATATATCCTATAGAATATTGATTAGCCTAATTCATTTTAGCTCATTTAGCTTCATTAAACCAAGTTGAACTAAGGTTGATTTTATACTTAGCTTCTATGTTTAATTTAATTTGTTATTAAATCTATGAGTTCACTTTACTCGTTCCTAATTGTATAAATTAACTAACATATCATATTAACTATCATTCATTTATTTTCATTTTATCTTCTATGTTTCTCTTGTTTTCTTTCTTTCTTTTCTATTTTTTTTAATGAGATATGGGCATCTAAGGTTAGTTGTGTTCTACCCTATGTACGAGCATATGAGAAGTATGATTAAGTACATTCAGTTGTGTTTCCTCGTGTATTATTCTTGGGTTAATGAATAGACAGAAGTTGAGATAGGGTAAGCCATGTTCCTCCTGTGTTTCATCGATTTTCCAAACTTTTCGAAGATTAGAGAGAAACACGGTGGGTTAAGAGAAGCCTTGTTCTAGCCATGTTGTTCTATAGTTTCATTTACTAAAGGAAATAGAGAGAAGCACAATTAGATAGGGTTAGTTATGTTCCAACCATGTTTCTTCTCAGGTGAGTTAAAATCCATGTATTTTAATAAACAAAAAAGTGCACGATTGAATATGGCCTGTCATGTTCTTCTTGTGCTCTTTAGTGAAAACAGAGTATGTAAATTTTAACCAGTCTATCTACTTGTCTTATATCATCAACTTAACACACAACATCTTATAATCAATATACAAGTTATAACCATAAATTACAATATCTATCTACATATTATCACTTCATATTTCATCATCAAACTCCTAGTTGTAATATGCATGAACTAACCTAGGTTTTGATATACGAATTCGTATCTTACTAATCTACTAATTTTATTACAAACCCTAATTATATCTAGCTTTAATTCATCATATACATGCAATAATAACAATCAAAATAAGAAAACAACTTAACTTATATGTTTAGCTAACTTAACTAACTTAATCTTCACTACTCCTCCTCCTTCCTAGTTGATGAAGCTTCCTTAAGCTTGTTTTTCACATCCTTCTTCTTTTCTAACTTCATTTTCTCTTATAATTTTCTTGAATTTGGGATTTTGGGTTTGACTTTTGAAGAAAAAGAAAAGAGAAATGAAGAGAAGAAGAAGGGAAAAGGAAAGAACCAAAGGGAAAAACAAAAGAACAAAATGAAGGCCAGCAAGGAAAAGTCAAAAGAAAAAGGATTAGGATAAAATATTTTGAAGATATTTATGGGTAGAGGTTTTAGGTTTAAACCTTTCAAATATTTATTTTAAGTACCGTAAATAATTAGAAAATACTTTGAGAGAATCTATATATTAGAAATTAACAACTTGAAATAGGGATTTAGTTTAGGAGTTTGGTTTATAAGAAATTGATATTTAGTTTAATTTTAAGTTTAAAAACCGATATTTATAAACTTGCAATTGAACTCAAAACTTATGAGGATTAAGAAAGTGAAAATTAAACTAAATTCTAAGGGTTTAGGAATCCACTAAATATTTAAATTGTTTGTTTAAGGGTCTAGAGAATTCAAATTTAAGAAAAAAGAAGTTTAAATGAATGATTGAGAAAAATTGAATAATTTGATTTATTCAAAAAGATCATTGAGGTGAATAGATGATTTGAAAGAATATTTAAAATGTCAAATTTCAATTTACTTCAATTTACTAATTCATATCCATTTATCTAATCATCTTCTACTATTTACTTATTTTATTTAATTAAACTATATAAATTTAATTGATGACTCAGATAGGTCAGGATTTAAGATATTTCAATATAGTAGCTTATTTTCTTGATCACTCACAATTATGATTATGTGTCCTCTACAAACTATCAGCAGAACTGTTGAACAACAACGCGACGATTGAAGCACGGATAAATTAAGTGAAAAAAGCTATGAGAAGGGGGAAAAAAAAGCCCTCTAAAAGCTGAATAACCATTTTTCAATAATATCATTAAACGAAATAAAATACGAACTCAATCCTGGACAAAAATTGAAAATCCATTTATTACTTATTAGTTTATTGTATATTTCTAACTATTTTATATTATAACTCCAAAAGGAAGAATATATTTTCTTTTCGGTAAATGAAATATTCAAATTTAATACATTAGTATTTATACCATTAATTATAATCGCCTTAATAATTTATTACTTTATGGCCAAAAAAAAAAAAATTATTACTTATGATGTTCTTATTCTGGCCAATGTCAACTGTCTCCGTGTATGAATAAATGTTAGCAGGTCCTAGCTTCTCCGATTTTCCATTTCATTCACTGATGTTATATAATTTTAGATTTTATACGGGTGGTTGTTGGACAGCTAACACTACCCGACATAAATGATACGTATTTATCGTGAAATAATCGAAATTAATCATCCATGCAGCTGCATTGGTGAAGCTGTGGGTGTACCTTCCTACAATCCATGAATGCAGTGATATGTATATTAATACGTTATTAATGCTAGGACAACTGGTCTAACAAGGATGGAATTGGTTTGGTTGGTTAAACAAAAACAAAAACAAAAAAATCCTCTTCAAAATATATTCCAGTTCTTCATTGTGTCATGTTCAATAAAAAGAAATTGTAAGATGAAATGGATTGAAATTAAAGAAGTGGAATGAAATGAAAGGAGGAAGAGAAAGATAAATTTTTAATATTTAGCTATATTCATAAAATGAAATTAAATAGAATAAGTGTATAATGGTACGTATAAAGATGTCTTAATAAATATAGATAATAATTATGAATAAGACCAAAGGTAATGAAGTGTAGAATGGAATGGCAAGTTTTGATTTGTAGAATCAAATTCTCCTAAACGCCAAAGTGAAACTGTGGGCTTTTAAAGTCAATTCAAGACATAACAAAGGGGATGGAATTGTAAACAGCGAATCTCATTTCAATCCTATCCATCAAACTTACTATAAAATTGGAATCCCCGATGAAAATGCCGATTTCGAGGAATTATGATTTCATTCTCCAAAAACGTTGCTAGACAAAGAAAAGTGTCACTATCTTATTATGGGTTCTTTGCTAGGCAAGGAACTTTCATTTAAATAAATATATGCAGATGATGCACTTATGATGTGTGTAAATAAAATAACTTAATATATATAAATTAAATAGATATATTATTTTGACAGGTTGAAAGAAGACAACCTTAATTAGTCTTGAAAATTAAAGAATTAATTACAAATCATAATTATAATTGTATGTAACTTCTCTATATTGGGCAACTGCTATACATAAATATAGTATCAGAGCTTTAAATCGGTATATAAGGATACATGCTTAGGCTAAAAAATGGAAAGACTATATTTATTCAACTCCTATTTTATTCTATCAAAACCCTATTTAATTTCATGATTTCAAAAATATCAAAAACATTTTACGTCCATATGCTAAAAAAAGAAAAGACTATGTCTATTCAACTCCTATTTAATTCTATTCAAAACCCTATTTAATTTCATGATTTTAAGGATACCAAATATATTTTACGCGGAAAAAACTATATCAATTTAACCTCTATTTAATTCTATTCAAACCTTATTTAATTTCATGATTTTAAGGATACCAAAAATATTTTACATCCATATGCGAATAAAAAGAAAAGACTATATCTATTCAACCTTTATTTAATTATATTCAAACCCTATTTAATTTTCATGATTTCAGGAATCCGAAAAATATTTTATGCTCATATGTTAAAAACATTTATACTAAAAATATTTACACTAAAAACATCAAAAGGGCTTTAATAGTATAGATGATAATTGATATATTAAGTAGTGAGTGGACTAGGAGTACTAGTGATGCTAATGCGACATCTTGATGATTCTTGTGTGACAATGTCCCTGCATAGAGCTGCACTTGGATAGGATTTGAATATTTATAGGTGATTTGGACTTATCAATGGACTTATAAATGTTAGGGAGTACCTAACATCATATATTTGTATTATTATATGCATTTGTGGTGAGATATTGATTTATTTTTATATTGTTTGCTCGGCTTGCATGAGTTATACATCTGCATGAGAATATGTTATTGCTTGATCACATGCTTGTGATTGTGCTATATGTGTACAAGGCTCCAACTCAATCCTTTATTCTTTTTTGTTTTCTTTTCTTCAGGTGCAAGTATTGTGTCATCATTTACAAAGTGAAGTTTGCCACCAACTAATGAATATTGAGGGTAACACTAGAATTGGTGAAACTCAAGAAGATTGATGATTGGCTAATTGTTACTATGTAATGTAGTGCTTTAAGGACCTTGGATATTATGTTGGTTGGTTAATGTGTTCTTGGTTATTGACCCTTTGGACATTTGAATATTGTGTAATAATTAGCGGACCTAATAAATCTCTAGTGTTTTTTTCTGTTTCTCGTACATATTGAGTTGTATGGTTATAGAATTTTTATGGATGTAACAACTGTGTTTGGAGTTGTACGTGTTTTTTAAAATAATTTAGTAAGTTCTAAGATTTTGATTGTCTATATTTAATATGGACATATGGTAGACTGTACTCGTCCTTCTAGTCAGGGTGTTAAAGTAGGACTGACACTATATGACTAAAGTTAGCAACAAAAGTAGATCCTTCTTCTTTATTAGGATGCTTCGTCTCATAGATTCAAGGATTAGGTTTTTAAATAAATATCATATGCAATGAAAATATAAAAATGCATTTATTTTATATTTTAGGTTATATTTATTGAAATTTATTATAGATGGATATATAAGCTGCTTTGAGCTGATTAATAAAATATGTGTCCCATAAATTTTGTGCCACTTGAGGTAGAAGTATACATTTCTAGGTGGTTCCAAGATGATTAGAAAGTTTAATTTGTTATTTTTCATCTTATAGGTATAAACGTTTGAAGATTTGAAATGACAAACTATGTTATAATTTAAATACTCATTCAATCATACAACCTTCAAATATATTTTAGATTTGGATAATTATATCTATTGTTATCGCCCAAATAATAAAGAAAATGAATTAAGCATTGGAGGAATTATCATACAATATACTAATGATTGATCATGTCAGACTTAGTTTTATAGAGGTGGAAGATTAAAACCGTAGAGAGATTTTTCTTCCAATGATTTATAGTTATGATGATTTTGTTTTATGATTTGTTGCATCTATCTATATACCAACATTGCTAAGGTTGATGCTGGAAATGAAAAATAAAAAGAAATAGAAAAAAAATTACAAGAATATGGTGTACCTACTCACTTGTTTTAACTTAGGCACATAAAGCCCTAACATGCCCCATGCCAAGGGTGCATTTGGGAGGCTCAGCTCCAATCTTACGATTCTCCCTCCTTTATGCATACACTAAGAAAAATATTCACCCTTGCAGGTTAAAATTTCATCTCAATAGACTTACTAAGGCAAAAATTTTGCCTCAAATTATCACACTAGCAGGTTGACCATTTTAGGTCAAAAGCGGCCAACGAGGCCTCATCTATAAGGATTGAGTTGAGGTGAGCATCGTCTCTGTACTAATGTCAGAGGCAAAACTTGTCTCACTATTTGACATGGAATGTCAAACAATAAGATAAGATGAGTTTCACCTCTGACGTAGGAATAGAGGCGACACTCGCCCCATACTTATTCTTTAAAAAATAAAAACTCTTAATCTTTATAAAAATAAGTTGAATTTAAATTAATAAATATTTATAATACATATATATATATTTCATGTTTTGAGTTATTAATTATAATTAATGATATTTTTTATTAGGAATTTTATAATATTAATTATAAATAATGATATTTTATTAGGAATTTTGTGCTACTAATTATAATTAATCATATATTTTTTATTATTTCATGTTCTCTTACATAAATTTTATAAATAATGAAAATATTATATTGTCATGAATTTATTTATATTTGCGCAAATACTACATATTTCAAATCATCATATACTTGAAACATCAAATAAAATTCATCAATTACTTAATAAACATGAAACAAATACAAATCAAAAAGGAAAAAAAAACTATACTTAATAACAATAAGAATATTGCCTTTATTTTGATTTTGTTGAGTCATAACAATACATTGATAAGATGATATAAACCTACAAAATTCACACACAAAAATAGCATTTTCTTTTTTTGGCAAGCAAAAATATCATTTAAAATCATCAGAAATGAAGATCAATTGATTGAAAGAAATAAAACTTAGAATAGATGAGACAAAAAATTGAAAGGGATTGATCAGAGATAGCAAAAATGAATTGATCGAAGATTTTGAAAGTTATATATAGCGGTAGATTAAGGCAAAAGTAGCCTCAATAAGCAATGACGCGAAAGTCGCCTCATTGTCCTAGTCAATGAGGCGAAATTCACCTTATGCTGGGTATTTATGAGGTCACCTCATGGGCCCTTTGTTTTCGACTATTTACTAATTAAAATAAAATTTTTTAATTTATTAAAGACATAAATAAGGTATATCAAATGTAAATAATATTTATTTAAGTTGATTATTATAATTTACATCATATATATGCAAATACTATTGATGGAAGTTAATTGATATGTGATGTGTAAATTATATATTGATAATAGTTCTTTATAAAATTGAGCAAACAAATGTAAATATTACACTTTTAATATACCTTATTATTAAAACCCCTTATTTATATTATCCCAAAATTAATCAACATTATATTTATGATATATGAAAACTAAACATGAAATAACATGTATGGAAGTCATCATACAATCTGTTCGTACAAACCAGAAAACATACTACAAGTCACAATGATTTGTCTGGCTTACAATACAAGAAAGAAATTCAAAGAAAACAGAAGTGTAAAGTCCGAACATAAAAAAACAATGGAAATATACATAATAAGCATGCCTAGTGTCTCTAATGTTGTTGTTGTAAGGAGTGTGCCAATTTTATAATTGATGTCATCTAAGACACTATCTGTTGGATGGTAAACAGAAGGTTGTGCAGGGTACTATGGAGGAAACTAGGATGAGCTTGGACCTGTGGTTGGAGTCACACTTAGGAATGTGTACGAGCCAAAGGGGGTTACTTGTGATGAAGATTGACCAAACCTAGACCCTTGACCATGGGGCGTAACCCGTTAAGGGAGGTTAGTCTCTCTTATGTGAGGCTACTAGGTGGCCTGTGAGTTGGATTGTGTGGTACATGCGTGAACATAGATGGTTGGCTTGGCATTCCATAAAAACCTTGGTATGGCTACAGATGAGGTGCCGCTAGTGTGAATAGGTCAAATATAGCAGTTACATGAAGTAATTATTTGAATTGAGTGACAACCCGAGATAATTAGATATAGTGTTTATATATAAAATACAGGGTAGCAGTTTGAAGTAGAGGCTGCTAAAAACTGATTGGACTAATTTTGACCTTTTTTTTTTAGTAGGTTTGTACACTCAATGGAACCAAATTGCTAGGTTTAGATATTTTTTAGAAGCCTTTGAAACAGCTAACTTTCATCTAATCCATTATCACCAAGCATTCCATTAGTGGTCATTGTTGGAGTTTGTGACCGGATTTCTGCAATTGATTCATCATAGTTAAATGTTAATGAATGAATATTTGACTATACATTTATTATACATTCATTATATATTTAAGGTCATAATTTAGGCTCGACGTATAAAGAAAACACATGACTTTTTAGATTCTGACTCTTGATCAATCGGCCTCCACGCAAAATATATATGTGTTGTTTTATTGTCCCTTAGGTTTATGAGTTGTGTGAGATTTGGGATCACTTGTACACATCCTCTCGTAATTCTTTCTTCAACTCTAGTGGATTACTCTCTCCTTTACCCGTGGTTTTTCCCGATTTAGATTTTCCACATAAATCTTGTGTATTCTTTATTTTTCTTGTTTTTGTTTTTGCCATTGTTTGTCTTATCACATCATAACAAGTAGTATCAAAGCCAAAGGTTTGGTTTTGTGTTTCTTCTATAATGGCCACAGTGAAGTGCGACATTCTTTTGTTGGATCGGAACACAAGATTTTCTTTATGGCAGGTTAAAATGCGAGCGATGTTAGCACAAATGGATTTTGATAATGCATTGTTAGGGTTTGGCAAGATGCCTTCATCTTGGTCACATAAAGTGCTTTCTCAAATTTATCTTCATTTATCTAATTAGATTTTGTAGGATGTGTTGAAGGAGAAGACAACTGTAGGGTTATGGTTAAAATTAGAACGGCTGTGTATGATAAAGAGTTTGACCAGTAAATTACATTTGAAATAGCGATTATACTTGCATAAATTGACAGAAGGTAGGTCTCTAGAAGATCACTTAACTTTTTTTAAGGAAATTGTTTCTGATTTGGAAACTTTAGAGGTTAAGTATGATGAGGAGGATTTGACTTTAATTCTATTCTGTTCACCACCTCCTTCATATTTGAATTTTAGAGACACAATAATATATATTCATGATACTCTTACCATGGAAGAGGTGTATAATGCTTTGGCATCCTTTGAGAAGATGAAACACTTAGTAATTGGATTCGAGCTTAAAGCAGAGGGTCTTGTCTCCTGTGGTAGGAGTCAAGAACACGATTCTGGTAATTCAAGGGGAAGGTCAAAGTTTTCAAACTGAGATAAAGTCTGCACGTATTGTAAGAAGAAAGGACACATTAAATCAAAGTGCTATAAGTTGTTAACAAGAATAAGGGAGCTGCTAAGAATCAGAAGGGGAAACAACTAGAAAAATCTACCGAAGTTGATGTTGTTGAAGACCACAGTGCTGGTGATCTTCTTATTGCTTTTAATGATGATCCTCAGACCAGTGAGAACTAGATTTTGGACTTTAGTTGTACTTTTTATATGTGTCCCAATCGGGATTAGTTTTCAACATATGAAAATGTTTCCAAAGATGTTGTCTTTTTTATGAAATAATGCTTCTTGTGGGGTTATAGGAATTGGTACTATAAAGATTAAGATGTTTAATGGTGTTGTCGGGATACTTGGAGATGTGAGACATGTTCTTGACTTGAAAAAAACTTAATTTCTTTGAGTACTCTTGATACCAAAGAGTAAAGTACGGGTGAGGGTGGAGTTTTGAAGATCAGTAAAGGATCACTTATGGTGATAAAGGGACTGAAAAAGACTACTAATTTATATGTTTTGCAGGGTTCTATGATTACAAGTGATGCAGCCGTTAACTCTTCTTCTTTATCGGATGAGGATACTACATGATTATGGAGTATTCGTCTAGGGCATATGAGTGAAGCCGGTATGGCTAAATTGAGTAGAAGAGGACTTCTAGATGGGCAAAACATTAGTAAGTTGAAGTTCTACAAACATTATGTTTCTGAAAAAGAAGAAAAGAGTTAGATTTACCATAGGTACTCATAGTACAAAGGGTAGTTTGGAGTATATCCATTATGATCTTTGGGGGCCATCCAGAGTGCTTTCAAGTAGAGGTGTTATCTACATGCTGACAATTATAGATAACTTCTCCAGAAGAGTTTGGGTATTTTTCTTGAAGTAGAAGAGTGATGTGTTACTCATATTTAAGGAGTGGAAGATAATGATTGAGAAGCAAACTGGGAAGTAGGTAAAGTGTCTTCGCATTGATAATGGTCTTGAATTCTATTCTAATGATTTTAATGTTCTGTGCAAGTTAAAGGGAATTTTGAGGCATCTCATAGTTCCTAGTAAACCTCAACAAAATAGGGTAGCAAAATGGATGAAAAGATCCATTATGGAGAAAGTCAGGTGTATGCTATCTAATGCCAAATTACTGAAATCATTTTGGGTTGAAGCTTCTATAGCATGTTATTTGACCAACAAGTCTCCATCTGTAGCTATTGAGAAGAAGACTCCACAGAGATATGGTCTGGTGCTCCTGCTAATTATTCAAAGTTGAAAGTTTGTGGCTGTCCTGCATATGCTCATATAGATAATGGGAAGCTCGAGCCTAGGTCATTGAAGTGCATATTCCTTGGTTTTAAACTTGTCAAGGGATATAAATTATGGTGTCCAGATTTGAAGAAAGTTATCATCAATAAGAATGTGATTTTTTATGAAGCATCTATGTTATCTAACTTGTCTTCTACAACTTCATCTGATAAAGTATAGCAGAACTCTAGCGTGCAGGTGGAGTTATAGATTGATTTAGGATCTACATCAGGGAATACTTCTCAGCCTATATCACAGACATAAAGTAGTTCTGTCTCTACATCATCACGTCAATAGTATTCCATTGCTAGACCTAGGAGAGAAGCCAAGCCACCTTAGAGATATGTAGAGGCAGATCTTGTTGCATATGCACTTAATGTGGCAGAGGATATCAATTCAAATCAAGAACCATTTACTTACTCAGAAGTTATGAATTTAGATGATTTTGGTAAGTGGATGATTGCAATGCAGGAGGAGATGGAATCCTTTTAGAAGAATGACACTTGGGATTTAGTGAAGCTTTCTAAAGGGAAGAAGACTGTTCATTGTAAATGGGTATTCAAGAGAAAAAAAGGAACACCAAGTGTTGAAGAACTCAGATACAATGCAAGACTTGTTACAAAGGGCTATAGTCAAATACCTGGTATTGATTTTTCTAATGTGTTTTCTCCTGTTGTAAAACACTGCTCTATTAGAGCATTACTTGATATTATAGGTTTGCAATATCTTGAGTTAGAATAGTTGGATGTGAAGACTGTTTTCCTGTATGGAGAGCTTGATGAAGATATATACATGCAACAGCCATAGGGCTTTGTGATCTCAAGAAAGGAGGATCATGTTTGCATGTTGAAGAAGTCACTTTATGACTTGAAGCAATCTAGGTAGTGGTACAAGAGGTTTGAATCATTCATTACTTCTCATAGTTTTAGGAGAAGTCATTTTAATAGCTGTATGTATTTCAAGAAGTGCAAAGATGAGTTTTATGTTTATCTACTCTTGCATGTTGATGACATGCTGGTTGCAGCTAAGGATAAAGGAGAGATTGAAAGAGTTAAATTACAGTTAAGCAGAGAGTTTGAAATGACGTAGGAGCAGCAAAGAAGATACTTGGAATGGAAATCCTGAAGGATAGAAAAGCAGATACATTGCATCTTAGTTAGAAGGCGTACTTTGAGAAGATTCTTTACAGGTTTAATATGATGAATACCAAGTCTTTTAGTACACCTTTAGTAGCACATTTCAAACTTTTGTCTGTTCAGCCTTTATCAGTTATGCCACCGGCGTATGAAGAAAATGCATGACTTTTTATATTCTAACTCTTGAGCCGGCTTCCATGCAAAATATACATGTGTTGTTTTGTTGTCTTTTGGGGTTTATGAGTTGTGTGAGATTTGGGATCACTTGTGCACATCTTCTTGTAATTCTTTCTTCAACACTAGTGGATTGCTCTCTCCTCTACCCATGGTTTTTTCCGATTTGAGTTTTCCACATAAATCTTGTGTGTCTTTATTTTTCTTGTTCATGTTTTTTTCATTCTTGTATTCGGATTATAACAGTCATCATTATACTTTGAACTTTGTAGACACTCGTAACTCTTATCATTTAACACAATTTAGAAACAATAGAAACAATGGTTTATTATCAAGTTTTAGAAGGTTAAAAATTTATAGGCGTTCAATTTGTTCTTACTCAGATCTTAAGAATCTCTACAAAATCATCACTTTCAATCTCTTTTTAATTTATCACAAGTGTATGATTTCATGCAACTTTCCTTCTTGGTATAAGTCATTCCAATCAAAACTATCACTTTAAATCACTGCAAGTGATAGCATTTAACCGCTCATGCAGTTATTCCACATATTTATAATGAATATCTATACAATTTTACTAATCTTTTAGCAGGTATCAGCAATTTGTTGTAAGAATATAGATGGATCGCCAAACGGAAGCATGATGATTTTGTCCTTTGTCCTAAGATAAAGTGAATAGTAAGCTGAAGATAGAAAAGTAAGGCCAAATGAATATATTATTTAGGAATGCTTTATTTTGGTTGCTATGGTGCATGGATTTCATTACTTCCACGTATATCTTTCCATTCGTCAACCGTGATGTGGTCCATCTACAACAGCTTAAATGCAAAGTTCCCTTATAAATAATACCTACCCATACTTTTCCGTTACTAATCAAAGTTAATGGAATGATTTGTTTTTGGAATTATAATTATTGCTGTGGTTTCCCTACGACAAAGTTTGTTTAGGAATCGAAAGGACTTATGAGTTTATATTATAGCATTTTCTATTGTTGACAATTTCCCTCCGCTGAAGTTTATTAATTGCGGTATCGTAGTTGAAATTTGAGGCCGAAGTGCTACATGAAAGACTAATATAGTCAAAGTTACATAAACTTGCTAAAAAAACTTCATGATGCCAACATGAGTTAGCTAAGTCGGTAAGGACAGACTTTGGATTATCAGAAGAGTAAGATTTGATATCCACTATCGATGTGAGGATTATATTAGGTGATCTGTGATATCTTTGTAAGCGGTCTTTGGCTCCAAAGGCATGCCTTAACTCGTGATGATGACCAAAACCAAAACCACGCAAACTTTTTTTAATGAAAAAGAAAGGAAAGACTTGGTAATGCATTATGCACTTACTAATATTTGAGTCAGACTCAACTTTTAAGTTATGTACTTTTGCCTATTATATGCTTCTAACTTGCAAATGCTTCTGACTTTTATCCTTCTAATTTTGACATTGTTTCCAATTCTTCTTAGTTCTAATATTGATTTTTGGAGTTGGTTTTAGTTCTAGTTAATCACTGCTATAGGTTTTGTTTTTCAAAACAAAAGATAACGATTAGCTGGCAACTTATTATAGATCTAAATCCTAAGATATTCTGATGCATTTTCATTTTTGTAACCTTAATTACATGTAATTTTATTGGATGGATGTTTATTCTTATTTATATGGAGTGTATATATCCATGTAAACCCCAATTAGGGATAATATGAGACTATTATTGATTTTTATAGTCATAATATTCTTGAAACTCTTTCTTTAAAGACCAAAAGTGTTTGCTCCTTTTTATCTCAATATGTTTTATTTCGATTGTGACGATCCTCAATTGAAACTAATTTTATGTTATATCGATTATTTCAATTTAATCCTTTTGATTTTCTTAGATTCTTAGCAATGTAGGCTATGAAAATTCAAAATCCATTCAATTGTTGAATAATAGACAGCTCCCTTATTTTCCAAAATATCTCTAAATACACACACACATGAAGAAAAAAAACATACAGGCCGTAGCTTTTATTATTTGAAACTGGACGAAAGTTCAATCTAGACCTCCAAAAAAATAATTATGAAAATAAGATTTGTAGAAAATTAATTATTAAAATATATCACTTAAATTGCACATTGGAAGTGCGAGTTAGGTGAAAAAAAAATCATATTAGATATATGGGTTAGGTGAACAAATTAATTAAATGTAAAAGTTTTTAGTGATTCACACTTACAATGTGCTATTCTCGAATTGGCCAACTAAAGTGCGAGCCTTTGAAGTAATATGATCCAAAGTGTGAGTTTCCATGAATAGAGAAAAACATTTAGACTTGCCCTTAGTAAGTCCCAAACTATGGACATTCTACGAAATGAGTTTGCACCTTAACCAGCTAGACTAATTTAGATTTCAATCATTTTAGTCCATCAAAATACATTTAATTACAATAATATGTCTTGCATTTCCCATATGTATGTCTAACCTGCGATTTTGGTAAGTTATTTTGGCAATAATAATGACCTATTTTTAGTAATTAGATTAAGAAAAAAAATTAAACCGACGACAAAATCATTTGAAGCCTTAAAACATATAATTAGAATCTATAGTCCAGGTTAGTTGTCCTTCTTTTAATCGTGCTTGGATTCTGGCTTCAGGAATTGCACACACATTACATGGGGTTAAAGACATTAAGCTTCCTTAGTTAATTAAAAGTTTTTCTTTCATCAAACAAGAGCTTAAAAACATGCCCTTTGCATTTAAGGGTAGCATAGTCTTAGGGGGATCAAGTCTAAATGGATATTAGGATCTCGATTCCTAAGGCTTGCTTATCTTCATCAGTCCTTAAGTTTCACAAAATGGGAAGTGGTGTAGTTATTTTAATTTCATGTTTTTAAACCTGTCTAAATGGGTCTGACTTATTTAAAAGTCTTGTTGATTTTCCTTTTTTATAATACAGACCTGTTTATCATCATATCAGTTCATACTTAAATTAATGTGTCGGGACGGCTAAATTGCCTGCTTCAACTACAAATACATAAACTCCGAGAAATTTATGACTAGGAAGTATGAAAGCGTTCGTGATCGACAAAGTGAATAAGCACGCAGGAGTGCTCAACAAACTAAGAATATTCCGCAATAAAGGACAACGAAGAACATATGTCACAGGATAAACCTAAATTCAGCAAACAAATTACCCCGCAAGTGGGAATCTACCTTCGTTTTAGGATCTTGCTTTAAGCCTTTTTTTGGCTGAGATTTCCTATGCCACTTCAATCAAGTCAAAGTCCTTACCTTGGTATAAGACAATAAAATATTGGTAAGGATTTATTCCGATACTTTGCAATTGCCATCCAATTTTGATCAAAACCTTGTCGTTTCGTTTATGTTTGTTTCTTCGTCTTTTTGTTAATTTGGCTTTATTTTTTTTTATCGTTTTTAAATGGATTGTATAATAAAAAATGAACGTTTTTATTTATAAATCGATCAAACAGATACAAATATTATATCAATACCAACAAAAACTGACCATCCGAATAGACCCTTGATATCCTCTCAGATATATGAACATGTTAAGTGCTGATAAATTTTGATTTATATAACCATATTATGAGTAGTTTGAAAATAATTATCATATATGATTATATATATTATACATGTTAAAATCTTAATAGTATTTACACATTATATAAACATAATATGATACACGTAATATTAAATGAATCTTAGCAAAGTATAATCATTTTTTTCCCTGATTCTCCTAGCTAGGCCTACTTTGTCCCCATTCAATATATGGTCGCTAGCCAAGGAAGTTAAAAAAAAAAAAAAAATTAATGTAAAAGTGATATGAAAACACAATACTAGGTAGTTTAAAAAACATTATCATTCCTTCTAAACATATCTATACTATTAAAATAAAAACACATGTTTTTATATCTTTATTATAGATATTTTTAGTATAAATATATTTAATATAATGTTTTTAACATATGGACGTAAAATATATTATTATGATGTAGATACCAACTTTTTAATTTCACAAAATTGATGTAGTAATACTATATATATATATATAATATATATTAAATAATATGGATACTAAATACACACACATTTGTTTAGAGATTGAGGCAGTATTTTGGATTTTTAACGCTAGTGTGATTGAGATACACATGGCATGATTAGTAGTGCATATTTGTGGATAGTTTTAAAATACGTTAGAACTTATTGGTTATTTAAATGAAAATATGGTAAATCATGCTCATTGAATCTTTTATCCATACATTGATATGCCATATGACAATACGTTGATTTTTTTATATGGTGAGAAACTAATATACATGAATGGGTATATACCACATTTGGTATTTGAACTTTTCATAAAAATTCAATTTAGTATCTAAACTATTAAAACTATCAATTTCATAATTAATCAAACATTATTTTATAGTGATTTTTACTACTACTTCTAATATCATATAGTGCTAATAAGCTACTTCTTCTGTGTAAAAAAAACATAGCATATGATGACAGGTTTGCTTAGCGGGTCAGACCCGTCATGCCGGGTCTATTCTATTTGGGTTAAATCCATGTCCAGGATCGGGCTCCAATTCAGACTTGACTCGGAGAGATATCTAAGCAGGTGTACTTAAATATCCATACACAGGTTCATCGTTATTATATCGTATGCAGATTAATTAAATTGACAAATATACAAATTGAAATAAATAAATGAATAAATAAATAAGCGAGACTATTACACTAAATAAATGTATCTTAGAGAAACAATTGATAGCCTAATGAAATTAGATAAATTAATATTACAAATAGAAAACCAAACAAAAAGATACCAACTAAATAGAATTGTAGAGGGTTATTTTAGTAATTGGGCTTTTGGTCCAATTTAATGCCATGGGTCAATCTGCTAGGCTAGTGATATGGTTTAGAAGACCGAGACCAATGAGGGATGTCACAAGGAGACTTGGCTTGGTAGGCTAAAAATAGGGATTGTTGGACTGATTCATTCTGTTCCTAGCCTGATTCGCTTTTGTTCATGCGTGAAAAGGAGACTCCAAAAATATCTTCCCGTATTAATTTTGGCTTTATTTGACTAAAATAAGTTTTAGTCCTTTTATATTGAAAAATGTAATTTAAAATAAA
Organism: Combretum micranthum; assembly: GCA_024138025.1. NCBI lineage: Eukaryota > Viridiplantae > Streptophyta > Magnoliopsida > Myrtales > Combretaceae > Combretum > Combretum micranthum. Next base: position 776,021 of record JAMXBD010000597.1, read on the forward strand.
TAATGGGCTTTTTATTTTATAAAAGTTCTTAAACTCTTTCCAAGCCCATTTGCAAGCCCAACCCAGCCCATCTCTAAAAAAAGAAGACTTCAATCTCAATCGTTGGATCCTTAGGAACGATCTAAAGACTAGTATTAACTTCCAACATCTATAACTAAGAGACTGCTCTTCTCATTCAGGAGGATTCTAAACATTACTAAGATTGAGAGTAACGTCAAAACTCTATCGAAACATCTTCAAAATAGATTAAAGCACCTATTCTACAAAGAACAAGTCAATAATAATTTAATCTATCTGATTTGATCTTGTGTTATACTCGAGCACTCGAGAAATCGGATTTGTCTACTCCTCTTCCCACGCCTTTTTCTGCAACATCTTACATGTATCATCAGTTTAAGACTTCTTTCAAGTCGATCGCCACACCTATCATACGTAATTGACCAACTACAACAACTCCACCGTACAAGAATTAATAAATATTTATGAAATATCTATTTTTAGAAGGATTTGAAAATATAGGTGATTAATCAAGTAAAACACTTTGATTATTTGATGGAAAAGTTATGATGAATCCACGGCAGAGAGATTAGGGAGTAGGAGATTAATCAAATAGGACAATTTATTTAATGTAATAAGATGAAAAACGATGATTGATAAGAATATGGCTAAGTACTGTTACTCTATGAGGCTCATCAATGATGTATTCTCGGCACACACATTACCTTTTCTTTTCATTTTCTTTTTTTTTTTTTGTGAAAGGAAAGTGATAAATTATATTAAATCGGATGCATATCAACCAAGTGTTATACCTATATTATATCGGATTCAAAACAAAAATAGAAGATGCATTGAACTTGAGCCTCTAAAACATATTGGACACCCTTAAAAATCCATATAAATAAAGTTACGACATAATTAGAAAATCGTAAGATACAAATATGAGATGGGATATAATAACATTGGATGTAAGACATGTTAAAGGTTTTTCTTTCAAAGATTGCCCCTTCATATTACATCGAGACATTTTCTGACATGAGATGCACGACAAACACAATATAGGGCAAAAATTTCCTGTCATGACCCCTTTCTTATATACAAATATGGCCATAGCATGCAGCATTATTTATCTAGCATTTTTAAACCAGAGATTTTTCGATCACATCATGAGTTAGTTTAATGATAATATTCACAGTGCAATCAATTATTTTATTTGCAGATTCACGTTCAAACACCAAATCTGAAGCTGAAGGCCAGTCAGTTTAATGATTTAAAATTGTAGTTATTACTCCAAACACATCAAGAATTAACTAACATCTTGTTAACATGGGTGGAAAACATTTCAACTTGAAAGATTTGTTAAAAGATAAAGTCATGTACACTTTTTATAATATCTCGCACACGGATGTTAATCCTAAATTTTATTAATAAATTAAAAATGGTAAATATGGTGAATAGTGTCAAAGTGTGTGGGCCAATTAATGCCTCATTTGACAGTGCCAATGAGAAAAAGAAGAAAAAAATTACCAAGCTAAGAAAGTTAGATAATATATTTTTAACGTGCATATTTTTTACTATCATCATACAATACACAACTTCTATAAATAGGCTTGAATTCTTTCATTATAAATTATTTCAAAATCAATTCATCTCACTTGTAAGAAAGAAGAGAAGTTATAGAGGGAGTCAAGAGTTGAGTTTCTTCTATTACAGAAGAAAAAAAATTTAGAGAGTTATGTACTTTTCTCCTAATATTCAAAAGAGAATTTTAATTGTTTCTCATAGTAAATTTACCTGTGGTTTTTATCCTGATTTGTTTGGAGGTTTTCATATTAAAATCTATGTGTTTATTTTTTTTATCTTTATTATCTCAAATTAAATAGTCATGGCCCGATCTTATCTGATCCTTACGTTTACAACAAATGATACTTAAACTTCACCAAAATTCATATACTATTCACAACACTAACCCAATAAAAATTACAATAAAGAGGGAAAATATTTCGTATCAGAGTTAAATGATACCCTTCTAGCAAGGAATACGAGGGAATACTCCCATTACAATGAAAACAACATAGAAAATCTCAAATATAAAACAGGCAAATTGATTGATGTTCCGAATAATTTTCACCCAAATTACACCCTCAAATTACCCGAAAAAAGATGATTGACTTCCTTTTCTGCTGGACTTTTACTTTATCGATAATTTTTTTCCTTACAATCATAGGTCATATAACAAACCCTACATTTGATTGAAAAGTAAATAACAAAATGATGACATGCACATAAGGAAGATCCCAACCTTTCCCCCTCCCAAAATGTTAACACCAATTTTGACTGGATTTGAGCTTCTTTGACAGCGATATGAGCCAAACCCTAAACTAAAGCAAAGTCATGAATATGGTTAATGTTTGTTGAGCAAAATCTTCTATGGCCATCTCAGCAAATCTTATATCTTTGTCAAGTGGGAACATGCGTAAGCACATGCACATGAAAAAACGACGTTTGTGTTCTAAAAGTCACGAATTTAATCAAGATTTTATAAACGACCGTTTTTGTCTACTCATATTTTAAGGCGATTTGACTCTTGAACAGAAGAATCAATTTTCTAAGATAACAATAATCAATTTGAAATGCTGCAATGATTTCGATGGTGTGACAAATAGGGAATTGAAAGTGAAATCGGACATCCATTTTCCTTTATGGTTTCTTTTCATTTTTTTTCCCCTCCGTGCAATGAAAAGTGCATTAGAGTATAATTGAATTTACATCTTAGTTTGCTTTTGTGTTGTAAATAAGCCCATTTTTTGCTGCAATTTTTTGAAGCCCAAGCCCAAGGCCTTTATGTTCTATGCATTCTCTTAAGCTAAAAAGTCAAAGGCGGATAATTATCGAATGATACTTTGAAAAATCAACTCCAAAAACAAGCCCTAAACTAACACCCTCAAAAGAAGAAGAAGAAGAAGACAATCTTTTTACCAATTTTTTCTTGACAATATTTTTACCAACTTTTCTTCAACAATCTCCTTTACTCTTTTCAAACTTTCATCTCCAGGTCAAGTTTACCCAAGGTGAAGTATAACTTATGAATTCTACTCATTGATTTGATAAATACTTTCACTAAGTTAATCTCTATTTTGATGAGTTTATAGTTGAGTTTGAAGCTTGATTAGTTATCATGTTAGATAAGTAAGTTTACCTAGTTTACATGTTAAGTGTTGAAGAAAGTTATTGATGATGATAATGTTAGATAGTGAGTTGCATGCTAGATGTGTTGCCTTATATTGAAAGTAAGATTTAGGTTGATTGATGGAATAAGTTTGATTATAAATTGTGATGTTGCAAACATGTATAGTGAGTGTGTAAATTAGTGAAGCAAAGATATGAGTTTAAGTATTAAAATAGCATACCCTATTGAAGAGGTACACTAGGGAAACACAGGGTATCATAATTAGTCGTTTTCCTCTCTATTGATTAAAAAATGTGAACTTTACTCATCCAAGAAATAACACAACTAGTATACGGGAAACCCTATTCAACCTTGCTTCTCACTATGTTATTCAACAAATGTAATTTCAGATAGCATGGCTAGAACATGGTTGAACCTATCTTATCGTGTTTCTCTTTGACCTTCAAAATGCTTGGCTCATAGACAAAACACGGGATGAACACGTCTCAACCTTTTGCGTAGTGTTTCTCTCTGGTTTCCAACTCAATGAAAAGCATGGCTTGAACACAGCTTATCCTATTATGCCGTACTTCTCTCTAAGTTCCAATCCATGAATAAAGCACAAATGAAACGATAAGTTGTTTTTATAGTGTTTCTCATGTGAGAAATATAGGAAAACAGGCTAGTTTTTTTCCTGTCTCTTTACAAAAAAAAAAAAAAAAAAGGATAGGTTATATAAATACATGTATAAATGTATTAAGCTATGTTTGACAAGAGGTTTATTGAATCTTAATTAATCGTTTGAGGACTTAATGTTTGCTTGTAGTTGATGTAAACCTTATATGAATTGATTTCTTTTTAAACAATTCTTCTACTCGGTTGTGTTTGTCTATTGGGCCCTTGCTAGAAATATCAGTTCATTTAGGTACACAGTAACTTGATTATTGATTGTTAGGGTGCGCATGTCCAAAACAACTATAAATAAAGATGGCCTAAAAAGTGATGGAATTGCTTGTGCTTGTGTCGTTTAGTCAAGTCCAAGGAGTGATAACCTTGCTCAGAGCCGAGCATGATAGTTAAGCACTTAAGCAAATCCTTCATCATGAAGCAATGACAATTTATAAGTGGCTTAGTGGATACTCGATAGGGGTAACAATACTAGTATAATGTTTACTTATGTTAAAGGGAAGTAATATAATTTAATTCAAGTTTATGAGACCGGTTGAACTAGATGATATTATTGTTTAAGATAATTATAGATGAAAAGCAGTTGTCAATTCTTGATAAAACTATTATCTTTGTAGATATTCCTATAGGTAATATAAGTATTTGAGCTGCTTATATCAACCCTTTAATCCACTTCAAATGTATAGATAAAATTAAACACGAATTCTACCAACAAGTGCACCGGGTTAGCTCAAGTAACATAGTAGTAAGTAAAGTGTCGATCCCACGAGGATTAATTAAGTACTAAACCTATATTAGATTCCATTATTATTTAGGAAATAGAATGGAGAGAATCAACTAATCAACTACTAATTAACCTAGATTTTTACTAAAAGCAGACAAAAAATTGTTATGAAAATATATTAATTGAGAGTAAGAAAAACATAATCCATCCTAGTTTCACCAATCAAATTGCCATTACGTTACATTAATTCTTAGCTATGTGGATATTCATATGAAATTGTCAAAGTGTTAATCCTTTTCCAAGTTTTAAAGTCTAAAAACCCCAAATTAATTTGTTAGCTTCCACTAGAAAAATTAATACTGGACTTTAATCTATAACCATAAACCTTTCGGTTCTATGGTTGACTAATGCCCTGAACTAATCCTTCCTATTTCCTTAGCGAGAAATTAACCAAAAGCATTGCATTAATCTCTAGGACAATTTCTAATAAGATTAAAAATGCTTCTTATCATTCAATCTTAATTAAGAATTCCTATCAAACCCTAAATTCCCTTCCGAATCATTAAAGCTCCTATAAACCTAATTCAATCAAGAAACAATGATTTATAGTATAAGAATTACAATATGAATTTTCCACATACCTACTAATCTTATAACATGGTTCTCTTCATCTTAGTTATTCTAGGGTTTCATTATATTCCCATAAAGAAAGTTTAGAACATCGTGGAATTGATAGCATAATTACAAATTAGAGAAGTCATTGCAATAGAATTCGTATTTAACAATAAAATCAAGATATTAAAATGCATAAAAGATTAATAGTTTAGAGATCACTAATTCAATAAATTAATAGTAACACCTAATACAAGAGCTCAACAATTCCTTTAGGGAGCAGTCTTTTCCACTGTGATTCACATCAACTCAATTGAACAAAGTGTAGTCACGATAACAAACACTCTTTTAAAGACTCTCTCTTGGTCCTCAAAATAGCCAAAAAGATACCCTAATCATCAACACAAGGACTACTTATAGGATAAACAAAGGAGGGCTTCTGACTGATTATAGGCCAGCTTAGGGCCAAAGGTTGAAACGAATTGGTTGATGTTCTTTGAATCTTCACTTAGACGTCCTAGATTGTTTAAATTTCCTTCATTCGCATAAAACTCCTCTAAATTGCTCGTATTTTCACTCTAAGTCCTCAAAGACCTAAAATATCACAATAAAAATAATTAAGTGTCATTTCCTTATAATTTTTATAAAATCAATAATAATTAACCATAATTCGCTCCATAAAGTATGAGTATAATGTGCCCTTATCACTCTCTGAGCAACTACTATTACTCAGGCCCCTCAGCTTCATAATGGCTTGTTATTGGAGTTTGAATACTTTAATGTTGATTTGTTACACCTAATTATTGGAATATAGTTTAACGGTTATTGCGTTACATTGGACTAACGGCTCGTTTACTTCGCTGAATGAATAAGGTTGTAATGAAATTCATATTACGGAGGAATGGAATAGAGCTGTAATAGGATTTTTCTTTATTAATTTTTTATTTAAATGGTGGTATTTTGAGAAAAAGACAGGTCCAACATTGAATTAATATTCATAGGTTTGAATAAAGAATGACTATTCAATGTTTTATGTAATAGAGAATTATTGTGGAATCACTATTCAGTGAAATAAACAGCGTAATAGCTATTTGTAAGGAATAAAGCTATAATGGAATTGCAATTATAATGCAATGAACGAGTAGTAAGAGTATATGTCACTTTATATTTGTATTCAGCTCCAGCTCATATTTTCTATTACAAGTGTTGATGACGATGCATTTTATAATTAAATGGGTTATGGCACGGATTCGAAAGAGTTTCTTGAAGAATGGGATGACTAGAAATCATGACCTTGAGATGAAACAGACTTTGTCAAAACCTTTTCAAGTTTGATGTAATGTTTTTGTTAAATGCTTACTTATAAGCCTATAGTTTGTAATATAAAGTATTCAGCTAACTTTTATATTTTGAGAAAACAAGAAATTTGTAATCTTTTGATGTACCAACCTGGTGGTACTATTAATGAAATTTATGTACTTATGATCTATTCTTAATGAGTAGCTTTTGAAAAAAAAATGCTTTTATGGCATGTTTAAAGCAAAATAATCAACATAAATATTGGTTTTATTGGATAACCTTCCTTGCACTGCTTAAGTATTACACGTGGCGAGGTTGGATACGCTTGGCCTAGGTTTGGGGTGTGACAAATTTAAAGGGAAAATGTAAAATTTGGTATGTAAACTTTGTATAAAAATTTAATTTGAAACATGAACTTTAGAGTAGTCAACTTAATAACCACTTAAACTTTTGTATCTATTTTTACTATCCCACTAAGATTATTTACTCTGTTTTTTGATGTGGAAAAGAGCAACTTGTTAGTATTAGACAGTATTAAGAGAAGTAGTAAAAATTTAATGGTATCCTACCTATTTCAAGTTAGTAAATAGATTAAACATTGTTAAGAAGGTTAGGAAACATATTCTTAGAAAAATTCATTGGTATTAAATACACTACTTAAAATTTTAGAAACTAGATTGAAATTTTATGTAAAATTTTGGTATCAAATTTGACATTTATCCAACTTAAAATACATTGGTTATACAAGTGTTGATATATGGACAAACTAACTATTTGATAAGATGGAGATATGTTTAAAAACTTATACATCTTTAATGACAAGTTGAATATCAAATCGTTCTATATAATAGAACACCTTACATCTTACTGAAATGAGGATTGAAGCTTATTCAACATACATTTTTTCCCGTGAAAGGCAATCTTCTTTTGCAGGTAAAAGTGGCTTAGAATGCTATGATGCTCAAGATAATAGCATGTATGGCAATTGACAACTCATCACTTTATATAACTAACTCTATACCCACACACTGTATATCGGTTTTAAAAAAAAAAATTAATGAGAATTGAGAAATTTAAATGGAGTCATAAAACAAATATGGTGAATGCTATTACTATAAAGCAATAAGAATAGTCAACGCAAATATAAATAGTTTTTTTTTTGACAAAAAAAAAATAAAAAGCTTGTGAACACCAAATGCTGAAGTTATAATCCCAAGCAATAAACTACAAGTGAATGCTAACTGAGTTTTATCATCATCTTAATAATGGAGAACAAATTAAATATCTAAATATTATGTTAAGCTATCGTCCCGATAATGGCGGACAAGTCCCATGTTGTGACTTACAACATCGTACATGGAACCTCATTGGGAAAATTTTCTTTGTGGAGAAACAATCTTATCTATATCTCTCGGATCACCAAGGAAATCCACCTCCTTGTCTCATTTTCCGATATCTAGATATCATCAGGATCCGATCTTGAATGTTAACCATAATCCACCCCCCACACTTATTGATATGATGAATATTTACTCTATTGGACTTGCTATCACGTTGCCGTCTTATGCCACGTGTTATTAAGTTAATTTTGATAATTTTATATCATTTTATAGGTGATAATTAGTGACCATGACATGTTTTTACTTGCCAAGAGTTTAGTACAACAAATTTTATTTGTCCCTGTAATTGTAATTTTCTCCAACTAACCATTATAAGAAACCGTTGTGATAAAAGTTGCACATTACTGGCGATTTATAACTATTATTTTTTTCATTAAAAAGTTTCACGGTGGTTTTGACTCCGATCACCACCATAGAAGATCATGGCTACCTTTTATCATATTTTGCAGTGAAAATCACTAAAGCGACATCATATTCGAATTTAGATGGGGCATGTGATTTATCAGTAGTGTTTTAACGCTGATAATGACCAATCCTATCACCCTAGACACGGAGAGAAGCATGGACTCCTTATAATATAATAATCATTGCTTTTCTTTTGGAAACATTATATCTAGCAAATACGTCGCAGGTGCAATATCAGTTTCAACTTTATTCATACCACGAGCTAGTGGTAAACCTCACGTTAGAGAAAGAAATACAGAAGATACAAGGATGTTCACCTTTGACAAAATGATATACGAGATCTAGATATGAAAGGAGCTTCTATATAAAGAATTGATAAAAGTTGATAGATGGATATTTTCGTTTGCTCTAAACTAGGGTAAATTATATCGATATTTGCGGGTAAAAACTGCAAACCAAGAAATAATTCCAAAGATCTAAATAGAACATTCTATATTAATTTATTTAAGATATTAACTTTTCAAGTGACATTTTACAAAATGAGTTAAAACGAGGAATTAATATTTCACAAATATTCATTTAAAATAAAATGTTTAAATAGTTTTTTACTAATTTTCTTCTATTATCTTCGATAATTTTTTATGAATATCTCGTTTGACTCATTTCACAGAATATAAATTCTTTTTTTTTTAATTTTTCAAAACATTGATATTTTAAATCAACTTTTGTATAAAAGTTGCTACCATCTCCATCTACTGCAATTTACCCTTTCAAATTATAATACTTTGAGCTTATTTATGCACTTCAAATTAATCTTTTGCAATGCTTTGTATTGGTTATTATAGAATACTATATTGTTGATCAATTCCACACGGCTCGACTTTATAGAAGTTGTGATAAGTGATAACAACGACGGTTTAATCTTAGGCGTCATCTCTTTCTCAGGGATGCAATTTCTTCTACTCTAAAACCAAGAAAAACTACATCATTTATCTACACGCAGGATCAATTGTTCACAAAATATGGTAGATACAAGTTACACTCAGAATTTAACAACTTTTTCCAGTGCTTACTAGTAATAATAAGGATTAAGATTGCGAATGATACATAAAATTTAATAAAATATGTAATTAGATATTAAATTTTAAAATTGATTAATTTAATATATAAAAAATATTTCATATACGCTAATAGTATCTCTATTAAATAGACTAACACTATCATCTGATATGATGTTTTTAAACCAATATGATGAACGTACTACTGACATACATAATTTTTTTTTATGTACTAAATTGATTAATTTTAAAATTCAGTGCTTAAAATCATTTGCGACATTCACCCTAATAATAATAATAGAACAACAGGTACTAAAATGGGTCACGTGATATTAATAACAGAGGCAGGATGCTGGTGATGACTGCAAATTTTAGTTCTAAGAGAAAATAAGCAAAGGCTAAGAAAACAACTTCAACTTGAACGGAATATTTCTCAAAATCACGTTTAGTTATTTTTAGCTATTTGGCTGATGGTTATTAGCAATAACAATACAACTCTAATGCATTATAATAATATCTAAACATAGAGTAGCAATATGTGTGTGTAGAGGTGGGCAAACGAGCCAGATCATTTTGGCTCGTTTTTGAACGGGTCAAAATTTCTTTGTCCGGGTCGGCTCATGGGCTAAAGGGGGCTTCTTCGGGCCAAATGAAAAATTTTTATTTTTTATTATTTTTTTAATTTCAGTTTATATAAAAATTAGAGTATTTAAATATTTTAAGGTTTATATATATATTAAAAATTAATTTTGTTACCATTTTTGTTACTTATAAATGGAAACAAGTTTTTTAAATAATTTATTAGATATCATATTACGTTTAAATCAATAAATGTATACTTAAAAAATTATTATAAAACTTATGATTCATGTATTAATCTATTTTCTTCCATAATATATCATAAATAATCACAAACATATTATTGTATTATTTTTTTCTTATTTTTCCTCTATTTTTTTCTTTTTAAAACTCCTTGCCCGTGGGCTGGCCCGGCCCATTATGAGCTTACCTACTTTGGTCCGCGGGCTAAACGAGTTGGGCCATTTTGCCCCGCATTTAAACGGGTCAAAAAAATTGGCCACAGTCCTCATTTTTTGAGCGGTTAAATAAGCCGGCTAGTGGACTACGGTCCTTATGCCCAGCTCTATCTGTGTGTGTGTGGTTAAAATATGCTTAACTATTACTGAAGAAAGCAATTGCATATAAAAGTTTATGAACGTAAAAGATTAAACGGTTATTAGAGAGTATGAAAAATAATTTTAATCATAACTTTTATTGCGTGTACGATTATAAGACACTCTAGGATGTCCCTCTTCACCAAGCTTAGTTCTGTTCTTTTTATTTCGATTGCAAGTTAATCAAATTCAACGTGTATAAATATTAACGAAGTCAATAAGAGGTGGTATATAATATATGGTATAGACTATGGAGCGTTCAAACATAGGGGGGAAAAAGAATAAAAAGAAAAAAAAAACATAATTATGTAAAATATTTTTTTTCCCGCTTTGTTAAGATCATTTTTATTGGCAAATTGTTCAGAAGATTTCTTAGGTTTTAGGTAAGTATTTCAAGGAATTCTTTCAATTAAGAAATTTTTTATTTTATTTGTGAATTTCTTTAGAAAAGTTCTATATTAATTTTTTAATATTTTTACGGATCATATATGTTATTATTTTCAAAAGGCGGGAATGTTGACGAAGTTACCGTATAAACACGAAATTGGAAGTAGAGAGAATTTTAGAATAATAATTATTCGCAGTGAAATTTTAAATGTAGATACTTTCATACATTTTCCACATATTATTCATTGGTGGAAAAAAGAGGGGGAAAAAGGGCAAAAAAAAAAAAAAAAAACAACTCTAAAATCTTTTTTTAATATGAACACACAGTTGCAACTTAAAAAGTCTGGTAACACTTAGACGCTAGCCAATTAAACAATAAAGAGTACCGTTGCTTTAGCAAGCAACTCGCTCAGCCTAAACAATTTGACAAGAATCCTATTGTTGGTGTTCTGGGATTATTAAGCCTTCCTTTTTTCTTTTTTTTTTTTTTTCCCTTTCGTTTTGGTCAAGTAATCCAATATATATCTTTTAATAAGAATTTCTTAAGTACTTCTCAATACTACTGTTTAAGAGAAAATACAACATTTTCAACGTAGGATCATTATAGTTTTATGATTAATGCACTCAAAGCGTAAGGTTTCTTTTCATAGCCTCTTAGACTGGGTGGCGGGTTGTGGGAGTTGGTTGGGGTCCCTTCCGTCCCTGTTTACATTGATTAGACGTACTTTAAGCCAAAATCTTCTACTTGATCTTGAGATTAATGTTATACCATCCAATCAAGGAATTTGGCAGTGGCCAAAAAAATGAAAAAAGAAAAGGTTCAAGGAATTTGATCTTAACATGCTACAAGTAAAAGGTAAATGAATAAAATCGAGTTGGATCGAAATTGAATTGAACCATGTATAATAATAGACTAAGTTCAACCGAATTGAATTGGATAGGTCAATCCGGATCTAACAACATTGCTTAAAATAAAATTATCCTAGAATTGCAGACATTTTGGAGTAGCACGTATATGTAATGGAGATTCTATCTAAAAAAACTAAAGAAATCACCGGCTCATGTGTGATCATTACCATGATACCATATAGTCTGATCATACGCTTTCTTTAAATAAGGCAAAAGTCGAACGAACACATCCACTAGGAACTAGAGAAGAAAGCACGAGTTGCTTCACTATCTTTGCAAAATCGATATCATGTTCAGTCACGGCAGTATAATTCAGCTTACCATCCATTCGCCTGTTTCTCTTAAGATTATCATACAACTCCTCATCAATTCACGTTAGCTTCACACTTCGGTCTATCGCAGTACATGGAGGTTTTGCACCTAATAATCCTAATTTAGATCATTAATTTAGCTTATACTTATGCTGTGTTTGAAGAAAGCAATTCTGAAAAACGTGCTACCTTAATATTTAGAAAGTATTTCAATTGGTCGATCAAAATATGTGGTTGGCAAACTAGGCTACGAAAACATTCCTGAGTTCTTGATTTTCAAAAGAGAAGGAAATAAGATTTCATAAGAGTTCAACTCGATGCGATTTATAGCAGCTAATCATTTTATAAGGGTTTTGAGAAGTTTTCCAAATCCCAGACAGCCAAGAAGTACACACTCTCATGGTCTCTAAGCAGCATTAACCATAAGACAACACAAAACACCAAGGCAACAAGCATAAAGAAACAGATGTTCCCAGTATTTTTTAACCGTATCTTCTTAAATCGCCAGAATATTAGAACTTTGGTTACTGAAAGTTAGAGAATGAGATGCCCATCTGTATTGCTTTTGGTAGGAGTAACCAAGTAAACTCAGTTAGTTGCATCAATTGAATTGAAAAAGCTGTCATCGGCTTTTGGTTCTTGTTCAATCCAACTTGGTTTATCTGGAAGCAGCGGATCTGCCTTCTCTCTGCCTCTAGGTGAGCTTGAGTATAATAATGATCGTCCATAACCACCAAAAGAACCTCTATCAGGATGCTTGAACACCTCTCTTAGCGAGGAATTATCTATTAATTGGTCACAACTATCTCTGTTGATTGAGGAAGCAACAATTTCTCTGTCATGAGGAAACTGAAGAGCCATGCTCATTGATACAAAGTTTTCTACTCGGGGAGTGAGTATTGACAGTATTTCCAGCTTGGGTTAACATCAAGTCCAGAGAAGAATGCACATCCTTGATTATCTGACTGATAAATTTCTTCAGTTGGAGCCTTGCTTGTTGAAAAACTCAGCCTTTGAGGAAGAGCTCCACATAATGCCTTATCATCGTAACCTTCAATAAGGACAGTACTGTTTGATGGTAAATAAAGTGGAGAATGGCCTTGATATGCAACATCTTCTTTGCTTATGCTAACAATTGGTGCAAAATTACATTCAACGTGGCTAGTTGGACAAGAATTGGAGAGTAAAATTCTTGAGCATGATGAGGAAGAACTGACAATGCACAAAATCTTTTTGCTTCATATAGATCACCACGACTCTGCCAGGGATCATTATTTGAAGAAGCTAGTGATCCAGAAAACAAAACCAGCTCTTCAGTCTGACAGTTCATGGATAAAGCCTTTTCATTGGTTCGACAGTCAAAATCCCAATTCCATCCCAATGCTGGAGCTTTTGACTGGAATTTAGTTGACTGTTTTCCAGGATAAGATAAAGAATAGAAAGAAGAATCAGTTCTTGTTTGGTAAATTATATCCTTGAAGCTACCAAATTCAAGGTCTGATTCCTTCCTTTCCCTCTGAGGTAGGGGTTCCAAGGCACCAGCAGATGCAATGTCATAATTTGACACAAGCCTTCCTGAATCCCATTTCCATCCTGGTGCTGTAGCACCCACCTCAAGTTCAATTAATGGTCTTCCAGAACAGTGAATAAAATCCAAATAGCTATACTCTGATATAGATTCATAGTGCCCGAATGAAGGATAAATAGAACACTGAACTTCATCCTTGAAGCCACTTAGCCCAAGGTCCACTTCCTTCTTTTCCCTCCGAGTTAGGGCCTTGCTGGTACAAGCAACTGGAGTTTCATAATATTGCACTTCTCTCTCCCTAGATTCCTTTGGCCAATGTAACGGTGAACTATATTCCAAGTATTGTCCATCTTGAACTATCACAAAATCTTTGGCAGACTTCCCATAAGAGCCATCTAAATAAAACTTGGTGTTGGAAAAATTAGGAAGCTGCGCCCCAGTGCGAGCTTCATCTCGCCCAACAGGATGGGTCTGACAATTCTGCAGGATTAGGGATTTGTTTAGAATGGTATAGCTTGTACGTGATTTTGGTTCATTATAAGATAGACATACTTTTTCCTCATTGCTCTTAGGAAGCAGTCGATTTAGGAGTAAGGATACAACTCCTTGCCTAAGAAATTCCAGAAGTTCCTGATAAGAAGCACTTTTATAATAAAACTTGACTGTATAAAGAGTTCTGTCACTAACCCCTTTGAACAATGTTCCTCGAATTCAGACATTTGAATATTTTTCACCCACTTGAATAGTTTTTCTCTCTTTCTTGAGAAAATCTCTCCAGTAGCATGCAGTGCTCCTGCAAAGTTAACAAACACCTGCTGAAAAGATAACTATAAAGTTATAGAACCTATTCAAAATCTTAGTCCTTTATTTGGATTATTCAAGATATAAAAATGGTAAGCCAGTAATCGAGTAAGACTTGAAATATACCCTCATGTTTTGGAAGCTCAGTGAATTGCTCTGTTAGTTTCTGTTCACTTGCCTTACCCAGCCATGTTGGAGCTTGCTTCAAGTGTACAGCTTCCCAATTAATGGTGCATGAGTTAACTCAGTCAATGAAAGCCAAACTCAGAGAGCTAAAGTTTCATATGAAACCACTAAAAACCGGATGGGTGCTGTGTATGCATATTTCTTAGTATCCAATGTGACCACTTATGAAACCATTAACAATGGGTCACCTGGCTTAGCAATTAATCTTAGTATTTGCATTGTTGCTGGAAAGAAAACAGAATGTCTTTTCCTTTGGAAATGGGGATAAATAATGACAACTTTCTCAACAGACCTGTTCCTTTCAATGTCCCACTACTGGATGAGCCCAACGTGACAACGTTGGTAGCTGAAGGATCCTCGACAACCAAGGTCGAGCTGGAGAGATTATGTTCTTTATAATCATTAGTGGTGCTTTCTGGATAATGGAGAATATGTTATCTCATGATAATATCAAACTAGGATCCAAGAGAATTCTCTACTACCTCTAGGGATGTCATGTGACTGAAACTTGTGACTCTGATTGCCTCTTCTATTTTTGACATGGGACTGATACCCGTGGTCCTTTTTTCCTTTCAATGCCCTAAAGAATGCATATTCAGAAGTCTTGGGGGCATTGGCTGCATACATTCATGCTATGTAATATGAATGCACTTTCAAATGTTGGCAATAAGTAATAAACAAAGATCATTGCACATGATACAATAAGATGCAAGGAAAATGTGAACTTGTAGTTATCTGAAATAGAAAGGACACTACTTTCATACCAGGTTCAGATGTAAGCATCTCAAAGAAATAGTACAGATACCTCTTTGAATCCTGGTTTCTTTCTCAGTTGCGAGAGCTTCCTCCAGCCTACCACAATTAGGGATCTCTGTAGGAAATTCTGCCATCTTTATTCTTTTGCCATCAAAATGTTCTTCAAAAGAATCTAGTAAATTGAAGATGTAAGCAGGAAAAAAAAAAAAATTCAGATCAAACAGGTCAAACAGAGGTCATGAGTACAATAAAAGAAAAAGATTATTCTCTCAAATAAAGAAGGCAAAATCATGTAAATTCAACTATTGAAATGCATGTCCAATATAAAAAATGCGATTAGAATTGCTAATCTAACCATACGTGACTTCAATATTGAAGCTAACTGCCAGCTTATTTTCAACACAACTCAATTTCCTACATATTGAGCTTTAAAGAACATCGGTGGAACATGTTCAACGAATTCTATGTTTTCTCATTGCCACGCACTTACACACTCACATTCATGGAGATATAAGAGAGAAGGTCAGAATGCAGCTTGAAGATTCCTTCTCGAAAGACCTAAATGTAATCGCACTCACTAAACTGAACCACGACAGCAATTAATTATCGCATAATGCAATAAAATCATATCAAATCAAATAGGATCCAAATTCTGAAAACTTAAACTCACATCTATGAGCAGTTCACTGAAGAGAAACACTAATACGATAAAGAAAACATGAATGGCTAATCGAGATTGAGTGGAGATTATAACAGTAAATGTAGGCGATCAAATTTTGAACTGAGATTAAGCTGAATAGACTGATATTAAGCTATTTACGATAGTTGATTGTACATCATCTACATGATACATTTCAAAGAAGAGAGAAAGCGAAACCTTCGTCGTACTGGCCACGGCGAGCTTTTTGAAGTGGAAATCCGGAAAGTGCATAAGGGTGGGTTTTGTTCTTGGGCATTTGCGTCCAGTGGTCGTCAGCATGTAAACGATGAAGCTCAATCTTCGGCTGGAGCTCGCTTTGTTTTGGATTTTATTTCAAGCTTTAGCTTGGGCTAGTCCTCGGCGCGAGTCCGTTCGGATCCAGAACCGGATCTGTGGCAGCCAGTCCGGTTCTCAGGTATTGGCAACCACCAGCCTCCACGGTTTAATTCTGGTTCTTCTTGAATCAAAAACTGTAAAATAAAAAAAAATTAATTAAATAACTTTACTTAATTTAAGTAAGAAGGAAAAAATACAAATAAAATTATAAATTAAAATAACATTGAGCCTAATAATAATTTCATATAGTTTATTAGTTAAAAGAAATTTTACAATTGCATATCTATTTATATATAATCATTTGTACTTTTTAGTTGTCACGTTAGCAATTAGCACTATAAAAAATTTAAAATATATATAAGTCCTATAAACATAAATATAAGTCCTATATTATTAAGAAAGAAAAATATATTTTGATTAAAAGTTTATATAAACTTACTTACTTTCAAATATGTGTTGTTAATAACAACATATTAAATGCAATGAATAGAAAATATATTTTTAACGCTCATGTAAAAATAGTTTTAATATTTGTTTTTTAATAACAACTTTTTAATAATTTTTTTTTTAACTTTGTGGCGTAGAAATGTCAGAATCACTAATTCTATAAGCTCTTGACCCAATAGTATTTAGAGTAGAATTGTAAGGACATACTAGAATGACGGGTTTTTAGTCGATTCAAACCTATCATTCATGGGTTAGTTTTCGATTTAAAAATCATTAATAATAGGTCAGATTGGTTCTTGGTTCGAAACCCACACATGATGCTATCTAGTTTGGATTGTTGCCAATGCATGTTGCCTTACTAAGCTCAATTGAAAATGGTAAATATGTAAATAAATGGATAAATGGAATAAATAATTAAAAAAGTCTAATTAAGTTTTCATACAGTGATATTGAACCTAAGAATGATAAATAAGACCAACAAAGTATATACATGCGTATAATAAATAAAAGTTAGTTTTAATTATTTATTATACATATACTATAATATATACAACCCACCAACCCATTCAAACAAGAAGTTAAGCTTAGCATATTTACATAAACAAGTTTTTGATTTTTTTTCTTCTTTTTTTCCCTTTTCTTTCTTTCTTTAAGATTGAGCACCATCTAAGTTGAGTTGATTGCTCAAGTGACTCGGCTTAAGCTCGACTCCTTTAAAGTTTTACTTTAAATATCCTTATGACACATTGATACACATAAAAATTTAAAATATAATAGATTAGAATAGAATAAGTTTTAAAATAATCAATCGGATCTAATATTTTGAAGGTTTACATAATGAAATGAAATAGATTATGTATTAATTGTATAAAATACTCTTAACTGTGAAATTCCAATTCTGAACTATTAAAATAAGGCCTGAGTCATTGTTGATGTAGGGTTTATACGTAGCAATATAGTCACAATTACTAAACAAATTGATCTTGATTTTGTTAAAATAATGTAATAGCTATTTTAACTAAAGGTGTAAATAAAAGGGGTCAACTCATGATATATTCAGACTGATTTTACGGGTTTCAATTATAGCAAGATGCTAAAAATAGATCCATATATTTATAAAATTGATAATTATATATGAAATACACATTTGGAGTAAGATAAAATAGTGAGTATATAATTTGAGTACCATACAGATATCTATAATAGCATAAATTGCTCAAAAAATAAGTAGTTTATACCCGTAAATTTTAGTTGGTGAAGGAGAAACCATAATGGTAAAAAAAAAAAAAATTATTATAGAATATCGATTTTGATTCAAATAACTATATGTCGAAAACTAAAATTATGAGTTTCGATATATAGTAAGACCCTATAAGTAAATTAAAAGGATTAATAATATAGTAAAACGAAACATAATATTTAAAGCTATAGGGGTTTATATTAAAAGGGTTAATAATATAGTAAAAAAACATAATATCTAAAGCTATAGGGGTCTATATACTTGGTATATAATGTATATCCACCCATGCATATTAGTATAAACCAATTTCAATAACTTAGGCTTATTATTATGGATCAATATTTGTTTACATTATAATTAAAAAAGTTGCTTGAAAATTTCACAAACTTGCTATTATCTACTTTTAGGATGTGGCAAGAGGAGAATAATAAAACAATAATTCATAGGCTGGAGGACTAAAAAATATAAGAAGGCAATTATTAACTAATATTGAAAAAGAAAACATAGAGCATCTATCTCCAAAAATGTTTTTCAATGCCATCTACACATGGGAAATCAAGGATGCAACCAAACGAGTCGCTATAAGGTACTTGACCCATTCAATCAGCTAAAAACCCTATAGGATTTAATCCTGTAGAATTATGGGATGTGTTTGGTAAAAAATTTTATGTTTCTATAAGATCACAGGTTTGGTTTAGGTTATAGTTTATGCCCTATAGAGTTGATCCTACCAGCTAAAATTACTACAAATAAAATATAATTCCACAACATCAAAACTTGGATATGTCCTTTTTTTATTATTTTTTATAGCTCTATGATTTATGATATTATTTATTTTTTTTCCAATTAAGAATGCCATGCTTCTTATGATTAGCAAGTATATATCTATGTCAATCCTCAAGTAAAGTAAATTCTACTATGTTGTTTGAAATTTAATTACCAAATATTGAAAATCAGATATTAGCTCTATTATGCTTCTTTTTTTTAATATGTTGAAAAAATTAATTACTAGACATCGAAAATCGGTTTGTCTAGCTTATTGACTTTTTTTTTATGTGGAGTTTATTATCAAATAAAAAGAAATTAAAATAAATAATACAAAATAAGAATATTCATAAAAACAAGTACAAACGGTAAAATAAAAAGAATGCAAACAGGAAAGAAAAAAGTTAAAAGCAAAATCAAGTCATGAAGCATAGCATGATAGGGCCATGACCTTATAGGGGTAGGTTTAGGTATTGCATATAAAACTCTATAGGGTTGTGGATCAGGTTTATGCGACTTTATAGGGAAATGGATCGAGTTTAGGCTTTATCAAACTCATCCCAAACTTATCCTGATTACATCCCTAAGGGAAATGAAGAGAGAGGACATTGAAGCAACTTCTTTCAACCCAAACACATGAACCTAAAAAAGAAAAAAAAAAGGACAAAGCATTCACTTATTGCTCTAACTAGGTAAGGTTAGAACCTTTACTACTAGATTTATGAAGTTATGCTGCAAGTCAATTTTGCTTTTAAATTTTTGCAATCTTTACTTTGAATAACTTAGGCTGCTTACTTTTGATATGTGCTTAATATGTGTTGCTCATGTTTGTACTAGTGGAGAAATATAATTTTTGATCTGGCCATACATGCATGTTTAGATTTATTTATGAATTATAGACCTCATCATGTTGGCAACTAGTTGATTAATATCTAATTACACATGAACACATAAAATGGATTGTATATAGAATATGGTAACTTCCGTTGATTTGTTCTAGTTTTTATTTATTTGATTTAAGCATTACGTGTGGATGATAAAAGCATCTAAGTGTGCAAGATTTCATGCTTGGAATATTGTGTTAAGAGAAATAAATTGGGTGTGCATTTGTCAAAAATTAAAACATTGTACCTAAAAAGTCAAAAAGTAAAAGTTGAGGTGACTAAAATCAAATTTACCCTTGCTCAGAATTTTTATATACTTTAAATATCTTAAATTCAAAGTATGTATTTTCACACGTATCAGGAGTGCATTGGTTAGTAGTTTTATATCTCACTCTATTATTATTATTTATTATTATTATTATTATTATTATTATTATTATATATATACAAAATCAATCCTTGTTTTAGCCTTTTTGCAAATAACTTTTTCTTTAATTTTATGTCATGGATGTTATTTGTTATTAAAACTTTCTCTTTATGCACTTAATGAAGTTTTAAGTTGATGATTTGGATTATCTAGTTAGTGTTTATTGTTGTTGATTGATTCTATGATTGTGTTAGATTGGGATTTCAATTGAGAAATTCTTTTCAATCAAATCTGTGATTAGCTAATTTGGATTAAAACCACATAAGGATATAGGTTTTAGTTCAATTAAGGTTTAGAAAAAGAAAAGATTAGTCAATTAAGCAATTTCCTAGAATAGGAAAAATTAGTTGGTCAATTTAGGGTAATTACTCTCTTTGGGGAATGGAGTTTTTACCTGTTCTTAATTGATTGAAAACACTAAAACCATTATCAATTTGGATTTGCAAGCATTTTTTGTTAATAGCATGTATTCAATTAATCTCCATATCATTTGGCTCTAAACTGAATCCAAGGTTAGGTGTTGGAAATCCCAAATTTTTGTAGATTAATTAGATCTTAAAAACCTAAACTTTTTGGTTTGCCTAGCTATGATTAGGACTAATACACTAGGAGCTAACACTCATTTCCTTTCGACACGACTAGGTACTCATTGAAATTTTATTATTGCACACGCACCCGATACACTGGCTGGTAAATATTTGTGCTTTTAAAAGGAATTTAGAAAGAGTTTTGAAAGGAGATATAATACAAGTGTCAGTCCACCTAAGGAAACAAAGAGTTTATAATCATGAAACCCCAAAAGCTTTAATTCCAAGGCCTATATCTATTGAAAATCGAGCATTTTTTGTGAAAGTTAGATTGCATGAAATTTTCATCAAAATCACTCAATTGCATGCGTACGAATGTCCTTTGATGAAAAAAAAAAAGGTTTTTAGCAACATGACTCATGAAACTCAAAATCGATAGCATGTAGTCTACTAAAATTGACCATTTTAGCAAAAACAGCATTACTTGATTGTTAGAGACCTAGAGTGTGAGATTAGCACTAAAAATAGTTAGTTGTACTTTACAAATGTCCTCTTAAGAAAAAAGGGGGTCTTTAGTTAGCTGATCTCGGAAGATCAAAATTTATGGCTTATAGTCTACTAAAATGTTTTGATTTTTGCAAAAATTGGATTTACTTGATTTTTTTTTTTCATTTGTGGAGCACAATATTTCTACAAAAATTACTTAATTGCAATTGTATGAATATTCTCTCAAGAAAAAAGAGTTTTCAAGTAAGTAATCTCGAAAGCTTAAAATCCATTGCCTTATAGCCCATAGAAATTAGCCTTGTTTAGCAAAAATTGGATTACTTTATTTTCTCAGTTCTAAAAAGAAAATTTTCTAATAAAATCAATTAATTGATTTTCTATGGATTTTCTCTCAAGAAAAAAATTTGTTTTTAACTGAATGAACCCAAAATGTCAAAATCCATGACATACAGTTCTCTAAAATTAGTCATTTTTAGGAGAAAAAAATTGGATTATTTAAGTTCTAAATGTCTAAAGAGTGAAATTTCCACAAAAATCACTTAATTGGACTTATATAAATGTCTTCGCATGAAAAAAAAAGGAGTTTTAACTAGATGGTCTCGAAAACTCAAATTCCATAGCCTATAGTCTATCAAAGTTAGCCATTTTTAGTAAAAATTCAATCACTTGATTTTTAGAGGTCTAGAGTGCAAAATTAACACAAAAATCGCTTAATTGTACTTGTATTGATAGCCTTTAAAGATAAAATGGATTTTTAACAGAATGACCTCAAAGCTCAAAAATTGAAACTAACCATTTTAAGCAAAAATTGGAGTATTTCATTTTTTGAAGCCTCAAACATAAATTAACACCAAAACAAATCAATTACACTTGTATTGATATCCTCCAAAGAAAAAAAAATGGGGTTTTAGTTGAGAGACTCTATATTCTCAAAATCCATGGCATGCAATCCACCAAAATTGACCAATTTTAACAAAACTTAAATTACTCGACTTCTTATGGCCTAAAGCATAAAATTCCTACTAAAATAACTCAATTGCACTTTTATGGATATTCTCATTTGGAAAAAAAAAAAAAAAGGGATTTTAACCGAGTGATCCTTGAAGCTTAACAGAATCAGTCATTTTTAGAAAAAAAAAATTGGATTATTTGAAATTCTAAGATCGAGAGTGAGAAATTTCCAATAATATCGCATAATTGCACTTATAAGGATATTAATTGCTATTTATAATATATTTTTGCAAATAATTTAGATCAACAAGCACATGCATGATATGCCAATGTTCTACATATATAATCAATTAATATTACAATTATAATATGCACTATTTACAAGCACAAACATTATGAAAAATCATAAAGATACTTACATGTCCATATTATTTCTTTCTAGTGCGTAAATCCTTTCTACTAATACTAGATATTTATAGATTACTATCATTATAAAATTATGATTCCGATTCCTATGGTTAGTAGTTACTTACCTTGGTTACTATATGAACATATGTCCCTTAATTAACGTCTAAGATGCTATAAGCATTCTGTCTATAATTTCATTGATTATATAAATTTAGTTGTTGCTTTATGTTAGTTGTGAGTATTGGTTATCAGTCCCTTTCTCTCTGTCTGTCTCTCTCTTAGTTTTACTATTACGATCATATTTATAATTTAATCATATCTTTTTGTCTTTTTTTTTCCCTTGTGGTTAGTTTGACTATTATTAATTTTTTAAAATGGTTTGCCGCCCTTTTTGACCAAAATTATAGCTACTTTGTCTTTTAGCACTCGTGATACAATATCATAAGGTTAAGAATGGTACTATTGTAGTTACGAATCCTATGTTATTTGTAAAAAAAAAAAAAAATAGTAATGTACAAATTCGTAATAGTAGTAAGGTACAAATCATTATTTATCTTTTGTGACCAAGAATAACAACTATGTGCAATAATATCTGATCTCAGTAAGGTGATTAAGTAATATTATTTTTTATGTTATTCTTCTTTCGAAAATAATTCTAATTCTAGCTTTATTATTATTATTTTATTTTGTTTATTTTTTTTATCACTCTTCTTAATATACTACCTTAGTTAGAAATTTAGCAGTAGGATAAAGTTAGGTACTCCAACTTTAACCTAAAACTTCTATTATATTCAAAATGTAAATTCAAATGTTTAGTAATTCATATATACTGCTTATTAAATTCCTAATAAAGGGAAAAAAAAAAAAGGTACCTTTGATGATACAGTGTTTCCTTCTTTATCCTTTTGTAGAATCAATTCTCGAAAGAATTAAATGATATTAATCTTGAATTTATAATTTACCTTAAATGACCAACATATGCACCGTTGTGTAAGAGATCTTCCGATGGTTCAAGGAATTATTATTTATTTGCTTTGGAAATGATTCATTCCCAGTGTGTGCAGACATAAAGTTGCTGATACTAGGTGACCATCTCAATTGGTTTAGCTACTGTAACCATTTAATTTTATTATTTATTTATTATATATAACAATTTTATTACTTACGTATATGTATATCAATATAGATATATAGGATTTTTTTTAAGGGTGTTCACTTATCAGGTTACTCTAACTCAAAATTAAGATGGAATAAAAATAAAAGAAAAAGAAAAACTAAATCTTAAATATTGAATTGCGGGAAAAAAATAAAAGTATTCACTGACATCAATTTGATTCATTAAAATAGGATAAAGATGAAAAAGAATAATAATTTTTATTTTACAATTAAAGATACTTTGGGAAAAAAAAAAAAAAACTTATCATAACATGTAGCAATTCTTTCCGTGAAAAAAAGAAATAGTGATTTTTCCTGTTTTGTGAAATAAATATTTATTGTTCAACAATATTTTACAAATTAAATAAAGAAATAACTTTTTCTGCCGTAATATATACCAACTCCATTGCTGTCAGAAAGTAATGTTTGACGGGTATTCTTTTGATGGTCAATACCAAACTCCCAGGAATAGTAGCTAGTTAACAATCATGAAATTTCGAGGAAAACCAGAAAACTTCCATGGGCAGAAGCCAAATGATAGCTACTTAGTCAAGACTAGCCAATAAATTATACTCAAGAAGACCCAGATACCTTTGGCTTCAAGTAATCCTGACCAATTAATATAATATAAAGTCTTGTATGTACTGCATTCGGCTAGGAAAGGCTTGATCTCCTAAAATACATCGTTTTGATATGGCGGAAGTGAGGCTTTTAGGAACTTGGCGTAGTCCTTTAGTACTAGGGTTACTGGGCTTTGAATTTTAAGGGAGAAGCATGAATATTAGAAGAAGATCTTTCCAATAAGAGTGATGATTTGTTGAAATACAATCCTGTTCACAAGAAGATTCCTGTACTCATTCATGGAGGAAGATCCATTTCTGAGTCTACTGTAATTGTTGAGTATATTGAAGAGACATGGCCAGAAAGGGCTCTTCTTCCTCAGGATCCTGTTGAGAGGGCAGCAGCTCGCTTCTGGATTAATTTTGGAGAAGAAAAGGTAATTTGTGAATTGCTTGTATTGTTTAGTTCCTAGATACCAAGTTGTCAAAGTCATAATTCCATTTAGCGTTGCAATAACTATAATCAATAAAATTGTATAAAACTGATAATTTTAATTTGCATTTGATTGAAGACTAAACTTGAATAATTTTGTATTTACTTTAATAAAAAAGACCTTATAAAATTATAAATTTGTATAATCATAGCATCCAACTCGTGATTTTAACAGTCATACGGGTCACTGTCTCTTTTTACTTCAGATTACATAATATTTTTCCTATGTTGGCGTCAAAGAACCCAACATTTTATAGGTACTTCAGGACGACAGGAGAAGAGCTCGAGAAAGCAACAGAAGAAGCCAAACAAGTACTGAAAACAATAGAAACATATGGGCTTGGAGACAAGAAATTCTTTGGAGGAGATGAAATTGGGATGACAGACATTTGTTTTGGGTGGATTGCTTATGCGCTTGGAGTTATGGAAGAAGCTGTTGGTGTTAAATTACTAGAACCTGATGAATTACCTTCCTTACATAAATGGATTCACAATTTCGAGACAATCCTATTATCAGAGATGATCTTCCTCAGCATGATGCATTGCTCAACTATTTCAAGCGCCTCAGACATCAATTTATTGTATGAGTTGTATCAGTTGGAAAAAAGTTTCATCCGGAATCATGAATGTGTGTAAACACACGGTGAATTAGTATTAATAAAATGCTCATATGTATAACGGTAGAATAAGTAATTTCTAAAATAACTGTTATACAAGTTTTGCATATATGCTAAAAGCTTATGTCCATATGTGTGATATTGTTCATGTTATTAGCCTCCCAAATTTTCATTATTTAATTTGCACCCAACAAACTATACTTTAATCCACTTATTTTATACTAATAGTTGCCTCAATCTATCGAGAATTCTACTATTTTCTAGTACATTTGGTATAGTTTAAGGATACTAAATATTGAAAAGAAAACATATAAGGTATTTTTAATTGCATTAAAAACTAAAAACCTTTTGCCCTAGGATTGGACCTTCTTGTTGCTACTGAAATGGCAACTATGTGCTAGTATGTAGATGGATCTAAAATTTGTTTGAAGAAATGATTAAACCAAAAATAGTTTATGACATATAATAGAATATAGTAAGTACGAGTAAAAAGTAGGTAAGACCATTTTTACCTATCCTTGACAACACCCGGTATGTGACACATATAAAATAGAGGGTTGCCAAAAATAAATGGTCCTAAGCTACTTATTTTTTTCCTCTAGACTACCGCCTCAGTGTCAATAGAGAGTGTCTAGAAGTGGAAAACTTTGGTTACCAATGAGAGAGGCATGCTTATTTATTTGCTTTCTCTCGTCCTCAATACAGTCGTTACAAAGAATAAGTCTTATTTTGATAAATTGATTTGTCATTATAAATGCCAATTTTCACATTCGAATTTGTCATGTTCTTGATACAATAAAATTGTCGTAATAAGTATATTGATCAAAATGTTCTTAGTTATAATATGATGATACTTATTGTGATGATGATATTTCTCTTGAAATAGTGACAAAATAATTTGTCCCAATATTTTTTTCCTAATAGGCATATCTTTTGTCACAATAATTAAGATACTATGACTAATTAAGATGTTTATAATGACAAAAATTGAATCATGACAACAAAGATTTTGTCATTAAAGTAATAGTGAAATTTTTCTTTTGTAATATGATTTATACCAACTAAATTCATTTGTCATTTTTTCTTGTAATGACAAAATTAATCCATCATATATTTATTAAGATGATAAATTTCTATATAAATTTATTTTATAACAAATAGAATAATATCATAATATTTTGTTGTATCAATATTATTTGTCAAAATATTAATGATGAGAAATTGTGTTTGTCCTAATAGTAAATATTTTGACATAATAATTTGGCGATGAAATCTAATTATCAGTAACAAATTAATTTTATCAAAATATATATTTTGTGACGTTATTTCTTTTTTCTCATTATTTTACTATTGACAAAAAGTCTTTTCCTAATCAAATCTCTAATTATCTACCATTAATTATATATAGGAATAATTAAAAAAATCTATAAAGGAGAACTTAATTATCTCAATTGATATATTATAATACCTAATAAACCAAAATGCATCATTAATTAAATTTAAAAAGAAAAGATATCTCGTAGAACAAGTGAAATTAAAACTTCTTCCATTGTTGACTTCGAGAAAACATAAACTGTTTTTTTTTTTTCATAACTGTATGGTCTTACACTTTCTACTCTACCATGAACTCAATAAACACACCCAAGGAAAAAAAAAAAAAATGAAAACACTATATTAATATTTCCATTTTCTTTGCCGTAATGTCAATCACTATCTCTCAGAACTCATCTTTCCTAATCTATATACAAAAAGTAATGCATGGTAAAGTAATATTACATTGTAGTTTTTACATTGAAAAAAACATTAAAAAAGAATTCTTAAAATATCAAATAAAACAAAAAAAAAATTCCTAATATAATATATGTCATTACAATACACTCATACAGCATATGATAATAATCCCTAAAGATTACAGATTTTGTTTCAAAATTCAAATATTCAATCAATATTTTCATTAGACCAAATCAAATCATGTTCAATACCCTTAATTTCTAATGTTCAATAAAAAGAAAAAATTAAATAGTAAATAACTCACACAAATTTATCAATTTAAAAGAAAATTTTGAAAAAATTAAATAGTAAATAACTCACACAAATTTATCAATTTAAAAGAAAAATTGTTAAAGGCATAACCAAAAGTTTCAAACTTTATCTTGAATTACAATTTAGGGGAATAAAAGATTCTTTTTTAAGGTGAAATCCTAATTCTATTATTTCAATTTTCTTTCTTGGTTTTATTGTCACTCAAATTAATGTATGGTTGAGTGAATAATAAAGTTACATACCATTTATTCATTAGACATTTGTGTCATCCTCTCAACTAGTAAAAGTTATTGTTGCTTCAATAGAATGGTTACACGAAACCATAAATTGATTAATGATATTGTTTAGATGGAGAGAGATATTGAATATTATTGAGAAATAAAAGAATAAAAAGAAAAGATGGAGGAGAGCAAATAACTCACTAAGATGTGGGCTCTATGTTACCGAGAGAGGGAGAGAGAGTTAGGGGTCAAGTCTACAGAAGAGAATATGAACAATAAAAGAACACATTTCATTGTTTTGGCATCAACTTCTTTAAATG
>JAMXBD010000598.1:600000-801572 GCA_024138025.1 Combretum micranthum
TCGTGAAAACATGAAGATTGAAGATACTTATCAAAGTTTATCAAAAGAAGATGTTTTGAAGGAGAAGATATTTACGATTGCAACTTTCCAATTTTTGTAGGAAATCAAGTAAATCTTTGAAGATTTGTTTGCCACAAGTTTTTATCCAAGTTTGTGCATATTTATCAAGATAAGATAAAGTCAGCTGTAGTGCTACATATTAGGAATAATTATTGAATTTGAAATCAACTTGAAGATAAGGGAGATCAAGATGTTATCTAAAATATCAGTGGAAGTTTATTCGAATTTTTCCAGCACCAAACAAATTTTGAGCATTGAAGATATTAAGTTCATATACTCGAAGGAAATCAAATGAAAAATATAGATAACAACCTGCAAAAAGAATACTCCTAAAAAATCATGATATGATATTGTGCACTCTCATCTTGCTATATTTTTTCTTTTATTTCCTCTCATTGCTTTATTTGGAGAAGGAACTATAGTGTGTCCATTTTAAGTTATATTATACAACTAGACTCTACAATTAGTGACAACTTAAGGTCAAGTTAGGAAGGCTGAGTAAAGTGAATTATGAACTATTTGTAATCAAGCTTTGTTTGAAATAGTGAAACATACATGTGTGGATTACAAGGTCCTTGTCTTGGAGCTAGAAGAGTGAACATAGGCACAAAATCAAAGCGTTATATATCGCTTATCTTAGCTTTTCTTCCCTCTCTTTTTGAATTTGCACATACTTTATTTTTATTCTAAGTTTTATATTACAACCACTAAGATCATGTCATTATAATTTAAGTAATGAAGGGGAGTTCATTTTTGAGCAAAACGTTTTAGTTTTAAAGGAGTGACCAATTCAACCCCTTTCTTGGTTCATATTTGGGACTACCACCATCTAATCATTCGAATTGCACTTCTCCTTTTTCTATTGGATCTCCTTAATGGCACTAGTTCTTAAGGATGTGAAGTTTTTTCATGGGATTTCTTGAATTTGTGTGGGTTAGTTTTTAATATTGCCTTATGTTGAATCTGTTTCTTGAATAATTTTAGGTATTGTTGTCTAATCCTATTGTCAATAGCGGTTAAAGGAATATTAGTATATTGTTCATCAAAGACAAAGTTTCTTAACTCTATTTGCCTCACAAACTCAACTTCCTCAAAGAACCTAGCAATTATCATCTCAAAAATTGCCTTAATTATAGGATCATAAAACCTGTAACCCTTAATTTTTCGAAGTACCCTACAAAATAAAACTAACAATCCTTGACTCCAATTTCTTTTCATTTAACCTATAAGGTTTAGCCTCATCTAGAATTCTTAGATTTATAAGTGCTTGAAACTAGGCTTCTTGCATCACCACAGCTCACTAAGGATTTTATTGATTGTCTTAATAGTTACTCTATTGAATAAGCATGTTAAAATTTTCAATGCTTCTCCCTAAAGTGATTCTAGCAAGGTATAATGAGTGATCATACTCCTTATCATGTCCTTTAACATTCCATTTCATCTCTCAACAACACCATTAATTAAAGGTGAACTTTACATGGTGTACTAAGAAGTGATACCACAACCCTCTAGGAGTTTAGCAAAGGGTTTTGAACCTTGTTCACCTTATTTGTCATATCTACTGTAGTATTCGCCACCTTGGCAAGACTTGACACTTCTAATCATTTTGCTAAGTTTATTTTTAACTTTATTCTAATAGTTTTTTAATACATCCAATGATTGAGTTTCTTATGAATGAGATACAAGTATCCATATTGTGAGAAGTCGTTTATATACATTATAAAATATTGTTGGCCATCCTAAGAAACTGTAGGGAATCGTCTATAGATATTATATGAATTAGTTTTAATACATCTGTGGCTTTATTGACACTTAATCTCTTAACATTTGTTCGTTTCCCCTTTATACCATTCATACACATCAAAATCCGTAAAATCGAAGGGATCATGAATACCATTAGACACAAGTCTCTCCATTCTTCTTCTGGAGATGCAATCTAATCTCTTATGCCACAATGTGGCTGAATTCTCATTAGTTAATTCATAGTTTAAATTTTGGGTCCCAATATGCAAGAATTAATTATATGAGACAATGGTATGCAATGCATATAGATTTTCACTATAAGACAAAGAACTGGTATCAACTAATTTTGAATAATAAAAGAGACTAAACTAGCTGTTTCCAATTGAACTAAAATGGCCCAATTTGTCCAATGTAACAACATAAATCAAATTACCTTTAAAAATAGTACAATAAATGTCACATTTAAATCCAAATAACAACTAGTTCTAACTAATAATCTAAAGTGGCCTAATAGTGTAAGTAAGATAGGTTATGTAGGCCAACCCATTTAACCTGCAACAAAAGCGGGGGGGTGTTGAAGGAAGGGTGGGGGCAAAGGTGTGGGGTTGTAGGTTGGGCTAAAATTTCAATCCGCATTGATGTGTAGGCCATTTTTGCTTGCTCCATATAACCTAGAAGTTATAGTAGGCCAAGGTTGGATTAGCTCATAGACCTGCATTAAAAATATATTTTTTAATTTAAAATTCGATTCGGTTGATATTGTGGGGATGATTAATGATGAGGCATTAAAACTTTTATAATCACATTATAAGAAAACTAGGTTTTAGAGACAAAAAATCTATTTCTAAACCTAAATTTCCATCACAAAAACCATCATCGCTGATTGGATTTGTAGAAATAAAATTTCTTTTACCTATTTTTATTGCAGAATTGTTGTCTCTGAAGGCCAGTTTCGACAAACTTATATGCATAAGTGATTGGTCATTCAAATAAAATTAAAAAGAAATATCTCTAAAGAATTATGGAAATAAGAAATTATTTTACCTATATGTAAATAACTTTTTTTGTAGTTTTAACTTAAAGTTAACAAATAACATATGCTTTTAGTGTAGTTATATTGTATGGTAAATTACATTAAAACATACTAATGTGTTTTAGAGTAAGTTTATTTAAGATATCGACGTTTCAAGCGGTTAAAAAGATAACTCAATGTTTAGCAATAAATTGACTTAACGTATCAACATTTTGAGTTATTAAAAAGAGGAATCAATGTTTCACAAAATAATTCTAATGAGGTATCAACAATTCATTGTTTAAGAAAATATAGATATATGATTTGAAAACAAATGTAAATGTGGGTGCATCGAATGAACTTTGCAAAATGTTAATACCTCATATTATTCACTTTGCAAGACATTGATTTCTCTTTTTAGCTACTTGAAATGTTAATTCCTTAAATGAAACTACTCCACAAATAGTGATACCTTTTAGTATAATTTACCTTTATATCATAATATATATATTTTTTTTGGAAAAAAATTCCTAATGTGTTAATGAATTACTTTGCTTAACTAACCAACTCACTGAGAGGGTTAGGCAAAAATTTTTTTGCCTGCACTATAATACAAGCTAAAGTGGGCTCACCCAAAATAACTCGCAAGTTGAAGCAGGGTGTGTCAAGTTAGCTTGCATAGCATACTTACAAAGCTCTATGTCATATTACCTCACCATCACTAGCTTTTGGCATCTCAAGCAACCATGTATAGACACAACGATGTGAGCTGTTTCACTTGAACCTATCCATCAGGTCTAGGTATCGAAGTCAAATTAAACTTATAACAAATAAAATTAAGAAGTATATCCTTCTTTGCATGCCAAGCAAGATAATTAGTGCAATGTTTCTTCTTGTAGCCATTCGCAAAAGAAACAAGCATCCTAATCATTCTCCTTGTGTTGTTTCTTTTATAATGTCTATATTGCAGCCTCATTACTCTTCTTATTCTTGTTCATTTTATCTTTAGATGTGTAGATTAAGTGAGAACTTTTAATTTTCTCACGTTCAGTGTTTCTTCTTCCTAAACAAAGTGGAAAAAGAGCTCATTAAAGGACCAAGAGTCTTTTTGACAATTATATCTCACCTTGAATCAATTGAATTGCACATGAAACAATAACAAAAACAAGTACACTAGTAAGTCATTACATGTTTTAGTTTTAGTGCCTTGAGTTTTGACACTATATGAGACATCTCCATGGTGTATTGCCTTGTGTTGCCCTGCCCCAACCACACCACCCCCCCCCCCCCCCCCTTTTTTTAATACCTCACATAGATTAATTTTGACATACCCTTTTTTATACCTCACATAGATTAATTTTGACAAAAGCATTAATAGGTTATATCATTTTCATTCATGACAAACCTTTTCTCAGGATCTTCAAGGTACCCTATAGTCGATCACTTGGATACTATTGGGCATAGTGCCCCCGAATGCTTCTAGGTTGCTACGTTACATGATCATCAAACTTATGCGATTTGACCACTCCTGCTTATCCATATCCCTTCTAATGAAAGGTACCTTGATCAGTAGTAGTAGGTCCATCATCCCTTAACAAAAGGTCTAGATCCATGACTGAGAACAATCGACATGTTCTCTTGCCATGTCTTAAACTTTGTTCCATTTAGTATAAAAATAAAGTTAGTATTGGCAAATATATTTGAAGTAGAACAAGTAATTACAGAGAACCAAAGCAAATAGAAAAAATGTTACTCACATTCAAACTAAAACATGCAAATAATAATTCAAACAATGACATAACCTATCACAAGATACATAGCACAACATTAGGATCTCGTCTTTAGATAGAGATATCAACTTGTAAGTGGCACACTCCATGCAGTGATCAAACAATGAGAGTAAGTTCCTGTCAAATGGTTATATTTTTTGTTTGGACTGACCAATTATTGAGAGGGAAATCCAAAAAATCATCACCATATTTATCATCGCAGGTGCACACATAAACCAACTAAATACTAATCTTCCTTTGGGCTAATCAGTATCTGCATAATTTACATGCTCACAACCTTTTCAATCCTATTCAAAATAGACGAATTCCATAGGATAGCTTATTTTAGTAACATACTATTTCAACCATCCATTTTGAATAATAGATATAAAATTGCCATAATTTGAATTTCGGAATTTTTTCCTTTTGTATGCCTTATACTTGGTTTTAAAGAATGAGAATCATATTATATAATGGATATTTCAAAATACTTATCAACTTATAATATATATATATATAATATAATATAAGTCAAATTACTTGCAAGGCAAGTGAACCACTTAAATGCACAAAATTACCATAACAAAATCATAAGGTATGCGCATCAAGTGCTTATCATAATCAAGCATTAAACATGATTCAAGAATCCAAAAATCCTTAACTACACACAATTTCTTAAATCAACACCAAGTTATTAAACATGTATGACATTTTGTAGATGCACATGTGACTTCGAAGTGCTACTGAGAATATGTCACTTGATGACGAGATGGCTTGGAGAGAATGACAAGAGAAGAGGAATAGGAGTCTTAATGTCTTGAATGGAGAATTGACAAGTAAGGGAATTAGAGTATATCTCGTATGCCAACCTTGTAGTTCTTGAGCAGTTAGAGTGGAAATCACTTTTGCCTTGTTTGATCTTTCTAAACAAAGCCTCCTCTATAGATTGATGTTTATCTTCTCTCTCCAAAAGTTGGAAATGAGGAGGAGTGATTAAGTATTTATAGGCACTTGGCATGGATGATGATCATCAAATCATTTTAGTGATTGATGAATGAGATCAAGTTTTTCATGGGCCAAGACCAATAGTCATCTCTTATGTGCATGACTTGCATGAGAGAGGTTGGATGCGGCGACTCAGTTTAGTGATCCCTATTCTAAGCCCACCAAGCTGAATCTACCTAAGACATCCCAATAATTCAATTAGACTCGCTGGGCCCTATCACTTAGCTTGCGAGTCAAGCCCAAATAAATAAATAAATAAATTATTTTTCTAAGCCCCATTACACATTATAGATACAACCTTTGTTCATGTTTCATCAATATAAACTTGTTACGCAAAAAAACCTAAAGCATATTCGTGTTGACCTAGAATCTTAATCTTTATTCATTCATGTTAATCTACTGAATGCTCTGACTTTTGAGCATAAAAAAAGAGACTTGTACAAAATTTTAATCATAACAATCTTACGACTCTAGTCCTGCACATGTTTAATCGATTATTACTTGCTTGTATTAAATCATATGCACAAAATTAGGGTACAAACATACAAAATAATTGTGAAATCATACCTAAATTCATGATGAGGAAGACAAGCAAAATCTCTTCGATTTTGTATTATTTGGTCTTCATGTCAATACGCAGCCTTTAAGAGATTTGGTCTCTCTTTTCTCTCTAACCATGGGATGCCAAATGAGTAAATAATACTGCGATTTGCACACATAATATTCCATACTTTGTTGATGCATTGAAATCCATAATTTTATTAGATCACTTTATGTGAACATTATGATAGCATTATTATACAAGTATTTTATTTAACACATAAGCTCAGCTGGTTTATTAAATAAAATTAAATTAAATTAAACCCAACTGTACATTACTCAAAATTCACCAGCGCGCGGTATACTTGTATTGACTGACTTAAGATATCCATAGTAAAGGACCAATTATAGACGTGACTACTACAAAACCTGCTTCAAAAGCTCGTCAAAGGAGTACAAGAAAAAGAATAGCCGTCGCTATTCTCCCAAGTGAAAGGATAAGAAGCTAACAATCCTACAAATGATTTTCCAACAACTTCATGTGAATTGTTAATGTTGACTTGAAGTAAACGCTAGATTTTTCGAAACTTTTGACGATTTTGCCTGGATGCTGATGGTTGGATTCATTCTTGACTTCTTCATTGTTTCTTCGTAATCCATCCTTGAAAATTTCCGGTCATCGTCGATTGAGTGTGCTGATAGTATCACTATGGCTATAGGAAGAACCAACTTATGGAGAACTATATGCCTTGTGATCACGGTATCGTTATGTGAAAAACGAGTTTGCACCAAGGGCCATCCCTTCAAATCCATAGGGTGGACGCCGACACTGATGTGAAACAGATTTGGATGCTCAAATCCTGCACTAAATAGAATCTCATCAACGATAGACTTGACAACTAATCATTGTTCATTTTGCAGAACACCCTAAAAGAAATTCAGATTGAGACCTACAGCTATACTTGCAAGTAAAAATGGCCAATGGGACTGATGCATGAACCAATAAGTTGGAAATATCTATTTTTTCTTTGAGCCTGCTTGTAAACACTCCCAAAAAATTTAATAAAGATACTTTATGAAAATCATGTAGTAGTAGTAGTTTGTCATTTAATATTAGGGTAACACCATATTTTTGTTTAACCCAACTATTAATATGGAATATGATTCTTGATAAAACAATAATATATTAAACAGCACATTTGTCTTTATCCTAATATAAGGGCTGGAATTATTTATTTTATAGGAAAAATGAAATTTGAATGTGGCACTTAAAAGATAATTTCTCGTACACTTACTGTGAGTTAAAAAATTTTCTGCTAGAACTATTGCCTAACAAAATCCTATTATAATTTATAACCATAACAAAATGATAGATCTAGGATGTCTATATCATTTAGAAATATATGTATTTACAAAGTATAATATTTACAAGTGGTCAAATTAAAATTTACAAAGTGATGCAATCATCAATATTTAAAACTATCAATCATAATATTTCCAAGATAAGGAAAAAAGGAAAGTTTTTTTTTTATTTTTTAAGTCGCCCCACAAGTGCCTATGTACAATTTAATTAGGATCAAACATCATGTAGTTCTTGGAAAAAAAAAATTAGTTGGTTAATTCATTTTACTTCAGAAATTAATTCACTTTAAGTTTTTATTTAATTTTTTTTTTTTTGCTTTGATAAAAAGAATTCTTAATATAGACATTCTAGATCTATCATTTTGGTGTTTTCTTTATTTAGGAAAAAAAAAATTTTTTTTTCTAAATGATGCAACAAATTTCAAAACTATATCACATGTCTAAATGTTATTATTATATCATTTTCTACACTTATTTATTTATAGTTACAGTTACGAGTATATTTACAACATCCTCTCTTTATACATATATATTACATACTATTGAATGTGTGACTCGAATCTAGTGTAAGCCACCAGCTTTTTATTTCAAGGTAGCCAACCTTAAGTTACATACTACCGGCCTTGAGGCAACCTTGAAATTATTTCCGAATGTGTGGTTTAGGCTAGGCTAGCACTTAAGCCGTTGGCCTAGCCGTGTACGCTGCCAGCCTTTACTGTATGACGTCAGGCTTTAGCCCGCCATTGATGTGAAATGTAAGCTAGCGGATTTAGGCCGCCCGCCTTTATGCCAACTTACACACACACACTTCTTAGGGTTTCAAAAATTTTCAGATTATTTTGTACTCTTAACCTTGCATTCCTTGTTCAACAAATAGTAAATTACTCTCTCTACTTGTGGTTTTTCTCGTCAAGGGTTTTCCACAAATATCTATGTGTGCACTTTACTTACATTGCCATTATTTTTCATATACGTTCGTAACAAACTAGTATCAAAGCATTAGGTTTAATTTGTCCAAGATAATGGTAATCGTGAAATACGATATTCCGATATTGGGTCGCAACACCAGATTTTCATTATGGCAGGTTAAGATGCCAATGATTCTTGCGCAAATGGATTTGGATGATGTGTTAACTGGGTTTGAGAAGATGCCTTCGTCATGGTCCAAAAGAAACACAACGTAAGGATCGAAAAGTCCTTTCTAAAATTCATCTTCATTTATCAAATCAAATATTACAGGATGTGTCGAAGGAGAAGACAACTGTAAACCCCTTAATTTTTGCATAACCTAATTATGATAATTGACAATAATGTGATATAAAACCTTGAAAAGCTTTTGGAAAAGTCATTAGAAATCACTCCCGATTTTTCTTGATTTAAGAATATTAAAATGTAAACAATGCAATTATAGTTTAAGAAATCATAATCATTATCAACAAAATTTCCTCTAATCTTTTTGTGATCAATAAGTGATGATAAATCAAAGAATTAATGACGTAATTATTAAGGCTTTAGTAAACTTAAAGAATTATATATCAATTTCAAAAAATAATTAAAAAATAAATATGCCCTGAAAATCGTAAATAAGAATAACATAAAAATCACTAAGCAAAACCTTAACTTTAATAAATAAAAATAAATATATCTCTAAATTCGTCAAACACATAGAACCAAATAATGTCTTACGAGTAAATTTTCAAGATAATTGCAAATAAATATTTTCTAATGAACTTATAATTAAAGATGATCATAACCCCTTAAAGAAGCCAATCACAAAAGAAGTAACATTTAAAATTCTCTTAAAGAATTTAATAACATCACCTAATTTACTAAGTAAAACCTCTTGAAAGTCACTTAAATCATGTAAATAATTTATTACGTACAGAAAGTATCTAAAATATAAGATAAGAAATCATAATAAAATAGAAAAGCTCTAAAATTTATACCCATAAAATATTTTACATTACTAATTTAATCATGTAGTTATTTTGGGCATGTGATAAATATATGAAACACTATTACTATAATTTACCATAATAATAGCATAAAAATGTACTCTAATTGACAATATATGTTGTCATAATAACAACAACAACACCACCAGATTATTTTGTCATATAAAATAAACACTATACTTGATCCACATATTAAAACAATTTTGAAAAGTTAACAATATTAATTATTAAATTACTAATATTACATTAATCATGATAACTTATTAACTTGTAATAATGCTATATGATTCTTATCAAACATTATGATTGCGATAAGCACCATTATAATTTAATAATTATAGTAACATTTTATACATAATAATATCAAACAACCTATAATATAATAAGATCCTAAGATTAATTAAGAAAACTTACAATTATTGGCATGAACTACATATATGAAAAATCATTTGATAAGAAAAATACCATATAATTATAATAGAAAACATGTAAATCAAGAACCCTAAAATTCTAATTAGAATCGAAATCCTAAACCATATCAGATCAGACAAAAATCTCATAAACCTTAGATCGAATCAATTAAATCATATAATCTTATAATATCATATAAATTAAATTAAACGTGGATTTCCAAAAATTCGAAACCCTATGAATCATAAATGGGATCAAATAAATATTCAATAACCCTAAGATATCAAATGAATTAAATAAAGACTGGAACCCTAAAAGTAAATTGTATAGCAAAAACATACCAACAATAAAACGATCCAATAGCTTAATTAATTCGAAAACCTTATGCTAAACAATTAATCTATTTGAACTCTAACACGTAAATCGATGTAAGTAGTACATCCAAATAATATCTATTAATAAAATAATAAGAAATAATTTCCTATAATTGTGAACTCTTAACATTTTACAATGATCTTATAGATAAAACCTTAGACTCGAAAATGGAACCGGAATCCTAAAGTCAAATCTAGTCAACTATAAACCTTAGAAAATCCAAACTCAATTGAACAACTTCTAAAAGCCATTGAATAATAAATTAATTAGAAAAATATTATGAACTCAACTTATGAATTATATATAAATATAAACCTTAAGAAGATCATATAGTCTAGAAATTTGATCATTTTGGACCTTTACAGAATTAGTTTCGGTATCCAATCATGAACATGTAAATCAAGACAATATAAGTTAATTAATATTTAGTAATAAAATAATGAAAACTTATTTTCTATAATATGGATCTAAATTTTTAAATCAAATTTCGTTAATCAAACAGTTTCCACAACCGTATGTTAGTATGTACATCGAGATAAAAAAACTAGATAACAATTAGCGAAAAAATAATATCAATTCATCTTTCAAATATCATTTGATAATTTATTGTTTCATAAAAATATCAGATAAAAATTTTTCGGATAATCAAAACGTCAGATATAGCTTATATAAACGTATTTTATTGCTACCAGTAACTTATCTGATATTTTACTATTACTATTCATTACTATTTATTTTAATTTCTACTATTACTTGCTGCCACATTTTTTTCCTTATAATTTACATCTATTTCCCACATACCATACCCTAGTTACTACATTTATAAGTCAACTTATTACATGTCAAATTTATCACTTTTCACGTGATTTTTTCTTCTTCCAGCCACTATTCATGCCTGTTGTACCTTTGTTGTAGCAAATTTTTTTTTCTTTTTCAAATTATTTTCCTACTTTAATTCACCAAATCCCCTCTATAAATACATACTTTCATTCACACTTCTTACACTTTACAACTCTTATCAAATTTCTCTCTTTTCTCTTTTCTTCCCTTTGGCTGATGCAAAACCTTGCTGCCCCCTCTCTTTTTCTACTTAAACACACTCATTTTATTCATCTTTTTAAGGAAAACATGTTCTCCATACATCTTTAGTTGATATTAGGTGTCGTTTCATGCATTATTCATGAAAAAAAAAACTCCCCATGATGCATGAAAGCTAGGGATGATAATGCTAAAAATGAAACTCATATCTCATCTACATTAAGATCATGTTGAAGTTATGTTCTTGTTGATATATATATATATATATATATATATTGTCAACTAATTTAACTATCTATATGTATAAACATAGTTATGTACATATTTATATTTATATGAGCATATGGCTTACTAACCTAACATTTATTTCATTCTCTTAATATATATCTTGAGACGTATCCATGATCTAAGTTTCAGACTTGTCCTTAATCAAGTAAAAACAAAAAGGGAACTTGTCCATAATCTAAGTCCTAGGAATGCCAAATCCAAAAATTTGAAGGCTTCCATTTTATTTGTTTTGCTCTTAATTATTTTGTTATCTAAGGGGACTTGTTTATTTCTAAGCCTTAGGGAGTCTTGACATAAATCTAAGACTCCCATGCTTTTATTTTATTTATGAGATTGTAAATATTTCGAGTCCCGAGAAGACTTCAATGAAAATCTAAGACTTCCACGGATTTTTTCTTTTTCTTTTCCTTGAAATTTCTTATACCTTTCTTTTCTTTTTATGGAACTTGTCCATTTCTAAGTTCCGAAAAGCTTTGATACAAGCTAAGACATCCATATTTTTGTTCTTATATATATATATATATACATATATACTCATTTGATTCTCTATATCTCTTATCTTCTATATGAGTTATTTTTATCTTAAATTATTATTACAAGTTCATATTCATGCATGATCATAAGGTTGTTGTCTTAATAAAAATTTCAAGAAAATAAAAGGAGTTATTCACTTTTATAAAAAAAAATAATAATAATAGAACTAAACTCTCTAGAAAAATGATTTTGAACACTAAGAAGGAACTTTTACTAAGATTTAGGATAATGATTCAACTACACTCTTTTCAAAATACTAAAATAAATTTATTGTTAAATTTTAATGTTGATAACTCTTTGTTATGCAAAACTTTCTTAAAAACTTATTTATATGATTTATGCCAACACTTGGATGAACACTAAGAAGAAAACAAATTATTTCAAGTCAAGCTAAAATCAACTCACTAGTTAAAAACTCCTTTAGAAGTTAAAATTGGTAAATAGCCTAAGGAAATAAGTTTTAAAAATGTAAATTCATTTTATGAAGTCAAGAAAACATGAAAATAATAGTTATAACAAGGAGGCACTCATTTGTGTCAACTCAAATTTTAGTTTTCCTTCTAGCAAACTCTAAAGAGATTTTGTAAACTTGTTATTTATTTCACTTAACAATATTTGATTACATCAAAACATTATTTTCTTTTCAACATATATCCTAAGATGTCAAACTGATTTTAGCTAAGAAAGCTTCTCGAGGAGAGACAAAGCTCCCATAGTCAGCTAATTTTGCTTTAACATTTCATGCATGAGGGATTCTGTTTTATCTAATTGGTCTAAAAGCTCTTAATTATCTTCTAATAGAGTCTAAACTTTCATTTTAGCTCTCAGGATCATTTCCT
Organism: Combretum micranthum; assembly: GCA_024138025.1. NCBI lineage: Eukaryota > Viridiplantae > Streptophyta > Magnoliopsida > Myrtales > Combretaceae > Combretum > Combretum micranthum. The sequence goes on from JAMXBD010000598.1 coordinate 612,932, forward strand.
CCCAAATATGGGCCTCTATCTCAGCTAGCTAAAGCCGTGGATTTGGAATCCCCATGATGTAGAAGAGATGTTGTAGATCCCTTGACATCTTCCTGGATAAATGAAAAATGCATAGAAAAATGATGAGCCGTTTAATTCTTTTTTTCCAAAACAAAAAATTATATTTCTTTACAAAAGTGAGAATTCACACGGTAAATGAACTACTGTTACAAGAAGTTAAATGCATTATATACAACCTATAAGTTATTCAAAATTGTTACTATCTTCCTAATACACATTATTAGGTTAATGATAAAAATGATATTTGAACTTTCACAAAATATTCAATCAGATACCTGAAGTTTTGTTTTGAACAATTTGATACCTAAAAACAATTTTTGTTGTTTTTCTTTTTTTTTTTTTTACACCTGAAGTTTAGTTTTAACAATTATAGTACCTAAATAAAGTTTTTGCAAACTTTTTTTATACCTAAAGCAAGTTGAATCAAGTATGAAAAAAATTGCAAAAACTTTGTTTAGGTATTAACATTGTTAAAACCAAACTTTATGTACCTGATCGAACTTTTAGCAAAAGTTCAAGTACCAAATTGTTGAAAATGAAACTTCAAGTACCTAATTGAACTTTTTGCGAAAGTTTAGGTACAATTTTTTATATTAACCCTATATTATTTTACATAGTCAATAATTTTTTTTTAATCTAGTGCTCTTATCCTGCATTGTAAGGGTAAGAACTTAATGCACTAAAATTTTAGACCCCTTTATAGAGAAGATTGATGATTTTACAAGGGGCTCCAGTAATAGAGAATTAATATTTACAAGTATTATAAAGAATTTATTCAAAGTACAATTTATAAATCATTTACAAATTTGACATGTATTTACTATTATCTTACATACTGTATATATATATATCAAGCATAAAAAGCGAGAGAATGAAATCACATGGATGCAAATTCGAGGGTTAACAACTAACTAATAATGTGGCAATTAAAGTTCTCATTAGAGTTGCAACTTTATTAGAGGAAAATCAAGGAGGATATATTTACAGGTAGACGACTTTAAAATGTATTTATAAAATTGCAACGCTTTTAAGGTATACCATATTATTAATTATTTACAAACCAGTAATCATGAATGCAATTGAGTGGGTTCTAAAGGTCATACTAAACGGAGTTGGGGGCAAATTCATACTTCAAGCAGTAGATTTGTAAGCCCCAAGATTTTCATAATATAAGCAAACCCTAAGAACCGAAAGTCAAAACGAAACCCTAAAATTAACCTAGTTCTATGTTTAGTCTAGTGAATTTAGATCCGGCAATCCCGTGTTCTTAAACCCTAGAAAACAAAATCAAGATAATTGAGGACTATGGTTCATAATAATATAGGAAAGCTTAAAAATATCATATTCGTAATTTTCAAGTGTCCTTCGGATCCAAACGGGATCAGTTTTCGAAAACCATGCCCTGGTGTACCGAATAGTGAAAATATTCCGACAACACCAATAGACTCGTAAAAATATAAGGATTTCAAAAATATCGATTTTAGAATTTTTCGGTAACTAAAAAATCAGATATAGCTTAATTACGCGTATTTTTCTTACTACCGGTATTTTAATTGTCTAGTCTACTATTCATAGTACTTTTTCACTATTCACCTATCTCTACTTTTTCTTACAATCTATCATACATATACCTTACAATTTACCTTCCCCATACAACTTTAATCACATCACACTTTACACATTATCTTTTATTACAAAACAAACAAATAAATTATTTCTCCCCGCCCCTACAAGCAAACCGACGCCCCTATCTCCCCCTTCAATCTCAATTTGCTTTATTTTTCAATTTATTTAATTTACATCTTTCCACTCCAAAAATCTATAAATACCCCATTTCTCTTTCATTCTTTCACACAACTTATTTCCTACTAAAACTCTCCTAAAACCACTCCATAAAATCCCTTTCTCAAAATCTCTCTCAAGTTCTCTCTTTTCTGTAGAAAACCAAGTCCCACATAATACTACAACCCATTCTTTTCTTCTTCAACAAACACATAACCTTAGGTAAAAGTTTCTTTCATATACTTATCATGTTCATATAACTTACCATGAGTTTAGTGTATGTTTCTTAAACTCATAAGAGTTAAAGAAGCAACAATATATTCATGTTTTGTTTTTGTTCATGTTCTTATCTTCTTTATGCTACTATTATGTTGTTATTGTTATTATTTGTTTCTAATCCAACTTATATAAGTATTATGTATATTATGTATATATATTTATTTAGAGTATATAAGCTCATTTGTTATGTATTTACTTTCAAGTTATGCAATTTATTTATTTCATGTTGTTATTAAGACTAGTCTTTCTAGTCTTAGACTTGTCCATATCAAGTCAAAACAATTTTCTTTCATTACTTTTATTTTCTTTTGAGGACTAGTCTATTCTTAGTCCTGGGATACCTTGATGAAGCTAAGGTTCCCAATACTTGACTTTACTTTTATGCTCTTATATAATTTATCTTATTATGTTGTTTTTATTATATTTCTCATAGTTACATATTCTCATTCATGCATGAACATGTTGTTATTGTTTCAACCATAATGAAAATGAGTTTTCTTAAGTAATAAAAATAAGAACTTTCTTTAAAAATAAATTTTGTCACATAAAAAATTATTTTTCCATAAAGACTTAAAGATTTATCTTAATAAATATTTTCTAAAAGTTAGATAAGTTTAGCTCAAGTTTTAGTAATAATACGATATATTTTATTTTATCAACAAAAATAAAGTTATCACAAACTCTCTTTTAAACCAATAAAATAAGAAAGTTTCTTTAAACTTGAATTCTTGATTTAACCAAAAGTTTTCTTAAACTCATTTATCAAAGTTTTCTACCAACACTCTAGAGTACTAAAGTCTAGACAAGTTTTACAAAATTTATCAAAAATAACCTTTCTAAGGGTAAGTCTTACTTAGGAAATAAAAATAATAAATAACTTATAAGATCATTGATATTATTCTTCTAAATAGGATCAAAACTTTAGAAAAACTTTAGAACATAAAACCATAAAACATTTAGAAAAGCTATATTTTCCGAACCACTAGAAATAAATTTATGGGAATCTTAAAAGAGTAAAATTCTTTTTTGAAAATGTAATTATTCTCAAAATTAAGAAATGGAGTTAAAAGAAGGAGATACTTACTAATAAATTTTCCAAACAAAGCTAAAAGGGAGATTTTCAAGTCTTAGCTTCTTTAACTTTCAAGATATATTGCTTTACAAGATCATTGTTGAGACAACACCACTAAATTCATGCATATGGTTTGAGTATATATATATATATATATATATATGTATTCAAAGGATTTTTCAACCATACTAACATCTATATTTTTGTACAAAAGCTCTTGAGTGAAGAAAGTTTGAAACTTTAGTTTTGAAAATGGAATTTTCGCATCAATTATATACGTTGCTATTCCGAGACCCAAATAACTCATTTTGATAAAAATAACCTTAGAAATAGATAGATCTTTTCGAGTAGGTAGAAATCGGTATATAATATGCGAAATTCAGAGTTAAAATGAGCAAGTTATGGCCATTTTAAGTTGGGATTTCTATTCATACGATTTTTGACGAATTCAATAAGATAGAATTATAGAGTTTGAATAGATCTTGGATGAAATACTCATGTTGGGTATTTCTTTTGTTTAGTTGTTGAGGACCAAGATCTTCTCTTCTCCGAGGATTACTTCGACTCCTAGAAGAACGCTATGAACGAATGAGTTCCCTTTACGCTTATGTATTCACGCATGTGCTTGTAGAATAGAGTACTAGATATTAGGAAAAGATAAAATTGATATGCATATAGGATATCATGAGAATTATGCGTGTAAATCGTTGGGTGCGATCAATGAATAATAAGTATATTGGAACCCGACTTGTGTTTAATATAAATGCTTCCATGTATGTATTATGATGTGTGCAAATATTGGTTGATCACTTTAAATGATTTAATGTCATATTGAAATCCCCATATAATAAATTACTCATACATATCACTTAGACTATCATTTCAAACTTTTGTTACTACTCCTCAACGTGGAACCGGAAAGGTAAGCTTCCTTGCTACAACCTTGAGAGTTAGGATGTTCGGGGAATACGGTTTCAAGTTGTAGCCGAGCCGGATCGATCGCTTTGGATAAGGAAAGCCCGGGCTAGTAGTATGGTTCGTTGGAACCCCAAGACGCACGCAAACTTTCAAGGAGGTCGTTTGGGACCCGGTTCAAAGCATTCCCTAACCACCGATGGAGGGGTAAATCCATCACACATATGATACCGGATAGTCGTATGTAATGTTTGATCATATGGTTGTTGTATTTCATATGCTTGATTAATAAACTTGGTTGATTGCTTGTTATGAGTATTTTTGCGTAAAGAATATCTCACTAAGCTAGTTATACTTATACTCCTATAGACTTTTGACTTTGCAGGATTATCTTTTTGCACCCGAGACCATCTTGATCCCTCAAGTAGAATCCTTATTTTTAGAAGCTATTGGAGGAATTCTGTTTTGAAATCATAGAGTAGATTTCTTCTAAAATCTTCTAGCTTTAGTTATTTTATCTTTAGTAGAACCATGTTGTTATGGAATTATCGGGGGAATGCCCTTTAGAAGTTGTAAGACTTTATATTTAAATGCAATATATTAAGTGTTATTTTGCATGTTCCGCTGCCAATATCTTAAAATGCATTTATTCACCGGTCTCCCTTTGATGTGAATACATGCCTTGTACCGATATGGAAGCTTTCGGCTGACTCAAGTAATCATTCTTAAGTTTTAATATTGCGTACGGTGGGCTTTCACGTTTAGGGTACCCGTTGGGGCGTGACAAGATTACCATAACACCTAAAGCCTACTAGGGCCTCCCATCATAGGGTCCTAAGGTAGCCTAGTTTTGATCATATATAACACACATATTTCATAAAATAGATTCCTTCCTTCCCACTCTGAAAAAAGAAAAAAAAAGTGTCAAGTGCTCATCGTATTGACTTTGGTTATTTTTTATTTGCATGACTTAAGCGAAAATGTTTGTACAACTAATTAGAAAAAAAAATTGCTATATACAAAATATACATACAATCAATAATTAATTTATTAAAGTTGAACATTAAAGGAATAATTTCTAATTACAGAGTTAATTAGGTGGCTAGGCTTTATGTAATAATGGTCTCTAGTAGAATTGCCAAGTTGTTGAGCTTGAATTTTTCCATTTTCTAGTTTAAATTTTTTTAAATCAATTTATATCAAATCCTAACCCATTTGAAATAAACCCTCAACTAGGAATCAAAAGAAATATGAAACTTTATAAAACTTTTGGCCTCGCCACTAGACTAGGGTTGAGAAAAAATTGTAAGTTATGATTAAAGGAATGGTTGATCCTAACTTAGCCACTGAGTCTATGAATAGGAAACTAATCTAAAAACAATTTTTGATAAACCATAGATTCTTGGATACGAGGGCTGTCATATTAGAATCGTATGGTAACCAAATTAAATTCTTTAATTAAATCTCATTCCTTTAAAATTCTAAAGTTGGTTACAAAGTATAATATTTACAAGTGGTCTATTTAAAATTTACAAAGTGATGTTGTCATTGATATTTAAAACTAATTGTCAATCAAATTAATATTTACATGATAGAAAAAAAAAGGAAAGTTTTTTTTTTTTAAGGTTTTAAGTTACTCTGTAGGTGCTTACATACTAGCTAATCAAGATCAGACAACACGTAATTCTTTAAATATATATATATATATATATATATATTTGGCTTATTCTTTTTAATGCATAAATTATTTCACCATGAGTTTTTTTCTTATTTAGGAAAAAATACATTTTGCTAAATGATATGACAAATTTCAAACCTATATCACATGTCATGATTTTATTATTATATCATTCTTCTACACTTATTTATGTATACATATGAGTATATTTACAGCCTCCTCTTTGTATACATACATATTTTACATGCACTTTCTTTTTTGTGACCATCAATTATTATATATTATTTACTGATCTACTATTTTGATTGGTTTGAATTATCTATATTACGGTTTATTTGTAACTTTTATATTACTCATTTGTACGTCATGATTACTATTACTTAAACTAAACTAAACAAAGAAAAGCAATAAAATAAAAAGGAAAAAGGAACTTACCTGATTGCCAAAAAGGCAAGCACAGCCAAGGTACTGCCTTGGATCGGTGCTAGATCAGAACTGAGAAAGTCGATGGATGCTTTATGGAACGTTCCAACGATGATCCAAGATAAACAATATGATGGAAAGTTAAAATTCTGGAACATCAAATTGATAGGCCCAGTATATTAGATATCGTTGCCAAAATTAGAAACGAGGTGAAAGTTATTAAAGTACAACTGAAACAACCCATTTATTTGGTTAGAAGAAGTGCCCTTGAATCAAATTCTAAGAGAATTTCACTAAATGATTTAACCTACTCAACCATGCAACTGTGTTTGCGTATGCATGAGTTTTGTGGTATTGTAATTTGACTACAACCATGTAACCACGTTCGCATATGCATGAGTTTTATGGTATTGTAATTTGACTACAAGTATGAATTTTCTATGAAGCAATATGTTGATGTTTTCTTTCCCATGTAAGGACGAAAACACTGGTCTATGAAACAGTGAACTATACTCTATTATTAGTTCCAAATGTCAAATGAAACAGAAAAGAACACTTAATGAGCGAAAAGGAGTGTAATAAACCTATTTTTCATCGTGTAAAACCATCTTTTCTAATGTGTCAATTTGTTATACGCTTATAACTACACTGAAATAGGGGTTATTAGCAACTATCTTCAAATTCTCATTTCCATTATGGAATTATAATTCTCTTATCTACGTGATTATAGTCTGCCACTAGTAGAAAAGTTGGTAGGGGAGGCGAAAACTAAGAGGCGAAATTCGCCTCTTAAAGTATCTGAGGCGAATTTCGCCTCATTTGTTAAAATGAGGCGAAATTCGCCTCATCCTAGTCAGCACTTGAGGCGAAATTCGCCTCTGACTAGGATTATGAGGCGAATTTCGCCTCACTAGCCTAGTCAGAGGCGAATTTCGCCTCAAGTGCTGACTAGGATGAGGCGAATTTCGCCTCATGTGACTAGGATGAGGCGAAATTCGCCTCTGTTTGATGAGGCGAAATTCGCCTCATCATCCCCCTATATATACCGCCCCACCCCCCCTTCTTTTCTTCGCCCCTCTCTCGCTCTCTCTCTCGCACACCTCTCTCGCACTCACGCACACACACCGACCCACGCGCGCACTCCCACACACACAGACCCACACATCCACACACACATCCACACCACACACCCACACACACATCCACACCCACACACCACACACACAGACCCACACACCCACACACACACAGACCCACTCACCACGGACCCACACACCGACTCACACACTAGCTCACCGACGCACACACACAGACCCACTCACACGGACCCACACACCGACTCACACACTAGCTCACCGACGAACACACACACACCCACCTACCCAAAAACGTACATACCTTCACGCACCACATCAGGAAAAAAAAAATATTTTCGATTAAGTAAATTTAATTATACGGTAAGTTTTTATTTTTTATTTAATTCTTATAGTATTTTATTTTATAGTAAAATATATTTTTGATTGATATTTTCATTTTGAATGCAGGTATCTGATAATTTGGGTGGATTTGATCAGACATTTATCGTACTACAATTACTGCAAGGTTAGTTCAATTTGTTATGAAATTTTTATTCATTTATTTAAATAGTAGTAGTAATATATATTTAATTTATAGTTATGTATATTAGTGTGTAGTTGAAGAAATTATAGATTTATAGGATATATGATTACATGTTATTATTCAATCTATGTTTATTATGTTTAATATCATGTCACATAGATTAAATATAAATACTGAGATGTTAATATTTTCATGTATATTGATTATGAATGTTCAATATATAGTTATGTATTTATTGTTAGAAATTGAAAAAACTATGTATATACTTAGGATCAAATATTTATATATTATTCGAAGCTTGTTTTATATGTTTAGATTAATAAGACATAAAATAAGTGTAAGTATTGAAATAATACTACTTACATATGTAGTATTTCCTGTATATTATATGTATACTATATATTTATTATAAGTAAGGTAAAATATTACATGTATTTACGATCTAGTGATGGCATATAATTGTCTAATATATGTGTATTGTATTTCTTTTATGATACATAGTGTAAATACAATTATTTAAATACTAGTAATTGTATGTGAACAAAAATCATATAGTTACAATATATAATATTATATTAATGTTTAATACATGTGTAATATGTTTAACTTCATAAATGTATGAATATATGTGTACAGTAGGAAATGCTCCTATTGATATGTTTGTGAATTAATTTATGTGAAATTTGTAGTAATGTATTTATTCTTAGAGGTTCGATAAAACTATGCATATTATCTGTAATTGCATGACACATATAGGGTTAAATAATAAGTAAATCAAACATTAGTGTTTCAATATTAGATGCTTGCATAGTTATAAGAGAGTTATCCGATGTGAGTTAAATGTGGTAATTAATTAAGGTCAATTTAGGATGTCTGAACGAAGTTGGCATATGACACGTGATTTGACAACAACGCAATATAGAATGGGGTTAGAGAGTTTTTAGAAGCTGCTGTAAACCATAAGCGGGCAGATGGACTGATTAGATGCCCTTGTAGAGATTGCCTTAATGGTGCATGGCAATCTATTCAGATTATTGAGTATCACCTCCTCAGGAGGGGAATGGCTTGGACCTACTCCCCTTGGATTTATCATGGTGAGGATGTAGATGAATACGAGGTACATGATAATGTTGTTATGGATGAAGGGAGCAATCCACTTGACGACACGCACTTTGAAGATGAGGCAGATCAAAAACTTTTGGAAGATATTGCTGTAATATAAGTGATGGCGATGGCGATGGCGATGGCGATGATATTGACAGCGAAGATGAAAGTAGTGGGTTTAATGGAGATGGGTGGACTGGAATGTTTGAAAAAGCAAAGAGTCCAGTGTATCCGGGATGTACAAAGTTTTCATTATTATCAGCAGTAGTGCAAATGATAAATCTAAAGATTGATGGGAAGCAGTCTGTGAAGTCATTTAACAATTGGCTTGACTTAATAAAAAGTTTGTTACCTGCCGACAATTTGTTACCTACATCATATTACGAAGCACGGAAGTTTGAAGCAGTTAGGCATGGATGCAAACATGATTCATGCTTGTAAAAATGATTGTGTTTTGTTTCGAAAAGAATTCAAAAATCTTGATACATGCCCAGTGTGTGGGGAAGGAAGATGGAAGCTTCATACAAGGAAACAAAAAACTGTACCGGTTAAGGTGTTGCGACATTTCCCATTAGTTCCAAGATTACAAAGGCTATTTATGTGCCGGAAGACGGCTCCAGAGATGAGATGGCACAAGGAAAAGTATATATCTGTAGATGGTGTGCTGAGGCATCCGGTGGATTCCGAACAGTGGAAAGGATTGGATAACAAATATCCTGTGTTCGCATCGGACCCCCAGTGTACGATTAGGACTTGCCACTGATGGGTTTAATCCGTATGCAAACATGAGCACGACATACAGTGTGTGGCCAGTTATTATGTTTGTATACAATGTTCCACCATGGAGATGTATGAAGGAGCCATATATGATGATGTCTCTTTAATACCGGGGCCGAAATCACCAGGTAAAGATATTGATGTGTACTTACAACCATTGATAGATGAGCTACAAGAACTTTGGACAAGTGGGGTAAAAACACTAGATGTAGTCGAAGGACGGGTATTTCGACTGCATGCTGCATTATTATGGACTATTAACGATTTCCCGGCATACGGTGACATTTCAGGATGGACGACGAAGGGTTATAAAGCATGTCCAATATGTAACGTTGACTGCACAAGTGGCCATTCAAATAGTAAGTTCCACTATATGGGCCATAGACGGTTCTTGCCTTTGAGACATAGGTGGCGCCATGACAGGGTAAGTTTGACGGCACCACGGAAACACGGGCACGACCAAGGGATTTCTCTGGTTCAGACATCATCGATCAATTGAGTCGATACGAGAATGTCATTTTAGGGAAATTGCAAGAGCGCCTATGCCGTCGGAGGAATGAAGACGGGACAAATTGGTGTAAGAAGAGTTTGCTATTCCGATTGCCATATTGGAGTGAATTGCACATTCGACATAATCTTGACGTGATGCATATCGAAAAGAATATATGCGATAACCTAGTGGGAACTATTTTTGGTCTTAAGGGCAAGTCAAAAGACACAGAGAAGGCGAGACTGACACTCCAAGAAATGGGTATTCGTTCGAGCTACACCTGCAGCAACGTGGTGGACGCATTTTCAAACCACCAGCTGCATATACACTATCGACTAGGCAAATGAGAGAGGTGTGTAATTCAATAAGGGATGTGAAGATGCCTAATGGATATGCTTCAAATATATCATCCTGCTTAGGCGCTGATGAAGTTAGTTTGAGAGGTCTTAAGAGTCACGATTGTCATGTCTTGCTGCAACGTATTCTCCCGGTTGTCATTCGTGGGGTGTTGGATAATCGCATTTACGATGTTGTATGTGATGTATGTCGTTTTTTCAGGGAATTGACTGCTAAAGAACTCCGTGTAAATCTTTTGGAGTCTTTGGAAAAAACAATAATCCTAACTCTTTGCAAGTTAGAGATGATATTTCCTCCTGCATTTTTCGATATTATGATACATTTAGCCGTCCACCTTCCAAATGAAGCACGCATATGTGGTCCGGTCCAGTACCGGTGGATGTATCCTGTTGAGAGGTACATGGGAGTTCTAAAAGCAGATTTGCGGAATAGGGCAAGACCGGAAGGTTCAATTACGGAGTCGTACGTTGTGCGGGAGAGCACTCAATTTTGCTCCTTATATTTTGATAACATGGACTCAAGAATAAATAGACCCCACCGACAGTGGGACGAACCGCTGGATGAATGTCCATCATCATCGTTTCGAGTATTCACACAACCCATACGTTCAATAGGTGCATGCACTATAACAGGCTCGGATGTAGAACTCAACAGGATGCATTGGACAGTGTTGAATAATTGCGAGGAAGTGCAACCCTTTATAAGGTATGTCATGTCTTTTCATTCATTTATGACTTGAAAAGAATAGATGTTCACCAAGATTGAAGATGGACTTCTAATGAAATATCTACAGGGAGTTTGAGAACGAACTAACTGCACGTGGAGCACGCAATGTCGGAGGAATAGTATGTAAACATTTTGCCGAGTGGTTTAAAATAAGGTAAAAACTTGTTGAAGACTTCAATACCATTAATTCATCGATATCTTGACATGCAACTTTAATTGTTGACTTGGTATGTAGATTATGGAGCAAACGGCTGTCCATGGACATCAGATGCCAGAAGATCTTGAAGCGTTAGCTTGGGGCCCTGAAATTCATCGATATAGCTTCAATGCTTGTATCGTGAATGGTATCCGATACAACACAGAAGCCAAGGAGGTTGGCTTAAGATCACAGAATAGCGGTGTATATGTCATCGGTGCAGATGGAGGGCAACAACTTACATTTTATGGCGTTCTCACCGAAGTTATACAACTAAATTACGTGGGGTCGAAGAAAGTGTTTTTATTCAAATGCAGGTGGTTTGATACGGAGAGGGATAAACCAGAAATTATCGACGGAGACCTCATCTCCATCAACACTGCAAGGTCATGGTACGATAACGACCCGTACATCCTTGCCGACCAAGCACAACAAGTATTTTACCTAAAAGACCCAAGCAAGCGAAATGGCAATTGGAAGATTGTCCAGAAAGTTGTACACCGTCATATGTTCACACGTGCTCTCTTCCAAACCGAGAGTATAGAAGATGTTGAATCGTTCGAGCCACCTCCAATAGAGGAGGCAATGCAACAGACAGTGCAAGGCCATGGACAATTCCAATCAATCGCATATTTGTTGATCTAGGAAACCTTACACGCTTACCCGACCCGAGTGTGGGATGCAGTAGCATAGGCGATTACGATTTGGACGAATAGATTGTACGGATACGTTTATTTTATAATTATTATCTATCACATGTACTTTGTTTGCGTAATAATCTCCAGGAAATATTTAAGTAACCGGTGTTATTTTTTGAACTTGCAGGATGAGTAGCTCCGATTTCATGGATCAGCTTTTGGACGACTCTGAGGCACATCCGGAGCAGTACACTGGTGGGATTTACAGCTTCATTTGTAAATGTTTTATCTGTCATAGCAATATTATATCAATTTTGGACTCATGCGTTTCATTTTCTTATTTTGTCATACAGGAGGATCGTTTACTGCCTTACTTACTGATCGGCAGGTCCGACATCCCGATGACCAGTCGGGTCAGGCGGCTGAGCCACAGCCGGGATGGGTAAATGAGCTGGGGATCGGGGAAGAGGTGTTGTACGACCTCCCGGATGATATGCCTGCTCAGGTTGACCCAGATGACCCACAGGCCGCAGCAGTGGAGCGGGAGGAGGCCGCTGTGGCAGCTCAGCATGAGGAGGCAAACATCACGGTGACAGATAGGCGCCGGGGTATGTATAGAGGTTACCGGGCGGAGGAGGAGTATAGGAGGACAGGCCGTAGACCGACCATCACTATGCCTGATGGGTTTATGGGTCTCATATGCTCATCTCCGGGGATGGTTAGGTTGGAGTTCTTACTCCATCACAGAGCTTCGACGAAGTTGTTTGTCCCTGGAGGTCGAGGAAAGGCATGGTCAGCATTTCCCGAGGCCTATCGACATGGCATCATCCGCCGTGTAATGGTAAGTTAATTTAAATGTAAACATATACGAAAAATCAATTTTTGGCTCTGTCACCTTCCTTTAACACTTAATTTTTTTGGTTCAAATTTGCAGAACAAGTTCGAACTACCCGAAAATTGGCGGACAATTCACAAATGGTGGGTGGCACTGGACTTTCTTGCAAGCAAGTCATATAGTCAGCTTCGATACAGGCTTAAACGTTATGTCATAGCCAAGGGTGGAGGCGATACAGCTGCTAGTAAGCCACCACCGGGTTTCGAGCACAGGTTAGACGAATGGAGGGCATTCGTCCACTTCCTAGAGACAGATCAAGATTATAAGGTACGCTTCTCCATGTAGTAAATTACATATGCATAAGTATAGTTCAATTGTTCACTTCTTCTCGAAACGTGTAGTTGCGATCCACGGTGAATGCGGAGAACAGGAAGAAGCAACTGTCAGTTCATACAGGTGGTACAAATCCATGCTCCAGCATGCACTCACAAATGTAGGTATTCCAATTACAATGAATGTGGGTTTAAATGCTATGTTCTTGTACTGACTTTTTTTAATAATGTATTACAGGATCTCACGCCAATACAAAACTACCGACATACCCACCTAAGGAGACAGAAAGGGCAGTTAACAGATCGATGGGAGTCGGAGGTCTCCATGCAGAATTATGTTAGTATTTTCGATTCTTATATAATTTTTTTGTAGTATTTCATATCCATCTGTTTGTATGATTATAATCACCTTGTGCTCATGTTGTTTCAATTAGGAACGAATGGTGGAAAAAAGAAAGCATGAGGATGACATTGCTGCTGCGTCAGGTCAGCGACCTAAGGAGGATAAGGTCATCATGGAGGAGGTTTTGGGCCACCGATCTGCCTACCGACGTGGCTTCGGTTACGGCATGCCAATAGATCAACATAGGGTTGATTATTATGAGCAGCCACGTGAGGAGAATTTGGTCCACTCTGAGTATGATAGGACCAGCCAGGAGGCCAAGATTGAGAAGATGCAAGAGAAGATCGATTTGCTGATGAACTACGTCCGTCCCCCTACTACATCTTCCTCGGGCAGTACCCTCCATACCAGCACGCAGCACCACAGATGGGGACTTCCACTTATGGCCCTGATCCTAGTCAGCCTGGCTTTACGCCATTCACACCAGTCCCACCTCCTCCGTATCCATACCATGGGTTTTATGGGATGCCGAGCCATCCATCCATGTTCACGCATCCTCCACACGATCCGACACAGGATCCACCAGGCAGCTCCGCACAGCAGAGAGGACCACATCCTCAGGGGTTCATCCCATGGGCCGGGGGTCCCGGTTTTGCGCCGTTTGCGTCACAGCCGTCAGCGTTTGGATCGTATGCTTTTCCTGGGGCTCCTTCGTCTTCACATCCTCCTGCCTCTCAGCAGCCTCCGCATACTCCGACTCAGCCCGCAGCTGTTCAGTCGACACCGGCTTCGACTCCCCCCCATACAGTATCACAGAGGACATCTGTGAGAGGATCTGGTCGTGCTCGACTCCGACAGGATCAGCGACAGTAGCTGCTATCGTGTTTTTTATTTCCTCATCGTATTTTATTATTCCGGACATGATGTTCACGTTTTATTGCATTACTTGTTTCGCACCTTGTATGTCATGCTATTGATTATGATTACCGTCATATTTTGTCCCTTACTGTACTTCATACGACGAGTACCATGCACATCTAATTTATTTAAAAATCCATTCAACCAACCCGCAGTATATTAAATATATTATTTAATGTGTCATACATGTAGGATATATGTTAACTTGAACTCACCTTAACTTAAACTAAGTCAAAGATGGTTAACTTAACCTTAATCATTTAAATGAAAATATAAGTCATAGATGGTTAAACTATCTCAATCTAATTCATTTTAACTCATTGAAGTCTATTTAATCAAGTTGAACCTCGGTTTGTTAACTAAATTCTTTTGTTAATTAACTTTTACATTTAATCTAATTATTTGTTAAATCTGTAAATGTACTAAACTCATATTTAATTATATGAACCAGTCAACATAACACATTAAGCATCACTTATCCATCTCATTATAGCTAAAAAATATCCACTCTGTAAGCAAAAAACACATAAAAGAAAGAAAAACAAGTTGTTAACTTTGCATGGAAAATGTATCAGTTGAAAAGAAATGAAATTTAAGCACTGATAATTTCAGCATTTGCAAAATCTCAATACATGAAAGTTGTATATCTCTTTCTTATCTTTCCAACGCAACTGAAGTCGCCTCAATCAGAGATCGGATTAAAAAATTATGGCCAAAATACGAAGAGGCTGAGAAACTGGGATGTAATTTGGGAATTGAAGATCTTAAAATACGATAGGTTAGAAATTAACATCTTAAAATAAGGACTTAATTTAGGAATTTAATTTGGATACAAACATATTTAATGTGAGTTCGGGTTTAAGAACTAATATTTTTATTCAAACAAATGAACTCAAATTCTAGTAAGATTTAGGAATTAATGTTTAGGTTAAAAATCAAGCGTTGATGAATCCTCTAAACTATTTTAGAGGATTTTTAGAGGTTATATCAATTTCAAATCTCAAAACCAACTTACTTATTAATTCTAAAAATTGTAATATTAATTATATACTTTTATTTGTAAAAATTTATGTTTGTACTAACAATTTCATAACGAATACGATAAATGTATAATTATCACAATCCATATGAAATAATTGACGGTATTGAAATTAATATATGTTAATTTTATATTTTCGTACAAAGTCCAAATCTTCTTTTATATGTTTAATAATATTAAAAATATTCTCAATATACAAAATGTCGAACAAATAAATATTTTTACAAAAATAAATATCCAACTGAATAAGATTAATTTTTAATCTCATGTACTAGTAAATCAATTGATTGACAAATAAATATTTTTATAATTATTATTAAATCTATGAAAACATTTCTTTATAATTATAACTCACCAGTCTTATCTACTAGTAAATAAATTGATTAGAATATATATTTTATGAAAAAATTAATATATAAAAATATTTTAGTTATTAATTTTTAATGAATAAAAGTACATTACTTAATTGCATAAGATTTACCTTTAATCTTATCTACTAATAAATATATGGATTAATAAATATGTATATTTTTATTATTACATATTTAATCTATATAAATAATTGAAAGATTTAATTTTTAATTAATAAAAGTACACCACCCTATTGAATAAGATTAATTTTTAATCTTATCTACTAGTGAATAAATTGATTAATAACTATATAATTTAAATATGAAATATTTAATCTATATAAATATTTAATGTATGTACATATTATTTATAATTAACTTTTAATAAATAAAAGTACATTACCTAATTGAATAACAATGACTTTAATTCTTATTTACTATAAGTAAATTCACTAATAAATATATATTTTTTTATAATACAAATTTAATCTATACAAATATTTGTTTATTTAAATTATTATAAATGTAAGTACATAACTCAATTGAATAATATTTACTTTTAATCTTATATATTAGTAAATAAATTGATTAATAAATATGTAATTTCAATTTATTAAAAATTTATTTTATATAAATATTTTTTATGATTCTTTTTTAATCAAAATAAGCACATCACACAATTGAATAAATTAATTTTTAATCTTATTTACTATTAAATGAAATGATTAATAAAAATATAATTTGATTAATTAATCTTTTATCTATATATAAATTTTTTATAATTAACTTTTTAATTTATAAAAGTACATCACCCAATTAAATAAGATGAATTTTTAATCTTATTTAATAATATATAAGTTGATAAATTAATAAATATTTTTAGTAATTAATTTTAAAAAATATATGCGAAATTTACGAGTAAAAGTTTTAGCGGGACGACGCGGGAGAAAAATAGCGCGGGCGGGAGTTTGGAATTTTTCATTTGAGGCGAAATTCCCCTCATTTTAAAATCTGAGGCGAATTTCGCCTCATTCCCCAACTCATGAGGCGAAATTCCCCTCAGATTCAACATATGAGGCGAAATTCGCCTCATCAGCCCAGTCACTGCCTATATATACCCCCCTTCTCTCCTCTGCTCCCTCATATTTTTCTTCCCTCTCTCACATTCGCTCCTCTACTACGGTAATTCATCTTCAATTTTTTTTTATTTACTTAATTTTTATATTTAATTTTTATTTATAACTATTTATTTGGATTTATTTTTGCAGGATTTTATTATTTCTCATTACAAGTTCAACAATATTAAAATCAAATATAATATAAGGTATAATATTTACAAATTTTTTACAATTTTTCCAAATTTTAGATATATTCTACCTTTTATTTTATAACATTTATATCAATATAAATATATTTATAATATCATAATACGTTTATTATTTCAAATGTTTGCGATAACAAACTTACATACAATATTTTAAGTAAAATATAAATATATTTGTAATATTAATTATACTTTTTTTTAAATTATTCCAATACAATTTGTATTTATTATTTATAAATTCTGAAAAAATATATTAATTAATAAATTTTAAGTCAAATATTAATAACAATAAATTTGTAATATTAATTATATAATTTTTGTAATATGTGTTGCATTTTTTTTAAATTCTGAAATAATATATTCATAATTAAATCTTAATTAAAATATTAATAAAATAAATTCTGAAATTATATATGAATAATTAAAATGTTATTGACGGGTCTGGTGTATTTGGAGGATGAGGCGAATTTCGCCTCATTATGATTACATGAGGCGAAATTCGCCTCATGCCACATCGGCTAGTGAGGCGAAACTCGCCTCACTAGACGACGTGGCTTATGAGGCGAATTTCGCCTCATGTAATCATAATGAGGCGAAATTCGCCTCATGCCACGTCGGCTAGTGAGGCGATTTCGCCTCACTAGCCGATGTGGCTCCCAGGATTTATGAGGCGAATTTCGCCTCATATATTATAATGAGGCGAAATTCGCCTCATGCCACGTCGGCTAGTGAGGCGAGTTTCGCCTCACTAGCCGACGTGGCTCCCTCATCCCTGTATGAGGCGAATTTCGCCTCACGTTTTAAAACGTGCGGCGACATTCGCCTCCTTTGCCCTAACAAGGCGGACTTCCAGAGGCGAATTTTTGAGGCGAATTTTTCGCCTCAATAGCACTATTGAGGCGAAATTCTAAGCTACTGAGGCGAATATTTCGCCTCTTAAGCTCACTATAGTGGCGTCCGCTCGCTCATTTTTAAGTAAATCCTAAAATATAAAAACACAACTTTGTTTTTACAAACGCATCAATTATTATGATTATGCATTTTTCATATCACATTTCAATTTTGTTTTCACTTTTATCTCTGTCGCTTACCCTCTCTCCCTTTTACTTTCTTGTTCTATATAAATAGAATTCATTTAAGTCAAGTTATAGTTATAAAGTATACAAGAAAAACTTATTTAAATCATTTATATAATTGAAAATTTAAAGTTGAAAAGTTAAATCCTCGTTTAGTTCATAACTTCTTTAAACAAAATAATAGAAAATAACTTAATTTTAACTCTACTTGTTCTATTTTTTTTTTTTTTATTTACGTTATATTATGGATTAGGAGTTATTATAAAAAAGAGAACTTGATTTCTTTTTTTTTTTTTTTCAAATTCATTATGTATTTCAAGTATTTTACGACTTATGTAAGGATATATATACTTTTTTGAAGCTATATATTGTACGTTCCAATTCTTTATAGATAAGCTAGTTCGACAACCTTGATTAAAGGTATGTATCCTCATTAATCCCATGGATTTCCACATTAAGTCCATATATCTCATGATTAAAACCTATCTCAATCTAAGGAAGATACTAGATTAGGGAACTTACTTAAAGCAGATTCTAAGGTTCCACTTTGATGGAAATGGAATGGAACTTGGCCTTCTCCTTTCTCTTCAATTGGCATGTTAGCATGTAACCACTTGGAGACTAATTTTTGTGTGTGCGCGAGGCATCAGAGAGAGTGTGATAGTGAGAGAGAGATGGAACAAAAGAGAGAGAGAGAAATGAAAGTTGAAGTGTGTGTATAAGTGATTGCGCAGAACTAATGGAAAAAGTAGAGAAAGAAGGAGAAAAACTTGGTGACCAAGCTTAGTGTGTCATAAAGAGAAGGAGAGAAACTAACTTGGGAATAAAGTCTTAACTTAGGGAGAAAATTTTATTGAAAATGGAGAGAAAGCTGGACAATTGCAAAACTTGTGGAGAAAGTTCGGTAAAACTTAGGGAACGTGACTGGCACCCATTGTTTTAAGAAATGCTTTGAATCTATGGTGGTCACTGTTGCTATATTGCCTCTCGCCAAGGGTGTTATTATTTGAGAATAGATAGCTTTTGCAAAAGAGGGACTAGTTCACCATGAAAAGCAAAAGGAGGCAGTTGCTGTAGAGAACTAGCTGAGTATGCGAGTTTTTTGTGCTCCCACATCGTTGGCTAGTGTTAGCGAGGGTTCCAGCTCTCTTCTAATGCTAATGAACTAAAGGACGATGTCCTGTTGCTGACTAGTACTATGATGGGTTTGATTTTGGATGTACTGCACTAACCAGACAACCTAGTGGGTGACCCTGGAGACATAAAGGACCAACATTTCCCTTATTCAGTGGACCTTAACCTGGTGTGGAAGCGTGTGGCTAGCGTTGCTAATAGCTATGTCCGTGATGTAGTGTTATCGAACTAGCAAGGGCTTTCCTGTTGGAATTTTTATCATTAAAAGGGAAGAGTAGAAAGAAAATTATTGTAGAAGTTGCTAATTATTTTATTAACTTGTTTAGCTGATGTAAACATACCTCTTTAAATAGGCTTACACAAGAGATAGAGTTTATCCCTATATCTCAATAAGATAAGGATAAAAGACTTAACACATCTAATAAATAAAAAAGATAGACTTCTAATAACTAAAAATCAAAACATATTGTAAAAATGCTTCAAATTGTGTGAAGCATTTCTCTTCTCTAAATGGTACACTTCTCATCAAATTGTTGATGCACTTTCTCACTAGCTCTAATCTTGTTGATGCACTTTATCACCAACTCTAACCTTGTTGGTGCACATTATCACCAACTCTTGGAGCACATCTCTCCAACACCTTTTCCTTGGTGCACTTCTCACCATATGTCTAAAAAAGAGTTTCTTCTATAGCGACATTTGTCATATTTGTTTGTTCTTCTTCAATTTGGACTCTGCAATTTTTCTGCAAATACCCAAATCTCTTACACTTGAAACATTGTGGCTTCCCCTTGTGCCGACAATCTTCTTCTTGTTGACCAAGTTTTTTGCAATGGTTGCATTGAGGAATTCTTCCTTTTCCTTTTAAAAATGAAGTCTTTGCTAGATAAGCTCCTTCAACTATTTGTTTGATTTCTTCTTGCCTCATTGTTTTTTGATCCACTGCTTGATCATTGATCAATTCATCAAAAGTTAATTTTGATAGATCTTTAGCAATCTCAAGTGAACAAATTTTTGACTCATACATTTTAGGTAGGCTTACAAGAAGTTTTTCCACTATTCTTTGGTTTGGAAATTCTTCACCAAGCAATATGATTTGATTAATAAGGGACATAAGCTTTTTATCATATTCCTTAACATTTTCAGATTCCTTCATTTTTGTATCTCAAATTTTCGTTTGAGATTCAAGATTTGCATCAACTTTGTTTGAGTATTACCTTCAAATTCTTCTTTAAGCTTATCTAATGCTTCTTTTGGTGATTCACAAGCCATTATGTTTGTGAAAATCTCCTTTAATGCTGCTGAATGAATGCAGGTGAGGGCCTTAGTCTTTTTACCAATTATTCTTCATGTTTCTTTAGTTGTGCCAATGATGGATTTTGAGTGAGAGGAGTAGTCATGATCATTTTCAATAAGCTCCCACAAACTCAAAGCTTGTAGATAAGACATCATTTTAATAGCCCATGAATAATAATTCTCTCCGCAGAAAAAGTATTTGATACCATCAAGACTCACACACTCTTTTTTTTATCAAAAATCTCACAAGCCCTTTGGGCCTATGGAGCTCTGATACCATGTTGGAATTTTTAGCATTAAAAAGAAAGAGTAGAAAGAAAATTATTGTAGAAGTTGCTAATTGTTTCATTGACTTGCTTAACTGATGTAAACAATACACGTTTAATTAGGCTTACACAAGACATAGAGTTTATTCTAATATTTCAATAAAATGAGGATAAAAGATTTCACACATCTACTAAATAAAAAAAAAAAAATAGACTTCTACTAACTAAAAATCAAAACAAACTATGTAGAAATAACCAACTAAGATAGACCAACTATCTTTTTATCATATCCAGGTATTTTTCAATCAACCTCCAACATTTCAATTGTTGTGGATTCGCGGGGTGGTTTTGTCGACGTTGCTTTCTTGGTTCTTCCAAACTTTTGTTGAATCATTATTTTACCTTGTATGTTTGTATGCAAATGCTTGGTATGGTCAAACAATAGCGGTCGCTTGCTGAAGAAAATGATGAGGTGGTGTATGATTTTCCTAACTTTGATTTTGATAAAGGTGGCAAGGGCAACAAGGATAGGACTAATAGTAGGGTTGGTTTGTAGAGGAGGATGTCTATGGAGAAGCGGTTAAATAAGTTGCAGGCGTATTATTCAGAGCGTCATCTTTATATCACGCACTAAGGAGAAGACAGCAACGTTCACATTACATACATTACTCTACACCAGATTAACTGTTAAGAAAACATATAAATTATTTGGTAATAAATGTTCAACAATTTATATTCTCTTTTATAACATTAATTGTTTAAAAAAAAAAAAAAGCCAAACCAAGTCATATAATTAGTGTGAAAAAAAAAAGTCATATGATTACTCTTATTTATTGATACTCTATGTGGTAAAACTATATATTTATAATAGGGTTAATGTTAAAAACGATACTTAAACTTTTGCAAAATGTTTAATTAGATATCTGAAGTTTGACTTTGATAATTTTGGTACCTAAATAAAAATTTTGGCTGATTTTTTTTAATATCTGATTAAACTTGCTTTAGGTATGAAAAAAATCCTCGAAAACATTGTTTAGGTACTAAATTATTCAAAAAGAAACTTCAATTACTCAGTTAAATATTTTGCAAAAATTTATGTAGCATTATTGTCACTAAACCTCTATAATGTGATTGTATAATTATTTTTTCATTATATGTACTACAATTTTATAGGAGCTTCTATAGTTCGAAAGATGAAAACCATGCATTCAATCATCTAACTGCTAAAATACATACAACAATCATAATAGTAACCATTTTAGTGGTATGATCATGGTTGAGTGTGATATGAGCCGTTCAATGATCGAAATGACTAGTCTTGTTAAAATTAATAATGAGAGGATAGGATTTCTCCTAATTTAAAAACATCAATTCAAAAGAATTTATGTCTTAAATATAACACTTTATAATAAATGGATTTAATGTGGTTCGATAAAGCATAAAATAAAGGCGCAAATGTATTCAAGTAATAAATGCACTTTGAGAATTTAACATGACGTCTCAAGACCTCATATTTGCATAAACAAATCCCTAACTAATATCATGTTCTTATTTTCTTTTTTAAATATATGTATATAATAAGGTTTTTATATATTTTAAAAATTAATTAATTAATTATAGTTAACTTCAACTGCCTGGCCCAGTGAGCCATTAAATCCACCATTGGCCTTGTGTTTCTTTTTTTTTTTTTCCGTAAGGGTTAATAACCGCATTTGATAGGATGGGAAAAAAACCAACTAGTTGAACCAATTCATAAACCGAATTAAACCAAGCCAAAAATAAGGTTTTTAAAGCTACTTGGTTTGAAAAATTCTCAATTTAAATAGGTCCATAAATTTATGCTTGGTTTGTAGGGATAAACTACATCAATTTGTAAACTAAAGTAAATTGTTTTAGGAAAACATAATAATGTTTTATTGGTAGCTATAATTTATTTTTTATGATGATGATTTTATTATTTGATAGTTGTTGATTGATATTAAATTGTTCTTTTCTAGGTTTAAGATATATTCCTTTACTGGTGAATTACTTTTATCCTTTTTTTTTCCGACTTTGCGGAGTATATAACCAAGCAGTTATTTTCTTTCCTCAAAGAATTACAACAGTAGACTTATATGCATGTAATTATATGTTTTATAACCAAGCAATTATCATCCTTTTTTTACTTTCCAGTTTTAAATATTTAAATCTCTATATAAATGTGAAAAATTAGAACAAAATTTCTTTTCTATTAGAATTTTTTTATAGCCATAATTTGAAATGAATCAAATCATTATTTTATGGTTTAAAACTTTCTAATATGATCCAAATTGTCATTTAATAGTTTGCTTTAAGATTAAAAAAAAAGAAGGAACCAATGGATACAAGCCCATAGCATTTAATACCAAAACGTTTCCCAAACAAACTACTGTCTATATGAATTTTAAAATATTCAATCTAATACTAATCTAAGTTTTTATATTCATTAATATCATATTTGTAAATATGTTAAGCTAAGCCGATGCTTTCCATAAATAGAAAAATGACTTGTGTTAAGTATCCAACAAAAAAAATTAAAAAATAAAACAATTAAGCAAGTAAATTAATTAATACATTGTCTAATTAAACAATTAGATAGACAAATTCACTTCAAACAATTATAATTTGCGTATTAATTAGTTTGCTTAATTATCTAATTTTCAACCTCTTTCTATTGGCTATTTAATACATATCACTTCCTCATTTGGTGGATACATGAGATTAGTAAAACAAAATCTTTATTAAGTCTAAAATTAAATAGTTTAAAGTTTAGATAGGTGATTATACAACGTTTAGATACCACACGTAAGATTAACATTTTCTTCGAGAAAGGTTGGTTTCTCATAACTATTTGTTCAATGGTTGTGAAAGTCACCTGCTTGAACAATATGTTTTGTTCTGCTTAGGTCTTGGTTAATAGAAGGGGGAAAACAAAAAAAAACCTTTTTCGAAAAATTCAAATATCTTTCGTACCGTTATCACATTGCTTTTTTAGAAAACGACATATATGTGTCTCAAATTCTTATTTCAATGTACTTCCAACTCGCCAGGGACCCATGTCGCGTCTAGTCATCTTCATCACTTTTGTTCAAGCAGTTGTTTAGTAATTTTGCTATTATTTTATTTTATTTTTCACTTTTCACTTTGCGTAATAATTTCTTTACTTATATTCAGCCAATTAGATACATAATAGACTAGGGATAAAAATGTGTGGTGCTTATTCCATTTTGTTAGTACTAGGAGCGTTGCTAAGGCCAACGGACATCACCAACCATTCGTAGAGCCCTTCCTTTGTCTTGAAGGCCCTATTATTCATCCCCAGGCCTAATCCTAATCTGGTGGTAACCACTCCTCAAATCGACCTTGTAAAAGACAATTGCTCCATTCAATCTATCCAGCATGTCCTCCAGGCAAGAAATTGAGAATTTGTACCCAATAGTGATTTTGTTGATAGCTCTACTATTAATACACATTCGCCAACTGTCGTCCTTCTTAGATGTAAGTAGTGTAAGTATAGCACATGGACTCAAACTATCCTTAATGAATCCCTTCTACATAAGCTCTTGTACCTTTTCCTGTAAATTTCTGTTTTTGTGGGACTCATCCTATAATGTAGCAAATTTGGCAAGCTAGCTCCAAGCACCAAATCAATCTGGTGCTGGATATCTCTCAGAGGTGTTAACCCCCTGGAAAATCTTCAAGCAACACTTCTTTGAATTGCTCTAGCACCTCCACTTACTCTAGCACCTCACTACCACTCTCCTCCTCCACTTTCATAATATTCTTCACGATCAAAGCATGCACTACCCTAGACTCCTTATTAAGTAATAGTTAGGAAGAAGCGCTTCTCAATTCTAGCCTCCTTGGAGCGTTTGCTACCTTAAGAGGTAGCAAAGTGTATTTCACACCACCTTTCTCTATCCTATACAAATTCTCCTTCCTACCATGCTGTGCATTCAAATCATACTGCCTAGGATGCCCAAATAACACATGACAAGCACCCATGTCTACAATATCATAGTAGACTTCATCCTGGTATTTGCCAATAGAGAATGGCACTGACATCTCTCTTTCACATCTATCCTCTCAGCAAACTTTATCCACCCTATGGCATTGGGATTAGGATGTTTCTCAACTAGCAATTGCAACTATTCAACAAGCGCCTTACCAATTATATTCTCATAACTCCCACTATCCACAATCAAATCAAACACTCTTCCACCAATAGTACATCTAGTGCAAAATAACTGATGCCATTGAGTGTCATCCTCTTGCTTAAGCACCAGCATCATCCTCCTAATGACTAGGTTGGCTCAACCCCCTCATCTTCATCCTTATAAACCTCATCATCTCCATCAAGCTCACAAATTTCTTCTTCCTCATCCTGCTCTACTATATCCACACTTTTTCTATTCGGGCATTTGTTGGACCTATGCCCTAGTTGGTTACAATGAAAACATTAGCCCAGGATGGGTCTAGCATAAGGATTGCTCTGCTTTGGGGCATCCTT
Source organism: Combretum micranthum (assembly GCA_024138025.1). NCBI lineage: Eukaryota > Viridiplantae > Streptophyta > Magnoliopsida > Myrtales > Combretaceae > Combretum > Combretum micranthum. The sequence goes on from JAMXBD010000598.1 coordinate 638,490, forward strand.
AGCCTCAATAATCCTTTTACCAACGGCTTTGTCTTCTCTCTTTTCGCCACCCACAGTTTTCTTCTCTTCATGACCTTTATGTTTCTTAGCCATGAAATTGCTATTACCTGCACCCTTAACTCCATACCTCCTATTTCCTCCTTCAAAGCAGTTATTCTTATCATGTATCACCATCTCAGCCCTAAGTGCCATACCTTCGCCTCATTCAAGATCCTCATCACATTCACTTCAATTTTGTCCTTGATTTGTAATTTCAATCTATCAACATACCTAGCCACTTGCTGCACTTCAGTTTCTCTCAAATCTTTCCTTTTAGCTAATCTCATAAGTTTAGCTATATAGTCATGAATAGAATGTTGACCTTGGCAACATCGCTGGTACTGCTAAAAGAGGATTTGTACATAGTTGGGAGGAAGAAAATCTTGTTGTAGTAACTACTTCATCTGGTACCACGTTCTCACCGATTGCCTTCCCTCTCTCTGTCTCCTATTTTGCAACCTCTCCCACCAAGTAGAGGCTCCTCCCTTCAATCTGCACACAACTAATGTTACTCTACGATCCTCTGTATCTCCATGTAATCAATAAATCGATCTACTTCTGCTATCCAATCTAAAAATTCTTCTATATTCATATTGCCATTAAAAAAGGGATATCTACCTTTAAACGGAAGTCCTCACTATCGCCTTGATTATATCCATAATAATTCTTCATGTATCTACAACTACCATCACCACCGACTCTCCTCCACGGTCGTCTCTCATTATACAGTAATTCATCCTCCTCTTCATATTCTTCATTAGAAATCCGTGCCTACCGATTTGCAGTAGTAGGTCAATTGATTGGACTGTCATAAGCTCCTCTTACCCCCGGTCGTCCCATACCAACCTATCTACCTCCGTTGACAACCTCTGCCAATGCGTCAAAATGCTGGATCAAATTCTCAAGATGCTCTTCAATTTGTTGGATTCCTTGATCCATGGCATCGTTCGTCACCCTAAGAATCTCAGTTCCTTAGACTCTTGTATCATGGACACCGCCACGAATACGATCGCTGTTAGTACCTTTGCCTGACGACATCTTCACAGGATTCTAACCTTGCTCCAATACCAACTGACATAGTGCAGAAAGTGTAAAGATAAACGTAATCAACACACCAGTTGAATTCACAAGAACTCAATTGCAAAGAAGCAATTAACAAAGAAAACTATATCAAAGATTGTGTTTCAATATGGTAATAAGGTTTAGGTTATAAAAAAAACTAGTCTGACACTATTTATACTATAAAATAAAAGTCCTAAAAAGATAATTCGTAAAATATACTAGTACAAAGCTGGAAGCTTTGGAACCAGTCTTAAAAATTCGCTCGCTGGATGCCATGAAGGCCGCCCAAGGGTAGTGGCTCAGACGTCTAAGGCCGGTGGATTTGATGCCGGCTCACACCAATCTTCTAAGGCCGCAGCCTTTATTCTCGTGCCTCTTGGGTTGCCTCTTCGATGATTCTAACTTGTTCAAATACTCCTCAGAGCTGCATCATGAGAAATGTTCATGTGGCACTTTTATGTGTTCAGCAACATCCAAATGATAGGCCTAGTATATCGAATGCTATTGCCATGACTGGGAATGAGATGAAAGTTATTGAAGTACAACCCAAGCAACCAGCTTATTTGCTTAGGAGAGGAGCTCTAGAAATACTACTTGAGAGATATTCACTAAATGAATTAACATATTCAGCGATGCAACCACGTTAACCTGCTGGAGTTTCTAATTTGTCAGTTAGACAAGTATGAACTCAAACTAGGAGTTTTTAGCTGGCGGAGCGTTAACCAAGACACGTTTTTGGAATTTCTGTTGTTTCTACTGGGTCGAATCATAGCAATCAACTTGGCTTAGCATATGACTGTTAATCTGTAATAATATTTAGAAGATGAAGACAATTGATATGGGGTTTAAATTTAGCTTTTAAATTTGGGGTAAGGCAATTGACATGGAACTTGAACGCTATGTTATGTTGATATGGGGTTTAAATTTAGCTTTTAAAATCGGGACTGTAAGGAAATTTTTAAAAGTGAAAAATGCTTTTTTTTTTCACTTTTTTTTCCAGGGAAAAGGAGAGACAAAATCTTACATGGGAAGCTGAATTATACAAAACGAGTGGAATTTAGAAATTTGGACTCTTAAATCATCAACAAATTGAGATCTCCATCTCACAATCGGACCTTTCCTCAGTGGTTCCCCCCCCAACTAAAACCGGATCTGAAGAAATATCTATTCTCGATTACATATCACATTTTGATAAATTGTTACTGTTATATTTTTATTAGGGGTGCATACCATACTGTAAGATTGGTTCCGAATCAAATCAGAGAATAATGATTCTCTTTTTTATTGCTTTGAAAAATTATATGATTCGGTTTAAGAATTTTTTCAACAATAAAAGGTCGTTTCAATTCCGTTCAGTTCACAGTTTCAATAGTTAATAATGAAAAGAAATTTTCTTTTTTTCTGTTAAACATATATTCTTTTAGCACCTAACTTTTCAAAATAAGACAAATGGGTATCTTCATTCTCTATATACGATCGTTTATTGTATGTAAAAACGAGTTTGAACAAGGGGGGCATCCCTTCAAATCCAGAGGGTGGATGCAAACAAAGTGCGATGTGTAATTTAGGATCAAAAGGATGATCAGGAAAAAAATCTACCATATAATGCATGGATGTCGGTTTCAATAAAAGAACTTTTTTTCTAGAAATTCCAAGAACAAGGTATCTTTGGTCCTTAGTTCCTCTTCGTCTTAAAAAGTTGGGTGTAAACGAAGCTAGAACTAGAAGTGCTGTGACATGATTGCTTCAAGTTATGCGATTTTTATAACTACTAATTCAATGGTAAAAATCATGAGTTCAGCATTAGGTTGTGTTTTCCATGTAAACCTGGGTTATGGGGACGAAAAAGTTTCATTCTACATTATATACTCTTTCATAACTTTATTTACATCATACTAACTCATGATCCTTCTTTTTTTTTTCCTTAATCAACTAGTTCCATAACCCCACCGGTATACAAAGAAAATAAAACTTAAACAATACGGGTGATATATGATTTTCACTTTTAAGTGATTTAACTAATAGATGATTTTTAATATATTTATTTTTTTAGGCGCTTGTAAGTCAAGTATAATTTCTGCTACTCACCACATTTTGGCCAATTAGATATATAATAGACCATGGGAAATATTGTGTGGCGCCTATCCTTTAGATAAGTGTCCCATATTAGAGGACCTAAAACTATAGAACTGGCTGTTGGAAATTTTAGCATTAATGAATTTGCTAATTGTTTATTTAATACAAAACCAATTTAAATAGCATGCTTTAAATAGGTTCACATAACAGAGAGAGAACTTATCCCAATAGCCAACAAGATAACGATGAAAAATTAACTTTATATAACCAAAAAAAAAAATAATTGCTACCAACTAAAAATCAAAATAGACTTTCAAACATATGGAAATAACTGATAAAGATAGACCCACAATTTTTAAATTAAATCCACTTCTTTTTTAATGTTTCTTCAACACAGGCTACCTCCAAAACCATGGTCCAAATTTTGTAGAATATAACTGAAAAAACCCAAGTCTTTACATATCGAACTCCCATGCTTTTCATTAGACTACATAATTCCGTTTACTTTATCCTATGAAAAGAAAAGACTGAAAGAAAGTTGATAAAACAAGAAGATGTCCAATGTACATAAAACAGAAGAGTTTTCCATATATGTCATACTATAGCATTTGCGAAAAATCAAGAGGTCCTAAGAGTCCCTATACAGCCTGGATGTGCCTGATCCTTCTCCAGCAGCCGCAAAATTAAGATAGGAGGAACAAAAGCTAACCATTCTCCCATGGTTTGATCATGCATTAGACTTGCAAGCCTATCAGCTACCCAATTGGACTCTCTAGGAAAGAACATAAAGTGCACTTGTTCAAAGGTCTGGCAGCATAAAATACTTGATTAATGTACCATATCAGTGTAAGAGCATAGACTTGGCGGCCTCAAACCATGCTCCGGGATTTATGATATGACTGAAAAACACAAGTTTTTACTTGTCATACACGATACACCCATAATTTTCGTTATGCTATCATAATTCCGTTTACATTATCCTATGAAAAGAAAAGTCAGCAAATAAAGTTGGCATGCAGTACTTGATACAGTGACGGGGCCAAATGCAGAGATTAATTTGCCTGTACTATAAATTTCTCTAAAATTATACAATTCTCATGTGTTTATGGGTGAACGGATCTGTATTCTGTACAAAATTCTAAATTATCTAATTATCTTTGACAAAGAAGTTCGGAAAACAATTTAACGGAAACATACATGATGCAGCGAGCTAGCATGGATAGAACGAGAACATTCGACGAGTGAATCTCAAACGTGAACTTAATTCACACAATTGTAAGACAATTGCAATTTCAGAGAGAATTCTCCAAACTTGGATTTCAAATTGATAAAACTATTCTAATAAACATAAGTTAGGGTTTCTAGACTATTTATATGCATAACAAAGTCCTAAAAATGACAATAAAGAAAATAACTTGAATAAATAAAGGCTGGAGTAAAATCTGACAGCTTAAAAGGTGAAACATAGGGCGGCCTATCTCCTTAAGCCGGCGATCTATCTCTCTAAGCTAGCGGCTTATATTCGGCTTTGTTGGTTCCCATTGTCATGATGTAATGACATGTTATTTAGGCGCTTAACCTAAGTCATGATGCAATGACTTTACCATGATACAATGGTACGTTATGATGCAATAGCGATTCGTTTTTTGTTAAGTGGATAGCCGATGGGGAGAATAGTATCCGAGTAATGTCTGCTTAAACTTAAGGAGAAATACCATGGTTTAGTTCAAAGTTTATGGGAACTTGTGAACTAAGCTCATGTTGTGGACTGAGTTTAAGTAGAGTCGGGCAACGGTTTTTAAACCTTAAATGAAGCTATTTCTTTATAGAATAGATATAAGAGATATAAGTATTCGGACTGCTTATATCAACCTCCTGAGTAGCTGCTGTTACTCAGGACCCCTAAATTCCCAAAGCGTAATTCCAGGGTTTGAACACCCTCCTGTTGTTTTGTTAAAAGAAAACTTAATAAGATAATGACTTGATTATTGATGCATTTCATTTGATTTAAGTTTGCTTGATAAATTTTTCTTATATTTGTTATTGCATACTGAGGCTTTGGCTCACTTTTGCTGCTTTGTAGGTAGTAAAGATGAGTTATATGATGATCTGAGATACAGGTCAAATTTTGAGCGATTCATAGACGAGTGGGACGAGCAGGACTCCAATTTCCTTGGATTTTGGAGAAGCTTTTGTTTTTAAAGCATAATTCTCTGTTTAGAAGGCTTGTTAGATAAACCTAAGTGTAATGACTTAAGATCTCTTTAGATTATCTTTTGTACTACGAAAAACTTGTAATTTTTGTAGTATCTTTTATTGACACTAAACTTTGTACATATGATGTGTATATATATATATATATATATATGTATAGATTGCTTTTATTAGCAATCTTGTTTTGTTAAAGGTTGTTTATAAAGTTTTAGTAGATTTGATCAAACAATTCTCATAAACTGTAGCTTTAGGACAACCTTACATATAATATGAAAATGTTATATGTGGTTGGGGACTCAGTATACTAAATCTTGGGATTTAGTGGGTCAGGTCTTTACACCGATCAAGGCCGACCTTTTAAAGCCGGCAGCCTTCATTCATGTGCCTCCGAAGTCGATTTTTTGCTCATAAACGCGTCGATTATCTCATCTACATCATTCTCTCCCACCTGCAAAGAACTCGACCCCGAGTTCTCATCTAGATATAGAGATAAGTCATCTGGATAGAATGAGAATGTATCAACCATCTTATTCTGCATTCTTAACTTGTGCTTTTGCTTGATAAGAAACTCCTACAAGAACCAAATCCATTGTCCACACCCATCTTTGCCAAGTCGAGTTTGACCATTCAGATGCTTTAGAATACCACAATTTGAACGTAGAACCAACTCCTTCAATACTTCTTTCACTACTCCCAACATATCTTCACTATTCTTCTCTTCTATTGCCATGATTTGTCTTAACATGAGCGAATGCATAACTCGAGGCTCCTTTATCTCTCTTATTGAATGGATGTTAATAAGAAAAGACTGCCCATCTGATTTGACTGCTTTAGTACATTTTACTATCTTCAACTACCTTCAAAGGCAGTAAAGTGTACTTCATGCCACCCTTTTTTAACCTGTACACATTCTCCCTTCTCACATATAAGGCATCCACATCATACTGCCAAGGCCTTCCCAATAACAAATGACATGCCTCCATATCCACTATATCACAATAGGCCTCATCTTCATATTTACCTATCGAGAATGGTACTTTACACCTCTCCTTCACATTAATCCTTTTAGCTACTTTGATCCACCCTATAGTGTATGGATTAGGGTGTTTTTCCACTGTAAACCCAATTGCTCTCACAACTTCCCCATCATAATGTTCTCACTAGCGCTACCTCCATCAACAACTGGTCAAATACCTTCCCATCTATTGTATACCTAGTACGAAACAACTAGAATCGTTGAGTGTTGTCGTCCTCCTTAGATGCTAACATCGGTTTCTTGATCACATAAGTTTGTTCAACTTATCTATCTTCATCATAGCACTCATCATCACCATCGGTTCACATATCTCCTCATCCCTCTTAACTATGTTGACTCTTTCCTATTAGGGCATTCATTTAACCGGTAACCCGACTGATTGCATCTATAATACTAACCCAAAATTAGCTTATCATAGGGATTATTCTGCTTTGGAGTGTCTTTAACCTCAACGGGCTTTTTACCAATAGCTTTGTCATCTTTTTTATGACCACTCATGCCTTGTTTCTCCTCAATGCTATCATTCTTTTCAACCATAGGTTGACCTGAATAATCATTTCCGAATCTCCTACTACCACCATCATCAAACCTGGTGTTCTTATCATTCAACATAAGTTCAGCCCTTAATGCCATATTCTTGGCCTCACACATACTCCTTAACACCGTTACCCCAATTTTATCCCTGATATGCAACTTTAGGCCATCAACATACCTAGCCACTTGTTGCCCTTCACTCTCTCTCAGATCATTGTGCTCCGCCAATCTCATAAACTCAGCAGTATATTCATGGATAATTCGCATCCCTTAACGACACCTCTGATACTGCTGGAACAGTATCTACTCATAATCAGGAGGAAGAAACTCCCTCTTCATCAATTGTTTCATATGGATCCACGTTTGCCCAGGTTGTCTTCCTTCCCTCAACCGCCTACTCTGTACTCTCTCCCACCAGGTGGAAGCACCACCCTTTAACCTACAAGCCACCATCTTTACCCATCGCTCCTCCGGAACATCCTTATAATCAAAGAATCTCTCCACCTTTGCCAACCAATCAAGAAACTCTTTAATATTGAATGTACCATTAAAGTAAGGAAGATCTACCTTTAGGTGAAAGTCTCCACCATCCAATCGATCGTAATCGTTGTAATCTCGATAGCCTCTTCGGTTCCTGCCTCTACCATAACCACCCCTCATAGGTGGTTGTCTTCTCCCATACACCAATTTCTCTTCCTTTGAATCATCATCAAAGATTTGTGCCCTTCTATCTGTATGGATGGGTGGGTCAATTGGATTACCATAATCTTCTCTTGCCCTAGGTTGTCTGCCACCGTCAATCCTACCCCTATTAGCATCAACTCCCTTGGTGTCAAACTGCTCAATCAAAGTCTCAATAAGTTGCTCTACCCACCATAATCTCTAATCCATGGCATCCACCACTACCCTTGGAACCGACTATTCATCCCCTTGGACTCCCACATCATGAACACGACCATGAGTGCGACTACCGTCAACATCGTTGCTAGAAGACATCTTGCAGGATCTCACCTTGCTCTGATACCAATCTGATGTAGTGAGATAGCATGGATAGAACGAGAACAGTAGACGAGTGAATCTCAAACGTGAACTTAATTCACACAATTGTAAGACAAATGCAATTTCAGAGAGAATTCTCAAAACTTGGATTTCAAATTGAAAAATATGTTCTAAGAAACATAAGCTAAGGTTTTTGGACTATTTATATGCATGACAAAGTCCTAAAAATGATAATAAAGAAAATAACTCGAATAAATAAAGGAGGGTTGTAAAAGCTGACAATTGAAAAGGTGAAACATCGGGCGGCCTAAAGTAGGCCGGCACTTAGGCCGACGACCTATCTTCTTAAGCCGGCGGCCTATCTCTTTAAGCCAGCAATTTATATCTGGCTTTGTTGGTTCCCTTAAAGGCCGTAGCCTTTATTCATGTGCCTCCGGGGTCACTTCTTGGCCATTTCTTTGCTCATAAACGCATTACTATCTCATCTACATCAATAAAAGACCGCAATTGACTTTTGTAGCCTTATATTAAATGTTAATGTTGAGATAAAGCATTTTGAATTTTTAAAACCTCTGTTAGTGATGAATGCACCATTCGCCGATATTATATTTAGCTAATTAGAGGCACAAGAGGCTATGGAAAAGAATGTGTAGCTTAGCTTTCATTCTATTTTATACAACACATTTCATTGACTAATGACTTCTTCATTTGCCGTAATGAATACGAGGAAAATTGAATTTCAATTCAATAGGAATGCATAGGGTTGTAAAGCCTATTACAATGTTCACTTGATGTAACAAATAAAACAAGAAATCATTGGAGTAAAACGTAAAATATTTATAATACCTCTTATCTTTATTACGTAAAAAAGATAATTATATAGGTAATATTTTCAAGAATGGGGTATTTATGATAAAGTTGGAAAATAAAAAATTAAATGGCAATTTATAAGTCTAGGGATATGAATTGCTATTCATCATTTTACGTAATAGCAATTCATTATAAATTATCATTTCTCTCAAGTGAATACCGCAGTAACAATTTACATAAAACTAGGAGAATGAATAGCAATTCATATCAAGTGAATGGGTTGTTAAATTAGATAAATATCCTATATCAAATGAACTAATAGTAAAATGTGGCTACCTACAACATCATGCTCTAAAATTTGTAATGTAACTTCAAGAACCCAGGTCTTTATTTGTCATGCACTAGTCACCAAATCAATATATCATACTTTTCATTATACTATATAATAACATATAAGTAATTCTATGAAAAAAAAAATAAAAGATTGTGAACATTTTTGGCAATTGAAATAGGAGACATGATAACAAAGATAATTTCACGGTCACTGATCCAGGTAAAGGAAAAAACACAAATAGCAATTATATGAAATTAATTACATAAAGACCATCGTAGTATTGTATCTCAAAGATGTCATATTTAAAATTTAAGAGTGTCACATGTCGAAAATGTGGTACTAATGTAAATTATAATATATGTATCGTAATTACAACATTTGATACTCATGTGTATCGCATGTGGTACATGCAATATCCTTACTATATAACATTTGCAACATGTGATATTTGTATAAAATAGCATATTGCATTTCTATGATGCAATACAACGTTGGATCTTAGTAATTATTTTTATACAATTTGTAATTTGTAAATTTATTTATTTTTTAAATAAAAATATGATAGACACGAATGCTACCCCTTGATAACGGGTGTCGAGCAAAAAGGCAAAGTTTTTTCTTTCCTTAAAAAGTTTTATTTGCCTTTTTGTTAAATTTTGAAATAATTTACAGTTTTATTGTGATTATGGAATATAGATTTTTATACTATGATTAATTATCTAATTAGCTCTTAAAAAGGAGTTCAACAGACTCTGTCGAGGCCTGCGTCAAGGCCACGACCCAAAATTGTGGCCACAATTCTAAGTTTATGTTTGCATTATTGAGTCATGACTTGATCGTGGCCATGATCGAGGCTTCAGCCTAGGCCTTGACCCAAGCCTCGACGAAGTTTATGGCTACAATTTTGGGTCGCGGCTTGACCGCAGCCATAGTTGAGACCTTGACCTAGGCCTCGATCGAGTCTATGGCCGCAATTTTTAAGTTGCGTCCTAACGATGGCCATAGTTGAGACCTCGACCTAGTCTGTGTCTGTAGTTTTATGTCGCATTTGTCGAAACTAATGATTTCTTCTTGTTTTAATTATCTATCTATGCATCTCTTCTATCCATTCCTTCTGTACATAATCCACTGATGATATATCAGCCATCATTATTGATTTTTCCAATTCAATTTGCTTTCAATGTTCTTTTTCTTGTATATAACATTTCTTCTCCATTGTCGTTTCAATTTCTTTATCTTTCAATTTATTGATTTTACATAGAAACTCCATTTTATCATGATCTACAATGCTTAAGTTTCGTATTTCATGAATGAATTCATCCACTTTCTCACTATTTTCAGCCTTTTCTTTGTGTTTTCTTTTTGCCGCTGCTCTATTAGGTGAACGAATGTCTGCCTCACCTACCTCACCTACCTCACTTACCTTATTATTCGTTGATATATCATTGTTTGAGGATGAGCTGGTATATGCTCCAGAGCTATTGACCTTAGAGAGTTTACTTGTATTTCTTTTCGACATTTTCGAATTCATATCTCCATTTGGGTTCATTACATAATATAACCTAACAATGCTCAACAACACATAATTTATTCTTATTTTGTCTAAATAAATCATTAGCATCTTTTATATAATATTGCTCACTTTTTCCATTTTTGTCCATGCCATTTTATTTAATAGTAATAAGCCCTAAATTTCATGACATCTTTTGATATTTTTTACCACCGAGCTTCACATTGTTGCCATGTTCGTCTCACTAAATTTTCTACTTCTGATACAATTGCCCTTTCTCAGACTCTTCATGGACTCGTTGTCAAAATATTTTTAATGGTTGATTGTTCCCAACAATTGGGTTTTTACTAACTCTAACCCATGCATAAATTAAAAGCTTGTCATCATTTTGCTCCCATTTTTCCTACGAGCTTGATCACTCCCATTTTCATTATCATCCTCATTTTTTAAATTTATTTGTGTAGAATATTGTGAGTTTGTACCAACTGGTGTTTGTGGTGATTGATCTAAATCCGGTTGCAGTAGAGAATTTCCAATCATATTGAATGATTGAAAGTTTTCAAGTGAAAATAAGGAATATATTAAAAATATGGTGTTGTCATGCTTCTTGGATTATGACTAAATTTTGTGGGTTTTGGGTCATAATTGGAAAATTTAAAGAACATAGCAAATTAGAGAGTCCTTGGAAAAATGCACCATATGGAATGTATGATCCAACTTGTGAAAGATGTAACATTTGAAAATTTTGTAAGGTTGGTGAATCATCCTATTGCAAATTTTGAGAATTATTTAGGTCCCTATATAAGAAAGGATGAAGAGCTTTTTTAAGAATTATAAGCACAATTTATGAATTAGGAGATTTTTTTGAATGATAAGCAATTGTGGTGAATTTTAAGAGTAAAAAATTAGTAAATTATTATATATTTATAGATGAAGAAATTAAAAAAAATTACACTTACATTGCCTAGAACAGCTAAATTCCATTTTGGCTAGAACGACTAAATTCCATTTTAGCCAGAACGGCCAAATTCCATTTTGTCTAGATTGGCCAAATTTTATTTTGGCTAGAACATTCATAATTTCTTATTCTTGCCATAACGATCAATTTTCAATTAACTGGTTTTGAATGCATTTTATGGTCCTATGATCTGACAAAAGTAAAAAAAAAAAAAAGTTAAATAAAAATAAGTTGCTCCGTAGAGCAACGATGCTTCATTAAGCACCTCACTTTATTTATTGGTTAAGCAATGCTGCTTTTCTTGAAGAATGAGCTAAGGAACATAGATAAAAGATGATCTTAGGAAGAATTTTCCATATTAAAAGACCCATTAGACCAACTTTAATGCGTAAGAACATCACCCTCTTAAGGAACTTTTCATCTTAACAAACCTTTTCATCTTATTCCTATAGATCTTTAAAAGGGTTTCTTTTTTTTTTTTTAATGTTTTTGTAGGTCTTGTACTATAATTACTTTTCTGATATCTTTTCAAGCTAATTTTAATATAAATAAAATATTAAATCAATTTGCAATATAAATATTATAGATACATATTGTTAATATTTAATTTATTTCACTGTTGTCACATTTTGTTTTTGCAAATTTTGTTTTCATATTTTGGACTGTGATAGCATTTTAAATATATAAAATATTAAGAAAAAATTTGGAGCTTGAGTTCCTTGTCAGAGGAACGAAGCCAGTGCAAGAACCTCAGCATATTGGTGAAGAAACGTACCACCCGGTCCTTCGCCTTTAACAATCGTGCTAAGGACCGACCGGTAAAGTTGGTCTTATAGACTTGGGTATGACAAAACTTGCAACTACACCAGAAGCTTCTCATGTCAGCGCAGGAATCTAAGTCTCTATGAACCATACACCTAAAAAGAGAGGTAGTGATCCTAAGATCATCCAAATTTAGCTATAATCTTTATTGAAGAATGTTCCTATAAACATTTCCATCTATTATGAATCGCAACCGTCAATTCTAGTTTTGAGAAATAAAGAATCTGGATCGGAATCGGTGGTTTCCAATTCGGTTCTAGAACCGGTAAACCACCAAAATATTTTTTTCCTCCTTTTGTTATAATTTTTCCTCTAGGGAACCAGCTACTGTGTGCTGTGTTATTGTGAAATAGCCATTATTCAATGGTTTTGGTATCACGAAACAACTTTTTTTTTCCTCCAATGTAAGGCAGCAAAATAGGGCAAATCAAAATATCAAACAACCATGATATTATAGACAAGAGCTAAAGATAGAGGAAACGTGCTTACCAATTATGTTGAAATTTGAATGGATGATGAAGTATTACCTAGTTTGCTCGTCAGTTTCCTTTCCAGGTCTCCAATTTCTGCAAAATGAAAAATAATCAACACTTGGATGTCACTCAGCAATATGCACACGGTCACATATACACAGGCACTACAATTCTACACATCCCCTTCTCTCTCCTTCACTCCCTATTGGCAATTTATTCCCATTTTCTGTTATAAACGAATCACGCAATCGAAAATGATAATAGCAAGTAGAAAGTAAAGGACACACAGATTTTATGTGGAAACCCTTTCAGGAAAAACCACGGGCAGAAGCGAGAGAGGAATCACACTATATCAAAGTAGGAGTACAAAGGTTTGAGAGAATTACAACTCTAAACTTTCATATCTCTTAATGGAAATTTTGTGTATGTGATGTGTTGTGTATATAACCCTAGAAACAACACACACACACACACACATATGTATGTGTGTGTGTGTAAGGATAACCAACATAATGGTCTAATTATGACATTTAAATATGTAATTAATGAGTAATAAAGGCCTAAATTATGATTATTAAATGTATAATGAATGAATACTAAATGTGTAGTCAAATATCATTCATTAACATTTAACTATGGGAGTCGGTTACAGAAATCGGGTCACAAACTCCAAAAATCTCCACATTGACGCGAATTTTGGAGTAACAAACACAATAAACTCCAAAATTTTGATAAACAATTCCACATCTTCCACAAGTTCCTCGAATGAATCAATCAACACTTAGTAAGTTCAAGCAATGCTCAAACTTTGCAATGGGAAGTGTCTTAGTCAACATATCTACAAGGTTGTCATGAGTGCTCACCTTGCTCACTGCAATATCTCCTCGAGCAATAATATCACGCACAAAGTGATAACAAATGTCAATATGCTTAGTCCTTTCATGGAACATCTGATCCTTAGTCAGAAAAATCGCACTCTGACTATCACAAAATACTATAGATGTCTTCAAATTACTAAGCTTAGAAAACAACCCTTTCAACCAGATAGCCTCTTTAATCGCCTCTATAATAGCTATGTATTTTGCCTTTGTAGTGGATAGAGCAACAGTAGCTTGTATGGTGGCTTCAAACTAATAGCACAACCACCAAGAGAGAAAACATACCCTGTGATAGATCTTCTTTTATCCAAGTCCCCGGCGAAATCAGAATCAACAAATCCGATGACTCCATCTCTAGTTTTCCCAAAATGTAAACATACATTAGTAGTTCCTCTTAAGTATCTGAAGATCTACTGGATTACTTTCTAGTATTCCTTGCCAGGATTCGCCATATACCACTGACAACACTAACGGCATATGCCAAATCTGGACGCATGCAAATCATTGCATACATAAGAGACCCTACTGCACTGGAGTAAGGGACCTTTGATATATAGTCAATTTCATCTTTTGATTTAGGAGACTAATCAGACGATAGTCTGAAATGACCTGCTAAAGGGGTACTAACAGGTTTAGCACTTTTCATATTGAACCTGGAGAGTATCTTCTCAATATACCCTTTTCTGACTTAGGTGTAATACACTTGATTTTCTATCTCTTGAAATTTCCATACCAAGAATCTTCTTGGCTGCACCCAAGTCCTTCATCTCAAATTCCTTGTTTAATTGTGCTTTGACCCTGTCAATCTCTCCTCTATCCTTGGCCGCTATCAATATATCATCCACATATAAAAGTAGATACAAAAACGACCTATCTTCACAACGCTTAAATTATACACAGCTGTCATAATTATTCTCTGAAATCATGAGAAGTCATAAAAAATCAAATCTTTTATACCACTATCGTGGTGATTGCTTCAACCCATATAGGGATTTAATCTGCACACATGGTCTTCTTTCCCTAAGACCCCAAAACCTTCCAGTTGGTGCATAAATGTCTTTCTACAAGTTCTCCATGCAAAAACACAGTATTCACATCAAGCTGCTCTAACTCAAGATCCTCTAGCCATAATACTAAGCAGTGCTCAAATCAGCTGTGTTTCACAACAAGAAAAACACGTCAGTAAAATCAATACCTGGTATTTACTGTATCCTTTCGCTACAAGCCTTGCTTTGTATCTGGGTTCTTCACAACTTGAGTCTCCTTCCTTTTTCTTATAAACCTACTTGCAACGAACAGCTTTCTTACCCTTGGGAAGTTTCACTAATCCCATGTTCGATTCTTCTGGAGGGGTTCCATTTCTTCTCGCATGGCTATCATCCACTTACCAGAATCATCACAACTAATCGCTTTTGTGTAAGTAGATGGTTCCAAATTTGAATCAACATCATCAGCTACATTCAATGCATATGCAACTAGATCCGCTTCCCCATATCTCTGTGGAGGCCTTATCTCTCTCCAAGGTCTATCCTTGGCAATTGAATATTGTAGCTGCTGAGATGTAGAAGTCGATTGAGAGATAGGCTTTGTTGAATCTGTATTGATATCAAACTCCATCTGCACACTTGGTTTCTGTTAGGTTTCATCAAAAGTAACAGCAGGACATAAATCATACAACATAGCAGATTCATCAAATACAACGTCCCTACTAATAACAACTTTCTTTAATTTGTGACACCACAATTTATATCCTTTAACCCCAGTCTTGAAACCAAGAAATACAACCTTTAAGGATCTACGCTTAAGTTTGCCATTGTTTACATAAGCATATGCAGGACATCCAAATATTTTAAAATCAGAATAATCAGCAGGGGATCCAAACCATACCTCATGTGGAGTCTTTCTCTTAATGGAAGTCAATGGAGATCTATTGATCAGCAAACAAGCCGTGGAGCAGCTTCCGCCTAAAAAGATTGTGGCAACTTTAAATTGGAGAGCATACATCTCACCTTCTCCATAATGGTCCTGTTTATACGTTCTGCAACCCCGTTTTGCTGGGGTGTACCAGGACCCGTGAGATGTCTAACAATCCCTTCAAACTTGCACAAGTTATTGAATTCGCTGGAGCAGAATTCTAAGCCATTATCAGTACGTAGACGCTTCACCTGTTTTCAAGTTGTGTCTCAATCATCGTCTTCCACACTTTGAATGTAGATAAGGCATCGCTTTTCTGCTTCAAGAAATATGCCCAAACCTTTCTGGAGTAATCATCTATAATGGTTATCATATAGCTAGAACCGCCACTGGAGGGCACTCTAGCAAGACCCCAAAGGTCAGAATGAATATAGTCCATAGTGCTTTTAGTATTATGGGTACTTGAGGTGAACCTGACCGTTTCTGCTTCCCAAATACGTAGTGTTGGCAAAACTTCAATTTGCTAATGCCTTGCCCATCCAGAAGTCCTCGCTTACTTAATTCTGCCATACCAGCTTCACTCATATGCCCCAGACACATATGCCATAGCCTAGTGGCATCTTCATCTGACAAGGAGGAACCAACGGTTACATCACCTGTCACAACAGAACCCTGCAATGAATAAAGATTAGCAGTCTTTCTATGGCCTTTCATTACCACCAGCGAACCCTTACTAATCTTCAGGACTCTACCTTCACCTATATACCAACCCTTTCAGATCAAGGGTACTAAAAGAAATCAAATTTCTCTTCAAATTAGGAACGTGTCTCACATCTCCAAGTGTTCTAACCAGCCATCAAACATCTTGATCTTAATCGTTCCGATACCTGCAACTTTATAAGAAAGTGTTATTTCCCATCAAAACAACACCTCTGGAAACCGTTTCATATGTTGAAAACCAGTCCCAATTGGGACACATATGAAGGTACATCCATAGTCCAAAATCCACTCTTTACTAGCCTGTAAATCACTATTAGAAGCAACAAGAAGATCACCATCAGTATGATCTTCAACAACATCGGCCTCAACCACTTTATCAGATTGATTTTGCTTTTATTCTCACCAGTTTTCTTATTTTTATTCTGTAGTTTATAACAATCTGCCTTAATGTGGCCTTTCTTCTTGCAATAGTTACAGGTTTTAAATCTATTTGAAGATTTAGATCTGCCTCTAGAATTCCCACAGACTTATGGTCTTAAATCCTACCACGTGCTACCAAACTTTCAAAAGTAACTCAGATTTAATTACAAGATGTTTCATCTTTTCAAAAGAGCTTAAACCAGCATACTTCATCAATCGACAAAGTATCATGACTATACAGAAGGGTATCTCTAAAGATCGCATATGATGGAGGCAAAGAACATAATAGGATTAAACCTAAATCCTCTTCATCATACTTAACTTCCAACGTTTCTAAATCAAAAACAATTTCTTTAAAGGTTGTTAAGTGATCATCAAGAGACGCACCTTCTTCCAAACGATGAGAATACAATCTCTGTTTCAGGTGCAACTTAATGGTTAAGCTTTTCGCCATGCGTAGGTGTTCTAGTTTCAACCACAATGCAACCGCGGTCTTCTCCTTAAGCACATCCTGAAGAATCTGATTCGATAGATGGAGATGGATCTGCGAAAGGGTTTTTCGATCTTTTCATTGCTTTTCATCCGGTGACCAAGATATAGGCATCTTGTCAAACCCTAAAAGTGCATCATCAAGATCCATCTGTGCTAGAATCACTCGCATCTTCACCTGCCACAACGAGAATCTGGTGTTGTGATCCAAAAGAGGAACATCGTACTTCATGATTGCCATTATCAAAACCTACGCTCTGATACCAAATTGTTATAAACGAATTGCGCAATCGAAAATGATAATAGCAAGTAGAAAGTAAAGGACACACAGATTTTATGTGAAAACCCTTCTGGAAAAAACCACAGGCAGAAGCGAGAGAGGAATCACACTATATCAAAATAGGAGTACAAAGGTTTGAGAGAATTACAACTCTAAACTTTCATATCTCTCAATGAAAATTTTGTGTATGTGATGTGTTGTGTATATAACCCTAGAAACAACACACACACATATATGTGTGTGTATGTGTGTGTGTAAGGATAACCGACATAATGGCCTAATTTAAAGTCTGAATTATGACCGCTAAATACATAATGAATAAATAATAAATGTATAGTGAAATATTCATTTATTAACATTTAACTACGGGAGTCGGTTACAGAAATTGGATCACAAACTCCAACATTTTCAAAGGCCAATATGATTGCCTTGACAATTCACATGCTACTGCTACGGTCAAAAGGACATAATGTCCTTCCTTAGTCAACAAAGTTTGCTGTCATTTTTCCTTCAAATATTCCAAACAAGCTAAGGGTCTGTTTGGATGGTCTGTTTTTCATCTGTATCTGTATCTGTTTCTTTTTCAAAATGATATGTGTAAATATATCCGATTTGCATATATATTTTATCTATATTTGATCTATTTGATCTTTTGATGAAAACTGCCAACTTTTTTTTTATCTATATTTATTTATTGATAAATAATTTGTTAAAAAAAAGTTTGAAAAAAAATCTGTATCTGCCGAAAAAAGCCAAACAAACAAACCCTAAAATGGCTTGGTGCATTTCTGCAAGAAACACCTTGGCCTGTCTTTCTTTTTTTTTTTAAAAGGAGCCAATTGTGGAACCGTTGGGTCCTAGCCAAGAACCGGCTAGAAATTGATAGAACCGCGGTTCCACATCCTGCTTCAGAACCGTCTATACGATCTATTTCTGGTTAGATTCCTAGTTCAAAATTGAATCATATCCACATTTATGGTCTCATAACTTTATTTGACACATCCTCAATTAAAGATGTAGCTAAATTTGGATGTTCTTTTCTACGAAAGAAGGAAAAGAAAAGGCATTACTCCCAACTGATGGGATAATTACCTAACATTATTACAAATGATTTTCAAAGAACTTCATGTGAAAGGTTCATGTTGATTTGAAGTAAACGCTAGATTTTTCAAAACTTTGGTCGGTGCCGCCTGCCGCTGAATTGTATGGGTTTGATTTATTCTTAAAGAGAAAGTTTAGTAGATTTTTCAAAACTTTGGAGTCATTTTTAAACTTGTCTCCTATCAAGAAGATTTTTCAAAACTTTGGAGTTATTTTAAACTTATCTACTATAAGAAGATTCAACATATAAACTCGTTTTTCTAAAAGGAAATTTCATTACAACTGAAACTTTTCTTGAGATTATTTTCAACCTGGGGGTATTTTTATTATTTTTTATTAATACATTATATATTTTTTTTTCCTTATCCCCATATTTTTATGTCTTTGGTGCTATTTTTCTTTCCATCAATATTTTTTTTTATTTTAACAATACTAATAGAAATTTATTTGTATCATAGATCCTAATTTTTTTCTTCCACTACCCAGCTAGTATAATTATTTTTAAAAAAAATCATAAAACTTAAAATATACATTTGAATATATAATTTTATGTTTTAAATTTTAAGTTACTTAATTAATAGATGGTTGTTAACGTATTTATACGTTTTTTCAAGCATACAGAACATGGATAAAATATCTGCCAATTGTCAAATTTAGCCAATGGGAAAAAAAATTGTCGGTCCCATTCTATTTTTTATGATGCGTTTCATTGGCCTGGTGACGATTGCCGGGCGCAAAGCCAGAGTTTAATTTGCCTGCATTATTGAATTTTCGAAAATTATACAATTTTCAAGTGGTTGTGGCGAACATTTAAATGATCTAATCAGCTCTTAAGAGTGCGTTCAGTTTGTTAGTTTAACATCTGTTTCATATTTGTTAAAATATATATATATATATATACATATAAAAAATAAATATTTTTTTTTATAAACAGATTTTTCAGGTCAAATATATACTAGATATAGATAAGATTCAAATACTAACAAAAAAAATACCACTCAAGCAGACCCTAAACAGGAGTTCGGCAAACTCGTTAAAAGACAGCAAACAAGGGAAAATGAAAAACAGAAGAAAAACGAGATATGTCCCTCTTCTTACAATTGACTTTTCACGCATCATATCAAATCTTAATGTTGACCGGAAGTAAGCAGTCAATTCTTCATAACTTCTGTCAATGTTGCCAATTGCTGAACGCTACCGGGTTCAATTACTTCCTTGACCTACTACATTGGTCTCTTCCTCCTTATCCCTCCTTCAGGATATCCATCCATCATCCATTGAGCGTTCTGGTAGTATCAATATGGTTATAGGAAGAAGCAACTCAAAGAGCACTATATGTCTTGTTATCATTGTTTCGTTCATCTGCACAACAAGTTTATCCTATCAGTCTGACACCATCTTTCCTGGTCAGTTTATACATGCTAACCAGACCATAATTTCCCGAGGAGGCATTTTCAAATTGGGTTTCTTCCCTCTTGGTAGTTCTAACAATGTTTATGTTGGAATATGGTACAAGAGCATTCCAATTTTATCTCCGGCTTGGATTGCAAATAGAGATACACCTATTTCTTTTTCTGCCAAAGATGATGCAAGTTTGACGCTTACTAGAGAAGGCAATCTTCAACTCCAAGTCAATGGTCTAATAATTTGGGGTAGCAACACCACTACAGCCGATCCCAGTACTACTAAAGCAGTACTTCTTGATAATGGAAATCTAATAGTTGGTTCACATAGTGCACCCAATATGTGGGAGAGCTTCGCTTATCCCACAAACTTGTGGCTTCCCGGTGCAAAGATTGGATTGGATATGACATCCGGTAAAACATATCCAACAATCCTCAAATCCTGGAGAGGCTCGGACGATCCTGGTTCAGGATCCTTTTCACTGGGGATGAACCTGAATGGATCAAGTGAATTACTCCTCTGGCATAACGAAACGAAAATGTGGACGATTGGGGCTTCAGATATCTTAGAGATGAAATGGAATCTAAGTCAAACATCATTTTCAATGTTAGTAGAACAACTGGGGTCAATTATGCCACATACCTCACATTTGACAACTCTACTCCTATTGTAGTGGTTCTAGACTATGGTGGACTACTACGCCAGCACATTTGGAATGATAAAAGAGCTCGGTGGCAAGCTTTATGGGTGAGGCCGAAAGCATTTTGTGAAAGCTATGCTATTTGTGGACCCAATGGTATATGCTCCATCGATCAAAGCCCGCCATGTAGCTGTCCGAAGGGCTTTCAACCTAGGTATATAGCCGACTGGGAGTTGGGTGATCACTCTGGGGGTTGTGTCAGAGTAAATGGATCACAATGTCTCGAGGACAAAGATGAATTTGCACCTCTCTATACCAGTAGATGGCCCCAAAATTATCAATTTCTGTCTATTGGAAGTGCTGAAGATTGTCGATTTACATGTGCAACAAATTGTAGTTGCTCAGCTTATTGTAGCCTATCAGGATGCTACCAATGGTTTGGTGATCTTCTGAACATGGAACAACAAAATAATATGACTACTGGTGTAACAATATTTCTTAGGTTAAGTTCAAATAAGCTTCCCAAGAAAGGTGAGAAGACTTATTGAATTATTGAAATGAGTTCATATACATATTGGTTGGCTTTATTTGTACATTATAGCCATATACTGGTCTAACAAGTATTTATGAAAACGTGGCTGTTAGGGAGCAAAAAGGCACTGCCGATAACACTCTCCACTACCCTGCTGATTCTTGTTTTGGGCTTGGTCTCCTATTGTGTCTACAGAAGAAAGATTAAACAAGGTAACAAATATACATGTCTAATCATTTTTCATTTATTCCAAGATCTTCCAATTCGCATATCATTTCAAAATTGACATAGAAGTCCATTTACCAAACTATATGCTCACTCCAACTTCAAGTAGGGGCTAAGGATACAGGACAAGATTTGCTATTGTTTGATTTGGAGATAACTAATAAGAGACACACAAGTCAAGTACAGAGCAATAGTCACACCAATAAAGGAAACAGAGATCTCGATTTGCCAATATTCAGTTTATCAAGTGTCCTTTTTGCAACCGATAATTTTTCCTCTTCGAATAAGCTTGGAGAAGGGGGTTTTGGGCTAGTATATAAGGTGAGAAATCCCTTTTCTATGATATTCTTACTCTTGTTTAATACGTGACGGAGGATTAGTGAAAGAATCATATTGATAATTTTTTTCTGCTCTCATTATGTGGAGGTTTGCAACATGAGCATAGATTTTTCTTTTTTTTTTTTTTTTCAGGGTAAATTGTGCAATGGTCAAGAAGTAGCAATAAAGAGACTATCAAAACATTCAAGACAAGGATTTGAAGAATTGATCAATGAAGCAAATTTGATTGCCAAACTCCAGCATACAAATCTTGTCAGACTCCTAGGATGTTGCATTCAACAAGATGAGAAGATTTTGATCTATGAATACATGCCAAACAAAAGCCTTGATTTTTTTCTCTTTGGTTAGTAATTATCTCTTGTTTTTGGCCATGTAAAATACAACATAATTTATAATGACAATGAGTTGTTGATCTAGAATGAGCGTCATCTTGATCATGTATTTGCAGATCGAATTGCAAAGAAGATATTAGATTGGGGAAAACGTATGCATATAATTGATGGCATAGCGCAGGGGCTTCTCTATCTCCATCACTACTCTAGACTAAGAATTGTCCATAGAGATTTAAAAGCTAGTAACATTTTGTTAGATGCAAATATGAAACCAAAAATATCAGATTTTGGCATGGCAAGAATCTTTGGAGGGAATCAGTTGCAAGCAAATACAAAACACATAGTTGGAACCTTGTAAGTTCATTGTTTCATAATACAAATAGGCAAGCGTTATTGGTCACATTTACACTTCTTGTTTTCTTAAAGTTGTCTACTTATATACCATCATTATATTAATTACATGCAGTGGATATATGCCCCCAGAATATGTTCTAGCAGGTCATTTCTCTATGAAAACAGATGTCTTTAGCTTTGGAGTTTTACTCCTTGAAATTTTAAGTGGCGAAAGGAATAATAGCTTTTGCCATGAAGATTGCCTCAATCTCATAGAATATGTGAGTTGCTCTGTGGTTTTTTCATTTGTAAATTATGAGGCCATCACGCAAACTAAAGTATTTGGTCTGACATCTGATTTTTAGGCATGGAAGATGTGGACAAACAATACACCACTTGAATTGATAGATCCAATCCTCAAATCATCTTACAATTTGTCATCAACTTTGAGATATGTTCATGTTGGGCTTTTATGTGTTCAAGAACTTCCAGATGACAGGCCTTGTATAGCAGATGTTGTTGCCATGATTGGAATGACATGAAAGTTATTGACGTACAACCCAAGCAACCAGCTTATTTGGCAAGGAGAAGTGTCACAGTAGTAAATCCTAAGATATTTTCATCAAATGAGATGACCTATTCAACGTTGCAACCACGCTAGCAATTAGATGAGTTTTGGGTTTGATAGATGGCCACAAGTATGAAACCCTTTTTAAAGTATGTTCATGTCCATTTTAACATACGAGATTGGGACACTAACCTAAGTATGAATTTAGTATACATTAGACAAGCTCCGTCTTAGAAGAGACACGAAAGAGCCCTAATGAAGGAAAGGATTGCAAAGGGACTGATTGCTTGACCTACAAAACTTTCTCATATAATGTGCACAATCGCCACATACATCACTGCATTGAAATGGTAGTTGTTAGCATCTACCTTTACAAGCTCATGGCATCTTTATTGCTAAATCTTTGGTGTGATTGTTACATACTATATAGGGAAAAACAAAACAATAGCAACATACGGAGTTTGTTGTACATGCTATTATAGATATTGAAAGCCCTCCGATAGTCTCATCTAAAGGCTAATGCTTGTAAATACGTTAGGGGCTTTACATTTTTTTACTTTTTTTCGGAAGTCCTTATAAAGAATGAGATTATAAATTACATGCCTAACTCTTTACTGCCTCGGAGTAAGATAGCTACACTTGTTCACTTTAACACATTAGAATGATATTATGAGTTCCACATCAATGAAAATGGCACGAAAAGAAGTAAAGAAAAGGATCTCCATGACCGAGGATTGTATGAAAGTAGAAGAATATAGAAGGAAATTAGAGATATCTTTTCTAGAGTTATTAAAACATACCAACTGAAAAAAGAAAAATGAGCATCATGGAACAAATAGCACAACTCAGTTCTTATCCGAAACATTACTTAGGAATTATTGTTATATCGGTTTCTTCATCTGCAAACAAGCATTCGTTGTAAGGAAAATCCTATGCCTGTCTTATTTTACTTTGGAAAGATGAAATGAATGCATTGTGACATTCATATACATTTTGGATATCTTAAACTTGTTACAACTCATTTATAGGTAAGACTTACAATTATTTATAACATAAAATGTAAAAGACATACATAGCCTTGATTTGACCCAAGTGTTGACCTTACATCAACTGAACTATTTTCTTTATGCAGATTGGGTTAGACCATGCTATATATCGAGATGTTAAACGAGGAGACATGTCTTCTTAAAGGCAAACTTACATATGACACAATTATAGACGAAGTGAAGCATGTTTCTCCAAAATAATTTTAAGCAAAGAAAGCACGTGAAACTTCAATAATATTGATGAAATTCAAACTAAATTGTTCATTCTAGAGTTCATACAATTAAGCAACCATACTAATCTACCAATTTGTTATGTCATAATTTGCATTCACTTAAGGGCTCTATACAGTAATTTTATTCATCCAGTTACAAGCTTTGTCTCTAAAAACGTACGGAGCCCATTCCACTCAATGCAATTTTATCAATTCCATTATTACAAAGTTTTTTATTTTTTTTTTCCCTTTGATAGGCGTAAATAAATAATATTGGAGAAAAAATGTACAACTATAAAAAATGGGATTGGAATACACAACTACTTTATTACTATGGAATAACACTCCCTTATTTGGTTTATATAAAATTATACCACATGGAACGTCTATTCCATATAACATAGAATAAATAAGGAATCGCTATTTGTTTCCTTCACTAGAAAAATAACTATTCCTTATGAAAAAATCTTTTTCTCCTAAAAATTCTTGTAACATCCTAGAATAAAGACATTACAACCCGCCACGTATCATTCTCTTATAAGAACACGCTAAGGCTACAAAATCCTAAACCACAAATAGACATGGAATATAAAACTTCAATACTCTCATAAAGGTAACTTGTATAAGTTATTTCATAAAACAAATTCTTTAAAGGAAACGCCTTGTTGGCATAAACCAAAGCCAACATAAATAGTGGTCCCAAAACATCAAATAAAACGTAAAACAATAATCAAAGTTTACAAAACTTATAATAAACTTCTAAGTTGTTTTTCTTTAAGATCCATGAAAATCTAGAAGTCAGCAAGATAATCCATTCCACTAACGTCATCCCCATCATCCACATAGATGTCATATCCCGATAGGTCAAACATGACTGGATCATCACCTACTCTTGAAAATGATAAAAATATGAGCAAAAACGCCCAGTACGCAAACCACACACATATGTATATGCTCACACAACATGTATAATCAAATGAAACTATATTTAATGCAACAAACACCATTTCTTATCTTATATAACCCGGCAAGCAACATAATTTGGAACCATATGCATCTCATTCCAAATTTTGAGTAACTCGTGACTTCATAAAAACAGCCATATATAAATGATGCAGCGGAATAAACGGGATAATCGCAAGACGTTGATTCGCGCACGAATACCCGGCTTGTGATCTTCAAATACCAATTGATTCTAAGAATACCTTGATATTTGGCATCAAAAATCGAAATCTATTCAAGATGACGAATTCTGGAAAAAGAGAGAACACTCTCAATAAAATTTCATTCAAAAACAATCTATTCTGTCTCTTCTGTAACCCTAGAATATATAATATGCTATTTTTACCAAAAAAGGAAACTATCTAAATAATACCTAGGGCGAAAACAAATGAACGGACGAGATTAATGCCACAGACGGCATATAAAAAAGATTATCCAATGAAAAGATAAGACATAAAGAAAAATTACTAAAAATAGTAAAAACGCGGTTTTGACGGCCTAAACGAAGGAATTTGGCCGAAAACCGGCTTGGGTCACGAGCAAGCTGGTGAGTTCTGTTCGTTGGATCGTTTCCCTTCAGAATATGGTCCCGCTCGGTAAAAATCCAAAACTCCCAAATTACGAAACTGCCCTTATCATCAAATCCTGTGCCATTTCTCCAAATAGTTATTTGCTATCCTATCCACTGCATCATCCTCCCCGGGGTAGACAGAATTCGCCCTCGAATTTTCTCATCTGAATCATCACCAACATAAGGAAGGAGATGTTTAACGTTGAAGACGTCCGCAGTTCGAATATGGCTAGGTAGCTTCAATCGATAAGCATTGGGGTTGATCTTCTCAATGATTTCCACTGGACCAATCTTCCTAGCAGAAAGCTTATTATATTCACCAGTAGGAAACCTGTCTTTAGTAAGGACAGCCCAAACATAATCTCCCACATCAAATTCCACATGACGCTTCTTCTTATCAGCAACCATCTTGTAACGGCTTGCAGCGCTTTCGAGATTGTCATGCACAGATTTATGAACCTCCTGCAGATTATGGATAAAGTCCTCTGCTTTGCCATGGACTCTGGTTTTATCTGGCAGTGGTAATAAGTCAAGTGGGCCACGAGAATAATAGAGTACACCACCTGGAATGGACTGAATCCCGTGCTGCGATTAATTGCATGGTTGTGTGCGAATTCAGCCTGGCTTAATTTCTGGTCCCAACTCTTCACATGCTCGCCCACCAAACTTCTCAACATATTACCCAATGACCTGTTCACCACTCAGTTTGCCCATCTGTTTGTGGATGGTAGGCACTACTGAAGTTTAGCTGAGTGTTGACCATTCTCCACAGACTTCGCCAAAAATGACTAAGAAATCTAGATCCCTATCAGAAACAATACTAGAAGGCAACCCATGTAATCGGTATACCTCGCGAAAGTACAACTGTGCCACACGTACGGCATCTGTAGTCTTCTTACAAGGAATAAAGTGAACCATTTTAGAGAATCGATCAACAACTACATAGATGGAATCATTACCTCGTTGTGTTCTAGGTAATCCCATTACAAAGTCCATACTGACATCAACCCACGGCTGTGAGGGAATTGGAAGGGGCATATACAATCCTGCATTCGTGGCTGACCCTTTTGATACTTGACAGATTCTACAACGCTGTACAAAACGCTCAACCTCTTTGCGGATGGTTGGCCAAAAGTAAGATGCCTGTACCAACTGCAAAGTTCTGTCTCGACCTACATGTCCCTCACCATGCAGTTCCTTAATGATCAGAGTACGCAAGCTGCAATCTGGGATGCATAATTGATTACCCTTAAATAGAAAACCATCTTGCAGCAGATATTCAGACTTCTCTCCTGCTCGAACCGTTGCTAAAATTCTAGCAAAGTATGGGTCAGTCTCAAGCAACTCAGCAAAAGAGTGAAAACCAGGTACCTCAATATTCATTCTGTTTAGAAGGCTCCGACGTCTGCTTAATGCATCAGCGACTCTGTTCGTAATACCAGATTTATGCTTCACAACAAAGGTGAAACGCTCTAAGTAGGCCACCCAAGAAGCATGTCTTGCCGAGACCTTGTCCTGGCTGTGCAAATGCTTTAAAGCCTCATGGTCAGTGTAGAGGACAAACTCCTTGTGAAATAGATAATGCGCCAATGCTTAACTGCTTGCACTACAGCATAAAACTCTGCATCGTAAGTGGTGTATCGAGATTTTGACCCTGATAACTTCTCGCTGAAGTAAGCAATTGGCTTGCTATTTGGCTCAACACGGCACCAATCCCTACCTTTGATGCGTCGGCATGTAACTCAAAAGGTTGGTGAAAATCTGGAAGTACTAATATCGGGGCAGTGGTAAGTCGCACTTTAATCTGCTCGAAGGCCTTGTCTGCTTCTTCAGTCCACACAAACTTCCCCTTTCATGCAATCTGTTATGGGGGCCATAATGCTGCTGAAGTGTGGAATGAAGCGCCTATAGAAAGATGCAAGGCCATGGAAGCTCCTAATCTCAGTTAGCGTGCCAGGTCTAGGCCAATGCTGAACAGCAGCCACTTTAGCTTTATCAACCTGCAGGCCCTCACTAGAAATCACATAACCAAGGAAAAGTACCTCAGATGTGAAAAATACACACTTCTTCATGGCTGCATAAAACTGTTCCCTTCGTAATACACCAAGAACAGCCTTCAAATGTTCATGATGATCTTCTGCATTAGCACTGTAAATCAATATGTCGTCAAAGTAAACGACAACACATTTACCAATGAACGGCCTCAAGACTTGGTTCATCACCCTCATGAAGGTACTGGGCGCATTAGATAATCCAAATGGCATAACCAACCATTCATATAACCCTTCCCTTGTCTTAAAAGCCGTCTTCCACTCGTCACCGACTCGAATCCGAATCTGATGATATCCACTCTTCAAATCCAATTTTGTAAATACCCTCGCACCACTAAGCTGATCAAGTAAATCATCTAAGCGAGGAATAGGAAAGCGATACCTGACAGTGATTTTATTAATCGCACGACTGTCCACGCACATGCGCCAAGAGCCATCCTTCTTAGGTGTTAGGAGGGCCGGGACAGCACACGGGCTCAAGCTCTCCCTGATGAAGCCTTTAGTCAGCAATTCCTCAACCTGTCGCCTTAACTCCTCATGTTCTGCAGGGCTCATTCGATAATGAGGTCGGTTTGGCAAAGCTGCACCAGGTTCAAGATCAATATGATGCTGAATATCACGCAGTGGAGGTAACCCCTCTGGTAAATCCTCAGGAAATACATCCCGAAACTCCTCTACTATTGGAACTGCTATTCCAGGTATCTCCACGTCTCCACTAACCTCCTTACCCAGCAAAGCAAAAACAATATCAGATTGCTTTATCTCCTCCTCGAACTTGGCTAAGGACAACATACTGGAATTACTACTACCTCCCTGTTTTGTCGGCTTAGTCACTGTGGAATCTTTGTTGGGTACCAGTATAATCTTCACCCCCTTATACACAAAACTATATGAATTAGCTCGCCCATCATGCGTTACACTCCTGTCAAATTGCCAGGGCCTTCCTAACAGCAAGTGACATGCGTCCATTGTCACCACATCACACCATACAGCATCCTTATACTTAGAACCAATCGAAAAAGAAATGAGAGCACGTTTGGAAACTGTTACCTCTCCCCCTTTTTTTAACCATGCCAACTTATAAGGTTTCGGGTGTTGCTCAGACTCAATGCCTAGCTTCTGTATAACTTCAGTAGACACAATGTTTTCACAGCTTCCAGAGTCAATCATGAATCGGCACACCTTACCTAAAATGGTACATGTGGACTGGAAAATATTGCTCCTAAGCCACTCTTCCTCAGCCACTTTGGGAGTCATGCAAGATCGCCGGACTACTAGATTCTCCCTGCCATCACCAGTCACAACTTCTTCTCCAACATGCTCCTCATCAAAAACTGGTTCACCATCACCCCCTGCCTCAAAGAAATCCGCAGCATCCTCCTCAGCCTCATCCTCATTCTCAGCAAAAAGTGCTTTCTTCCCCTCTTTCCTACAATCAGCCTGTCGGTGCCCAACCTCACCACATTTGAAACACTTTATCCCACTCGTACTAGGACGATCAGTATTAGGTTTACTGAAACGCCCCGTGGTGTTACTACCTGTAACCCCACTCCCTGAACGATTGACACCACTACTGCCACTACTCACTATCCCACTGCCATACACACCACTCCCAGACCGCCGTTGTTGTCTTTCGACAATTAAAGCCCTCTGATGTGCAGCAGATACATTAATTGGGTCAAACAAATTGATAGTATCCTGAAGCTGCACCGTAGTCCTCCAATATAACGAGACACCAACTGCTCCTCCGTCTCCTGAATTTCGTTTCTAGCAACTAATTGATAGAATTCTGTGGTGTAATCATCAACGGTTTTGCTGCCCTGTTTCAGATTTGCAATCTCTGGTACATAATCCTCTGGAAATTATATGGCAAAAAGGTCGCTCGTAGATGCTTTTTCATCTTCTCCCACGTCTCAATCTTCGACTTGCCCAATCTCAAGCGTCAATTTCGTCTGCTGCCACCATGCTGTGGCCCTATCACGAAATCGTGTTGCCACCAATTGCACACGCTTATCATCGGGAACCCCTTTAAATTCTAATATCTCCTCTACCGTAGCCAACCAATCTAAAAATTCCTCCGGTTGGAGAGTACCATGAAATTCTGGAATCTCAGTCCTCATACCCATCTCCCAGCGTCTGTAATCTTCCTCAACGCGTGGCCTACCACGCCTACGTGGCGATTCATCGTAAAAGCTCTCAACAGCAGACGACATCTCATCATCGTCATCCTCAAAATCTTCACCTACCCTCAGATTAGGGTTAGGGTTACGTTAGGATTAGGATTAGGGTTCCTACCTCGGTTCTGATTCATCGCAAGCGCCTCCACCCTCTCTGATCTGGGCTACTGCAGCATCCAGTCGCCGATCGATCATCTGTCCTATCCTCTGTTCCAATCTCTCATCAAGCATAGCTGCAATCCTCTGATCCAAGTTTTCACGTTCATGAATCTCATCTATACGTCGCTGGTTAACCTGTCTGCGAGGCGCCATCGTTACTCCTGGAACGAACGCAGCTCTGATACCAACTGACGCAGCGGAATAAAAGGGATAATCGCAAGACGTTGATTCGCGCACGAATACCCCTTGTGATCTTCAAATACCAATTGATTCTAAGAATACCTTGATATTTGGCATCAAAAATCGAAATCTATTCAAGATGACGAATTCTGGAAAAAGAGAGAACACTCTCAATAAAATTTCATTCAAAACAATCTATTGTCTCTTCTGTAACCCTAGAATATATAATATGCTATTTTTACCAAAAAAGGAAACTATCTAAATAATACCTAGGGCGAAAACAAATGAACGGACGAGATTAATGCCACAGACGGCATATAAAAAAGATTATCCAATGAAAAATAAGACATAAAGAAAAATTACTAAAAATATATATATAATTATATATGTATATATATATGAAAGAATGTTTCCAGAAATATTTAGTTGATTTAAGTGATAAGGAAAACATGAATGGTTTAGGAAAACAGTTAGAGTTAGATTCCATTAGGAAAACCTTTTAAACAAAAGCTATGATAAGGAATGACAAAAGGTTTGAATGGTTGAACTTAGAAATAAAGAAAAATAGTAGGTTGCAAGTAGGAGATAACAATTTTTCACATATATGTTATTTTAAACAATCATCTCATCAACTGCATCTAGATCATAAACAGTTATATAGTATTGTGGATTTGTTATTGTCTTTTAGTAAATCTATCCATAAAGATTTCAGTAATTTATATAAAGCTCATAGTCATCTAGGAGAGTAGATGTTAAGAAAAGATAAACAAATAAAGGAACTAACAAAAAAGGTTGGTTATATAAAACAAGCACAAGCATATATAGATAGGAAATTAAGACAACTAGAACATATAAAAACCATTAGACAAACTCTAAAGGAGGAGGTTAAGGTTGTTCAACAATTAGTGATAAAAGAAACAAAAAGAGAAGCTAAACAATTAGCTGAATTAGGAAGGAAGACAAATAGAATGGTAGAAAAGATTTAAAAAAAAAACAGATAGAGATTATGCATATGCCTTATAAGAAACAAAAGGAATAGCATAACCAAATATAGGATTTTGTAGAGGATTTGAAGCAACCAATGATAATATTAAAGCATTAGTTAGACAGAATAATACTATAATAGCTTTATTAGTAAGACTTCACCAAAAACTATTAAATATTAAATTAGAATTCAGTCACTTAAAAGCAAAGGTTATAGGAAGGGAAGAAAATAGCAATAGTCAAGGTTACGGTCACCAGAATATATTTTAACCATTTTTGGGCTATGGTCCTAACTTTTATGTGGTATTTTACAAGAAGATCATGTTCTTCATATCCCCATTCTATTTCTCTAAGGGCTTCTAACACTTCATGTAATTGTCCCCCTAGTGGTTTAGTCATGAGTTGAGGAATGTGCCAACAATTGTATTTACAAATCCATAATCAAGGTTAACAGTTTAGAAGAAGAATTACATGTGAAAAAAGACTCTCAAGTCTAGAAAAAAGGAAATTTCATACAAAAACAGGAATAGGAAAGACCAAGAGGAATAGTAATACAGGAACATGATGATACCTCAACAAGTTATATAGGAGTATCAAATACCATAATAGAAAAAATAGATAGATAGAAAATGGCTAGTCCAACAAATCTAGAAAATCTGGCAGAAAAACATGTTACAAGATTCATAGGAATCTACATAGAATTAGGTTATACTTTAAAACACAAACAATAGAATTGGATACTTTAATAGACACAGAAAGCACAACAAACATGATAGATGAGACAACTGCACCCAAAGGAGAAGTAGAAGCAATAAATATATGTAGTTTTAGCACAAATATACATGGAAATAAAACAAAAGAATGCAGGTGCACAAAGAAACACAAGGTAGGTCTTTAAAAAAAAGAATGGAGCATACCGATACATAGTGGAATGATACAACTATAGATTTTGGCCTACCACGCCTACGTGGCGATTCATCGTAAAAGCTCTCAACAGCAGACGACATCTCATCATCGTCATCCTCAAAATCTTCACCTACCCTCAAATTAGGGTTAGGGTTACGGTTAGGATTAGGATTAGGGTTCCTACCTCGGTTCTGATTCATCGCAAGCGCCTCCACCCTCTCTGTGATCTGGGCTACTGCAGCATCTAGTCGCCGATCAATCATCTGTCCTATCCTCTGTTCCAATCTCTCATCAAGCATAGCTGCAATCCTCTGATCCAAGTTTTCACGTTCATGAATCTCATCTATACATCGCTGGTTAACCTGTCTGCGAGGCGCCATCGTTACTCCTGGAACGAACGCGGCTCTGATACCAACTGACGCAGCGGAATAAACGGGATAATCGCAAGACGTTGATTCGCGCACGAATACCCGGCTTGTGATCTTCAAATACCAATTGATTCTAAGAATACCTTGATATTTGGCATCAAAAATCGAAATCTATTCAAGATGACGAATTCTGGAAAAAGAGAGAACACTCTCAATAAAATTTCATTCAAAACAATCTATTCTGTCTCTTCTGTAACCCTAGAATATATAATATGCTATTTTTTACCAAAAAGGAAACTATCTAAATAATACCTAGGGCGAAAACAAATGAACGGACGAGATTAATGCCACAGACGGCATATAAAAAATTATCCAATGAAAAGATAAGATATAAAGAAAAATTACTAAAAATAGTAAAAACGCGGTTTTGACGGCCTAAACGAAGGAATTTGGCCGAAAACCGGCTTGGGTCACGAGCAAAGCTGGTGAGTTCTGTTCGTTGGATCGTTTCCCTTCAGAATATGGTCCCGCTCGGTAAAAATCCAAAACTCCCAAAATTACGAAACTGCCCTTATCATCAAATCCTGTGCCATTTCTCCAAATAGTTATTTGCTATCCTATCCACTGCATCAATAAAAATATGCAATTATAGATATATTATTGTTGGGAATCTCTCATACACTCGAGCCATACTGTCAAATCCTAATTTACCAAAATCATTTCTATGCACAAGTCCACTCGGAATAACCTCACACATAAATCATAAGGTTGTCAGCGTTAGTATCACACTCTGCGTGGTCTTTACTAACCATAGTCAAGCACAAACAGCAAAACAATTTAATTTGTCATATAAAAATTAGATCAATTTAGAATTCTAAACCTAAAGCACATGCATCAAGGAAGTCTACGCCTACAAGCACATACAGCAAACAAGGTAAGGTCGTACCTGAATCAATTCCAGAAATAGAACTCTAAATCACCAAATTATCTTTCAGAATATAAATTCTAATTTACCAAAACCTAACGACATGAACAGATCAAATTCAAAAACACATACCATCAATAATTATACATCTAAAACTCAAATCTCAAAATAACATAAATCTACACCTTTTTCTCTTGATTGAAATACAGAACCCTTCTACCAACTCAATCTCCTCAACAGATTCTTCAAACCCTAGAACTCCATTTAACACCAATTTACCAAAAATCATCAACAGCGACTTTTATGAAATCGTTAAAAATTAAAACATTAAAATACATACCTAAAATCGATTTTAGATCCTTTTCAAATCCAGATCTCAAAGGAAAATCAAGATTTTCTCCAATCTCCCTTCAAATCAATAAAAATTTCTAATGAAACTATACTTTTATATATATCTTAATGAAAGAATGGTTATCAAATTACCTAGATCTGATACTCAACCTTCCTCAAACACCAAATCTTCATATTCTCCAAGAGAGCTATAGAAATTCTCCAATTCTCTTTCAAAATAATTATAAAACCCTAAGAACTTGATAAATCTATGAAATTCTATAGAAAACAAGTAATTAGATTACCTGATCTAGACTACCGAATCTTTTGACGGCTAAGAACACTCCAAAGAGAAACTTTTAGGTTAAGGTAACTTTTGACAAAGGAACAAAGAGATGAATATAAAGAAATCTATACAACTTTTCAAATTCTGCAATATACGCCAACAATTCTTAAAACGTACATTAGCGGTGTAAATTGAAGGTCGACGGCGTAAACGATAAAGCGGTGTCATGAAAGCAGTGTAGAGCTCTCTGGTCATTTTTTTCACGAGTACGTCAAAACCTACACCGACAACATAAATCTAAATTTTGGCGGCGTATTCGATTTTGGCTATTTTTCACAAACCAACACCTGCCTTACACTACCTAAGCCACAGCAATATGCCGACAGCACTAGTTTCTACGCTGGCAGCTTGAAGTCGGTGTACATTGTAAAATTTCCATCTTCAATCACGTGCCTATCACGTAATCAAAATATCAATATAATTAGATCTTTGACCATATTAACCTTATGATTTATATCAATTGATATTTTTATCCTTCTTTATACATTATTCACTCGTATATTACAATACTCTTAATCATAAAACAAAGGAATCTCTAATCCATTCCAGCCTCATTCCATTATAGTGAATCAAATGTGAAACAAGAGTAATTTTGACATAAGGATACGAAGGATTTGTACCAATTATAAAGAACACGGCTGCCATTGCTAAGAGAAAATCTAGTTGAAGATGTAATTTATTGATATCAATACTTTTGTCAATATCGTCCAGCACGCTTCCTATCTGGATGGAGCTAAACAAAATAACATAAACTTTGTTAACTAGGCATTGAAGGAAAATTCAGATTCTATAGGAATAAGGTTAAACATATCATTGCTAGAACCTTGTTTTTGTCAATTACTTTTGACGTCTTGAATGGCATGTGATCAAGCACTTGGAGCAGCTGCCGCTCTTTTCTTAGTAAAACTGATAAGAAAATGGAAAATGGGAGATCCTTCGGGAATAGCAGTAAAGATACAAGGGACAATTGTTTTGGCCAATTTCCATTTCCATATCATATAAATGTGCTGAAACAGATCAGTGATACTAACGCTGACAACCAAAATTCAAATCCGAATAGAGACACTGCGCTTTCGTGAGTTCCCTTCATTTGCAGCACATGTGCTCGCGGATATTGAGGATCTGTGTTTTCTGATTGTGTAGGCCATATTGTATAACAAAGTGAAATGTATAGCTAAAATATACAGAGATATAACATTAAAAGGATAAATCTCTGCCGGTCACTACAGTTTAGAGCACCCAAATTATCAAAATTCCCACAATTACTATCATCAAAATCTTAATTTAGTGTCTACATGTGTGTGTATATCTATATAATTATATTAAATCAAAACTTCTTTAATTTATACTTCAAAAATACAATATTAAGTAGATGACCAAAATCTCCTTATTTACTATTATTTCACTGTTACCATGGTAATTATTATGTGAATAAGATAGTTATTGTTTTAGCAACTAATCTCTTTATCTCCCTAAAACTTTTATGATCTAGTAAGAACTTTAAGTAACAGTTGGATAGGAATCTAACTTGTCCAAAAATTTATGACACCGGTCAAATAAAAATATAAGGGAACCATAAAATTTTCTTATATCTTTCTCCGCCTCCGTCTCTTTGTGCTCACAATTTAAATAGAAATCGTCATTAATTTCTTCAATTTGGAATTAAAAAAATTAATTAAATGATAAAAAACTGCTTTAATCTTTATTATTATAAGACATTTATTTATTTAATAACTACTCCCTATTATCTATCTCTCCTTTCTAAACAAATATAAAAAATTTATTTTTGCTTTCTTAAATTGTTAAATATTTGTATAGTTTTCATGATATTTTATTTTTTTTGTTTCTCCAATTTCTTTTTCATATTTTTCAGATTTTTTTCCCTTCACAAACCATTGGATATTTGTATGAACTTATTCAATAATTGCATTATTTTCCAAATTTTAGAATGTGCAATTTAATTTTTTTTCATAGGTATTACAAGTGTGTGTCTACTAATAAAGTATTAGTAGAACTTTTTTTTCTTATGTTTTTTATGAAGTTTAAATAATTAACTCAATTTTAAGTTACAAAAGATATCATGTCATATGAAAACTCATTGAAGCAAACTAGATAATAATTTTTTCTACTGGTACGTTTGGTATGCAGGAATAGAATCAGAATGGAGTTGTAATTTCGAATCTCATTCCTATTCCACGTTTGGATTCAATTCAAGAACCTAAAATCATGATTCCATGGAATCGTTGATTCCAGCGTTAAGATGGAATTGTATTCCACCTTTAAAACGGGAAAATCGTGATTCTATTCTTGCTTCATCGATATATAATTAAATATATATATATATATATATCCATATTAACTAACTCAATTTATAAGTGTATGGTAAGGTTGCTGCAATTGACCGATCATGTGTGATAAACATGTTGCCAACCTGAGAGAAGTCTAAAGCTGATGACATATATATAGATGTCGTAGAAAGAGGTGTGAAAGGAGGAATAGGCAAACCTAGTTTTTCAAGCACGCAAGTGTAACAAAAGATCAAATAAGATAGATTCAATTTTCTTAACTCGTTATTTGTGAAGTAGTTGCTTTGATTCTTTCTAGAGTTATTTCAAAAAAGTTTCCGCGTTACTCTTAATCTTAGCAATACGTAGAATCTGACCTAAATAAGAAAAGCAACCTTGTATTTATAGATGTTGGAAGCTAATCCTAGCCTTTGGATCGTTTCTAAT
This sequence comes from Combretum micranthum, assembly GCA_024138025.1. Lineage (NCBI taxonomy): Eukaryota > Viridiplantae > Streptophyta > Magnoliopsida > Myrtales > Combretaceae > Combretum > Combretum micranthum. The sequence continues at coordinate 675,521 of JAMXBD010000598.1, forward strand.
GATCCAATGGCTGAGAATAAAGCTTTCTTTTCTTCAGTAAATTTATTTTATTAACTTACTACAATGTTTCCATCTTCCTAGTTCATCATAGAAGTTATCATATTCATCGTCCATAGAGTGTGCTTATACTTGTAGTATCAAGATGGTTATAGGAAGCAATTCATGGAGGACAATATGCCTACCATCATGGTATCTTTCATCTAATGGTTGGTTTACCCTATCGGTTTGACATCTCACCTCATCAGTTAGTACATGCTAGTCAAACCAACTTCCTAAGAAGGCATTTTTTTAATTGGGATTTTTCTCTTGTGATAATTCTAGTAGGCTTTATGTTGACATCTGGTACATGAGTGATAAAAGTCATGCAATTTGGGTTGCCAATAGAGATAAACATACTTATACTTTTGCCACAGATGATGCAAGTTTGACCTTTACTACAAAAGGTAATCTACAACTCCAAGCTAATGGTCTAATAATTTAGAGTACCAACACAACTAAAGCAGATTGTAGTATTACTAAAGCGGTACTTCTTGATAGTAGAAACACCATAGTTCGTTCAGTTTGTGGACCTAATAGATGGAGAGTTTCAATTATCCCACAAACACTTGGATTCATGGTGCAAAGATTGGTTTAGATATGACAAATGATAAGACATATTTAACAATAACTCTTTCTTCCTAGAGATATTTGGATGATCCTACTTCAAGTAGTTATTCCTTAGGCATAGAATTTAACGGATCAAGTGAATTACCCCTTTAGCATAATAAAACCAATAAAATTTAGAGGATTGGGATTTTGGATTTTTTATAGTTGAAACTAGAATCCAAGTTAAACATCTCTTTCAATATTAGTAGAACAAATGTGTTCAACTATGTCACATACCTCCTAAATGAAAACTCTACTCTTACCAGAATGCTACTAGGCTATAGTAGACAACTAGCACAAGTAATATGAATAAGAAAAGAGCTTAGTGGTTGACTCTATCAGCAAGGTTGAAAGAACTTTGTGATAGTTATGCTACTTATGGACCCAATGGTATATGCTCCACCAATCAAAGTCCACTCTGCAGCTTTCCCATTGGTTTTTAGCCTAAGTCAATGTTGAATTAGGAGGTGGGTGATCATCCTAATTATGTCACAAGAAATGGATCACAATGTTTCAAAGACAAAGATGAATCCATTGCTCTTTGTAACATTGGATGCCTCCTAAATTATCAATTCTTGTTTGTTGGAAATAATGTAGATTATCGACTTGCCTATGCAACTAACTATAGTTGCTTTACTTATAGCATCATAAATGGATGTTATGCATGGTCTGGTGAACTTCTAAGCCTGGAATGACCATATGATGGGACTATAGTGAAACAAAATTTCTCATATTAGGTTCAATTGAGCTTCCAAAGAAAGGTGAGAATGCTTATTGAATAACTAACATGAGTCCATTTACTTGTTGCTTTGGCTTGCCTCATATTTTTCAAATGTCTTTACTCCTACATGTATTTAAAGAAAATTTGTGCTGATAGGGGCAAAAAAGGTATTGGCAATCACTCTAGTATCCTCCATTTCCTTTCTGATTCTTGTTTTGGGCTCACTCTCCTATTTGTCTAAAAAAAAAAGATCATGAAAGGAAGCATGTGTGTGCTTAAAATATTAGTCCAATGTTGTTAGTAGAAGCAGATAGACTCATACTTTTGGTGGCTCGAGAACAATGACTTGGGATCCACCGGGTGAGTGGGAGGGGGTGGGGTCATTGTCACCATCGAATTTGCAGCTGCGAACACAGACAAAACAGTGTGATAAGGCCAGAAGAGGTTCCTAGAACGATGTATGGTTGATAATCTTTCTTTTTTCAATATTCATGTAAATTTTTTTGTAGTTAAAAAATATTACTAACAAAATTTATTTTTCCACTGATCCTAATGCATTTATTAATTTTATTTATTTAATAATTATAATTATTATAAATAAATAAATTAATCAAGTTTAACATTTAATATAACTTAATTATCAATAATATTATTTGATAATTTCATTTTTCTATCTCCTAAAAAGATTTGAAGCTAATATGTTAATAGTACAATTGAAATCATTTTTAAAAAAATAAAAATTATATTTTAAGAAGAAAATTTTATTTAATTAAAATAATAGAAATTTTATTTATTTAAATATAATATATAGTAAATTAAAAAAATAAATAACTATTTTTATATTATTATTTAATAAAAAATCTTTGCATGTCATACCACACTAACCCATTTATTTCACATACTTCGCATACCATATGCCTTGCATGTTGTGTACCAGCATTTACGTGCTCATGCCTTTATTTTTTTCTTTTGTATACCATGTATTGATCGATGCATACTACGATCCATTTATCATACCTAACATAAAGCATACTTGCATTGAGTCGCTGAGGAAGAATTTTCCTCATTAAAAGCCCCATTACATTTTTGGCCCCAAAAAAAAAGCCCCATTACACTTGGGTACGACAAAACCTGCACCAGAAGCTTGTCATGTCAGCGCAGGAATCCAAGCCTCTGCCAGCCATACACCTAAAAATATCATGTACACCTTGCATGGTTCCGGGAACCATAAAACACGGCAAAGAAGGAAAAGGAAAAGCTGTTCTCCCAACTGATGGGATAATTACCTAACATCCTTCCAAATGATTTTCAAAGAACTTCATGTGAAAGGTTAGCGTTGACTTTAAGTAAACGCGAGATTTTTCAAAACTTTGGTCAGCGTCGCGTGCTGCTGAATTGTATTGGTTTGACTTTTAATTTAGAGTTATTTTAAACTCGTTTTTAAAATGAAAAATTTAGTATATAAGCTCATTTCTTAAAAGGTAAATTTATTATAATTCAAAATTTTATAAGATTATTTTTAATATAGTCGTATTTCATAGTTTTTTTATTAACACATTATATTTTTTTCTTATCCCCAGGTTATTATGTCTTTGGTGCTATTCTTATATCCATCAATTAATAAAGTCTTTACTTATAGAATTTTTTGTATCATAGATCCAAATTTTTTTCTTCCACTACCCTTCTAGTATAATTATTTACCAAAAAATTAAACTTAAAATATATACAATTGAATATATAATTTTATGTTTCGTTTTTTTAAGTTATTATAATAGATGATTGTTAACATATTTTTTTTTTTTTTTAAGCATACACACACATGGATAAAATTTCTGCTACACATCAGATTTGGCAAATTAGATGTGTATATATAATAGACTATTGAGAAAAAAAATGTTGGGGCCCATTCTATTTCGTATAACGCGTTTCATTGGCCTGGTAACGATTGCCGGGCACGAAGGCACAGTTTTATTTGCCTAAATTATTGAATTTTCCAAAATTATACAGTTTTCATGTGGTTGTGGCGAACATATGAATTATCTAACTAGCTCTTAAATAGGAGTTCAGCAAACTCGTTAACCGAACCATAAAAGATCGCAAACAAGGGAAAATGAAAAACAGAACAAAAACAAGATATGTCACTGTTCTCCCTACTGATGCGGTACGTACCTGCGGTCTTTTTTGTGGCCACTCATACCTGTGGTCCTTACATTTGATTTTTCATAACTTCCGCCAGTTTGCAAACTGCGAACGCTACCGGTTTAATCACTTTCTTGACATACTACATTTCTTCCTTCCTCCTTATCCTACCTTGAGGAAATCCATTCATCATCCATTGACCGTGCTGATAGTATCAATATGGTTGTAGGAAGAAGCAACTCAAGGAGCACTACATGTCTTCTTATCATTATTTCTTTCATCTGCATTAGAAGTTTATCCTATCAGTCTGATACCATCTTACCTGGTCAGTTTATACATGCTAACCAGACCATAATTTCCCAAGGAGGCATTTTCAAATTGGGTTTCTTCCCTCTTGGTAGTTCTAACAATGTTTATGTTGGAATATGTACAAGAGCATTCCAATTTTATCTCCAGGTTTGGATTGCAAATAGAGATACCTATTCTTTTTTCACCAAAGATGATGCAAGTTTGACGCTCACTAGAGGAGGCAATCTTCAACTCCAAGTCAACGGTCTAATAATTTGGGTACCAACACTACTACAGCCGATCCCAGTACTACTAAAGCAGTACTTCTTGATAATGGAAATCTAATTGGTTCACATAGTGCACCCAATATGTGGGAGAGCTTCAATTATCCCACAAACACGTGGCTTCCTGATGCAAAGATTGGATGGATATGACATCTGGTAAGACATATCCAACAATCCTCAAATCCTGGAAAGGCTTTGACGATCCTGGTTCAGGATTCTTTTCACTGGGATAAACCTTAATGGATCGAGTGAATTACTCCTCTGGCATGATAAAACAGGAAAATGTGGACGATTGGGGCTTCAGATATCTAGAGATGAATATGGAATCTAAGTCAAACATCACTTCAATTTAGTAGAACAAATGGGGTCAATTATGCCACATACCTCACACTTGACAACTCCTCTCCTATTGTAGTGATTCTAGACAATGGTGGACTACTACGCCAGCACATTTGGAATGATAAAAGAGCTCGGTGGCAAGCTTTATGGGTGAGGCCGAAAGCAGTTTGTGAAAGCTATGCCATTTGTGGACCCAATGGTATATGCTCCATCGATCAAAGCCCGCTTTGTAGCTGTCCGAATGGTTTTCAACCTAGGTATATAGCAGACTGGGGGTTGGGTGATCATTCTGGGGGTTGTGTCAGAATAAATGGATCACAATGTCTCAAGGAAAAAGATGAATTTGCAGCTCTCTATAACATTAAATGGCCCCAAATTATCAATTTCTGTCTAATGGAAGTGCTGAAGATTGTCGATTTACATGTGCAACAAATTGTAGTTGCTCAGCTTACAGTAGCCAATCAGGATGCTACGTATGGTTTGGTGAGCTTCTGAACATGGAACAACCAATCATATGACTACTGGTGAAACACTATTTCTTAGGTTAAGTTCAAATGAGCTTTCCAAGAAAGGTGAGAAGACTTACTAAATTATTGAATTGAGTTCATTAAACTTATCGATTGGCTTTATTTGTACATTATAGCCATGTAGTTGGTCTAACAAATATTTATGAAAATGTGGCTGATAGGAGCAAAAAGGCACTGTTGATCCCTCTAACACTTTCCACTACCTTGCTGATTCTTGTTTTGGGCTCCGTCTCTTATTGTTCTACAGAAGAAAGATTAAACAAGGTAACAAATATCCATGTCAAATCATTTTCAGTTATTCCAGGATCTTCAATCCGCATATCATTTTAAAATTGACATAGAAGTCCATTTGCCAAACTATATGCTCACTCCAACTTCAAGTAGGGGCTAAGGATACAGGACAAAATTTGCTGCTGTTGATTTGGAGAACTAATAAGAGACACACAAGTCAAGTACAAAGCAACAGTCACACCAATGAAGGAAACAGAGATCTTGATTTGCCAATATTCAGTTTATCAAGTGTCCTTTTTGCAACCGATAATTTTTCCTCATCAAATAAGCTTGGAGAAGGAGGTTTTGGGCTAGTATATAAGGTGAGGAATCTCTTTTCTATGATCCTCTTGCTCTTGTTTAATACGTGAAGGAGGCTTAATGAAAGAATTATAGCGATAACTTTTTTATGCTCTCATTTTGTGAAGGTTTGAAACATGTTCATAAACTTATTTTTTATTTTTTCCTTTTTGCAGGGTAAATTGTGCAATGGTCAAGAAGTAGCAGTAAAGAGACTATCAAAAAGTTCAAGTCAAGGATTTGAAGAATTGATCAATGAAGCAAATGTGATCGCCAAACTCCAACATACAAATCTCGTCAGACTCCTAGGATGTTGCATTCAACAAGATGAGAAGATATTGATCTATGAATACATGCCAAATAAAAGCCTTGATTCCTTTCTCTTTTTAGTAATTACTCTTTTGCTCGTGGCCATTAAAATACAACATAATTTATAATTATCATGAGTTCCATTGCTGATCTACAATGAGTTGCATTTTGATCGTATATTTGTAGGTCAAACCAAGCAAAAGATATTAGATTGGGGAAAACGTATGCGTATAATTGATGGCATAGCGCAAGGGCTTCTTTATCTCCATCACTACTCTAGACTAAGAATTGTTCATAGAGATTTAAAAGCTAGTAACATTTTGTTAGATGCAGATATGAAACCAAAAATTTCAGATTTTGGCATGGCAAGAATCTTTGGGGGGAATCAATTACAAGCAAATACAAAGCACATAGTTGGGACCTTGTAAGTCTGCTTCATAATACAAATAGGCAAGCCTTATTGGTCACATTTACACCTTTTCTTAGTTTCTTAAAGTTATCTACTTATATACCATTGTTATATTAATTACATGCAGTGGATATATGCCCCCAGAATATGCTCTAGCAGGTCATTTCTCTATAAAAACAGATGTCTTTAGCTTTGGAGTTTTACTCCTTGAAATTTTAAGTGGCAAAGGAATAGTAGCTTTTGCTATGAAGATTGCCTCAATCTAATTGAATATGTGAGTAGCTCTGTGGTTTTTTCATTTGTAGATTATTATGCCATCATGCAACTGAAGTATTGGTCTGACATCTAATTTTCAGGCATGGAAGCTGTGGACAAGTAATACACCACTTGAGTTAATAGATCCAATCCTAAAATCATCTTACAATTTGTCCTCGGCTTTGAGATATTTCACGTGGGGCTTTTATGTGTTCAAAATCCAGATGATAGGCCTTGCATAGCAGATGTTTTGCCATGATTGGAAATGACAAGAAAGTTATTGACGTACAACCTAAGCAACCTGCATATTTGGCAACAAGAAGTGTCGCAGTAGTAAATCGAAATATTTTCATCAAATGAGATGACCTATTCAATGATGCAACCACGCTAGCATTTGGATGAGTTTTGTGGTTTGATAGATGGCTATAAGTATGACCTTTCTTTTAAGCACTATGTTCATGTCCATTTTAACATATGATATTGGACAGTACCTAAATATGAATTTAGTACATTAGACAAATTCCAGCTTAGAAGAAACACGAAAGAGCCTTAATGAGGGAAAGGGTTATAAAGGGACGATTGCTGACCTACAAAACTATCTCATATAATGTGCACAGTCATCACATACATCACATATTAAAATGGTGGTTGTTCGAAGCGACCTTTACAGCTCATGGCACCTTTATTGCTAAATCTATGGTGTGATTGTTACATAGTATATAGGGAAAAACAAAACAATAGCAACATACGGAATTTTTATGCATGCCATTATAGATATTGAACGATGAATTTAGCCCCCGATAATCTCATTTAAAGCTAAAGCTCGTAAATACGTTAGGGGCTTTACATTTTTTACTTTTTTTTCGGCATGTCGATTATATTTCACTTAACAGAATGAGATTGTAAATTACATGCTAACTCTTTACTGCCTCGGAGTAAGATGGCTGCACTCGTTCATTACATTGAATGATTTTACAAGTTCTAACTCATCAATGAAAATGGCATGAAAAGAAGTGAAGGAAAGGATCTCCATGACCTAGGATCGTATGAAAGCAAGAATATAGAAGAACATTAGAGATACTTTTCTAGATTATTAAAACATGCCAACTGAAAAAAGCAAATGAGCATCATGGAACTAATGCACAACTTAGTTCTTATCCATTATTTAGGGATTATTGTTATGCCGTTTCTTCATCTGCAAAAAGCATTTTTTAAAGAAAATCCTATGCCTGTTTAATTTTTAGTTTTTTTTTTTTTTGGCCAAACTGTTTTTTCTTTTAGTGTAGAAAGATGAAATGAGTGCAAAGTGACATTCATATACCTAAATATGTTAAACTTGTTAACACTCGTTTGTAGGTAAGACCTACAATTATTTATAACATAAAATGCGAAAGATATCCATAGCCTGATTTGATTTGACTCACGATTTGACCTTACATCAACTGAACTATTTTCTCTATGCATATTGGATTAGACCAAGCTACATATTGAGTTGTTAAACAAGGAGACATGTCTTCTTAAAGGCAGACTCATATGACCACATTATGGAAGAAGTGAAGCATGTTTCTTTAAAAATAATTTTAAGCAAAGAAAGCACATGAAACTTCAAAAATGTTGATGAAGATTCATACTAAATTTCATTCTAGAGTTCATACAATTAAGCACCATACTAATCTACTCAATATGTTGTGTCATAATCAGCATTCACTTAAGGCTCTATAAAATTTTATTCACCCATTTACAAGATTGTCTCTAAAAAACGTACGGAGCCATTCCACATTGACGAAATTTTATCAATCCCATCATTACAATTTTTTTTTTCCGTTGATAAGTGTAAAAATAATTATTATGAGGGAAAATGTACACAACAATCAAAAATGGATTGGAATACACAGCTGCTTTACTTTAAGGAGAGTATATAAAAACATAGCTATTGTGTTTGATTGATAGAACGAAATTGGTATCTACTTTTATTACATAGAATAACACTCCTGTTCGGTTTGTAAAAATTCTACCACATGGAACGTCTATTCCATATAACATACAATAGTAAGGAATCCCTATTCATTTGCTTCACCAAAAGAAAACTATCCTTATGAAAAAATCTTTTTTTTTTTCTAAAAATACTCTTAATCATAAAACAAAGGAATCTCTTATCCATTCCCTCTTTTCCATTCTAGTGAATCAAATGTGAAACAAGAGTAACTTTGACATAAGGATATGAAGGATTTGTACCAATTATAAAGACATGGCTGCCATTGCGAAGAGAAAGCCTAGTTGAAGATGTAATTTATTGATATCGATACTTTTGTCAATATCATCCAGCACGCTTCCTATCTGGATGGAGCTAAACAAAATAACATAAACTTTGTTAACTAGGCGTTGAAGGAAAATTCAGATTCTATAGGAATAAGGTCAAACATATCATTGCTAGAACCTTGTTTTTGTCAATTACTTTTGACGTCGTGAATGGCATGTGATCAAGCACTTGGAGCAGCTGCAGCTCTTTTCTCAGTAAAACTGATAAGAAAATAGAAACCGGGACATCCTTCGGGATAGCAGTAAAGATCCAAGGGACAAGTTTTTTGACCAATTTCCATTTCCATCTAATATAAAGGTGCTAAAACAGGTGATGAACCAAAATTCAATCCCAATAGAGACACAGCGCTTTCGTGAGTTCCTTCATTTTGCAGCACATGCGCTCGCAGATATTGAGGATCTGTGTTTTCTGATTGTGTAAGCCATATTGTATAACAAAGTGATATGTGTAGCTAAAATATACAGAGATATAACAGTAAAAGGATTGCCGGTCACTACAGTTTAGAGCACCCAAATTATCAAAATTTCCACAATTACTATCATCAACATCTTAATTTAGTGTCTGCATGTGTGTATATAATCAAAACTTCTTTAATTTATACTTCAAAAATACAATATTAATTAGATGACCAAAATCCTTATTTACTATTATTTCACTGTTACCATGGTAATTACTATGTGAATAAGATAGTTATTGCTTTAGCAACTAATCTCTTTATCTCCCTAAAACTTTTATGATCCAGTAAGACTTTAAGTAACAGTTGGATGGGATCATGGGAATCTAAATTGTTCAAAACTTTATGAGACCGGTCAAACAAAAATATAAGGGAACATAAAATTTTCTCATATCTTTCTGCCCCACCTCCTCTCTGTGCACACAATTTAAATAAAAATCGTCCTTAATTTCTTCAATTTGGAATAAAAAACTAATTAAATGACAAAAAACTCCTTTTATCTTTATTATTATAAGACAGTTAATATTTTAATAACTACTCCCTGTTATCTATCTCTCCTTTCTAAACAAATATAAAAATATTTATTTTTGCTTTCTTAAATTGTTAAATATTTGCGTAGTTTTCATTATATTTTATTTGTTTTGTTTCTCCAATTTCTTTATCATATTTTCAGACTTTTTTTCCTTCACAAACCAATGGATACTTGTATGAACTTATTCAATAATTGCATCATCTTCCAAATTTTATAATGTGCAATTTAAATTTTTTTCACAAGTATTACAAGTGTATGACTGCTAATAAAGTACTAGTAGAATTTTTATTCTTATGTCTTTTATGAAGTTTCAATAATTGACTATTAAGTTGCAAAAGATGTCATGCCATGTTGAAAATTCATTGAAGCAAATAATATAATAATTTTTCTAATGTTACGTTTGGTATACAGGAGTAGAATCGGAATAGAGTTGCAATTTTGGATCTCATTCCCATTCCACGTTTGGATTCAATTTAAAAACCAGGAATCGTTAATTCCAACTTTAAGATGGAATTGCATTCCTCCTTTAAAAAGGGAAGATCGCGATTCTATTCCAGCTTCATTGATATATAATAACATACATATCCATATTAACTAATTTAATTTATAAGTGCATGATAGAGTTGCTACAGTTTGCCGATCACGTGTGATATACATGATGTCGACCTAAGAGAAGTCTTGAGCTAATAATGTGTATACAGATATCGCAAATAAAGGTGTAAGAAAACGAACATGCAAACCCTATTTCTCAAGTGCACAAATGTGATAGAAGACCAAATCAAATAGATTCGATTATTCTTGACTCGTTCTTTATAAAGTAGTTAATTTAATTCTTTCTGGAGTTATTTCAGTATAGTTTCCGCGTTGCTTTCGATCTTAGCAATACACAAAATCTAACCTAAATGAGAAGAACAGTCTCATATTTATAGATGTTGGAAACTTATGCTAGCATTTGGATCATTTTTAAGAGTCCAATGACATTGATTAAAACCTTCTTTTCTTTGGTAATGAGCTAGACTTGCAAATGGGTTTGAAAAGAACTTAAGGATTGTTATATTTTTTTTTTAAAAAAAAAGCCCTATATTGATTTAAAATAGCCTATTTTCAATATAAAAGGGCTTAAGGCTTATATTAGTCAAATAAAGCCCAAATTAATCTAAAAAGATATTTTTTGAGTCTACTTTTTGCACATGAGAAAACGAATTAGACCAAAGTAGAATGAACCGATCTAATAACGCTGTTCTTAACTTTCTAAGCTAAATCTCCATATGACATTTCTTATTAGACTAGTCTTCTAAGCCATTTTACTAGCTCAGAAACCGGTCCATGGCATTAAATTAGGCCAAAAAACCCAATTATCAAAATGATCATCTACAATAAGATAACTTTATATATCTATGTCTACATATTTTTCTTTATCTATTTGATGATCCTTGGTCGGATAAAAATAAATAAAACACGAGAAGTCAGATCAAGAAAGTAAAACACAAGCATCAAGAACTTGGGCTAGGACAAAGAGAGGAAAAAAAAAATATTCGCAAAACGTATTTGTAGAGATTTCAAAGAGATGGTACGATAATGTTTATTTATGTATGAATTGAATAATTATATATATTTAATTACTGTTGTGGACAAAAGCAAACTTTGGTTAATTCTAGACGTTCAATAATATTAGTAAAGTATTCGCACAGATTTGAAAATGAAGGTAGACAATGTTTAGTGATGTATGAATGGCATTAATTACATACATTTAATCAGTGGACAAAACAAAATCCGGTTAGTTTTAAGGTATACGTAGAGATTTCGACGGTAAGAAATAATTGATATTAAGTATGGGTAAAGAATTAAATTGGAGGAATCTGTTGACTGTTAATAATTGCAAAAAGAATTTTTAGTGGATATATTAGACTCCCTGGGAATATAGCAAAATTGATACTCAACCAGACCCTTCAGATTATCCCTGCACAAAGTTAGCAAAAGATGGAAGGGTGTTGATGGAGATATCGAAGCAGAATTAATTAAGTTGACAGCAAGCACAGAATCTGATTCAAAGAGGATTCTGGGGATGTTCTTTTCAATGCTTTTCCTGCTAGCTTCTATAATGGAGATGATTTCGGCCCTTAGGGGGGGAGGACCAAGCAATGTATGCGCAGAATCCACAGATAATGTCCTCATTGTTGTTCACACAAACTCCCCCTATAGCCGATTGTTTCTTGTCCTGCCGTACTCTGGCATCACAGTTGAACTTGCACCACCCTGCAGGTAGTTTCTTCCATGTGATGCCATGAAGGTTGTTCTTTTTTGAAAACTTCCTTTTCCTATGGAAAGCCCACCATTTGCATACTTTTAATCTGGCTATACCATGCCAATCAATAGTCTGGTTTTCAACTATTCTTCTATTCCTCTCCAGCTAGATACCCCAGACGAAAAAGATAAATAGACAAGGCCACGATATAGTTTTTCATCTATTCATATGTTTCTTAGGCGAGGCATTGAATTCGATCCAACTCAACCACTTGAGCTGGAAGGAATCCTAGAAGACAGGCGAGGGATTGAAAACGTTCCACCAAGCTCACATGATTCTAGAATCACGAAAGATATGGGAATTAGTCTCGTTTTCCTCAGTACAATGACATAGAGGGTTTAGGTTCATTTGTCTCTTTAATAAATTATCCCTTGTGGGTAGGGTGTTGTGTAGAATTCTCCATAAGAAAATTTGAATTTTCGGGTAGCAGTAAGCTTTCCAGAACCATTCCCAACTTTTACTGCCATTTTCCTGATTGTACATTAAGTGGCTGTAACTATCCTTCACCTCAACACTCCTCCCCTCCCAAACGTCCAACCATGTACAGCCAAGTCCCAACTGCTTTCGTCCAGCACCGCATTTCCCAGGATGTTAGCAATAGCTTCATCAATTGGATATTAGATGGTGTCCTCATTCCATACACCAATATCAGACCAGGCATATCACAGGGTGATATCACTCGCTCCTCTGCTTAAATGCTTAAACTAGTTTTGGAGTCGGCCATTTCTATTATACTTATCTTGCAAGAACAGGACAACATTACCATTTTTTGACAATATAACAGCTTCTGGGTCCAGAAATCAGTTGCCTTCGACAAGCTTTAACAAGAGAAGAGTCAGTCTTCCTTTGGTTCCCATGCCTATCTTTTTTTTTTAATCTTTTTCCTCAAGAGCGAGCCCTACCTGAAATTGCCTACTTTTACTTTCATGGCCAGCTTTATTCCTGGTGTGCAAGTCTTTTGTTCCATTCAACCCAGAAAATCAGTCGCTTCTTTGACTTGAGCCCCATAAAAGTTCCTACAAGATTTTTCAATTTCATTTGTCATCTTCTTTGGGATTGGTAGAAGCTGGGCATAATAATTAACTATACTCTAATCTCAGTTGGTGTAACAATCACCTACCTTCCATACTTAAGAATCTGGCCTTCCATCCTGCTATCTTTTATTGTTTTGTATATAAATTCCAAGTCACTTGCTTTTAGGGAACCACATTCCTTTACCGGTAGCCCGAGGTATTTCCCCAAGTTATTATTCATGCATATATCTAAAAGCCTGCAAATTTCCTTCTCTCTTCAGATGGGGTGTTCCAAAGAGGAGATAATGGCAGACTTACACTTGTTAATCCTTTGGCCTGAGAGATTTTCAAAGAGGTCCATTACATTTTTCATGGCTCTTGCATTCTCTTCCATGGATTCCCCCATTAATAGTATATCATCCACGAGAAGAAGGTGTGTTAGCCCCAGCCTGGTCCTCGCAATTTTAACGGCTTCCACCATCCCTTAGCTCTACAAAAATGGATTGCTCTACTAAGAATTTCCATACAGAGAATAAATAGATATGGGGAGATTAGATCCCCTTGTGACGCAGCGGAATAAAAGGAAAAACAATCGCAAGACGTTGATTCGCGCACGAATATCCGGCTTGTGATCTTCAAATATCTATTGATTCTGAGAATACCTAGATATTTGGTATCAAAAATCGAAATCTACTCAAGATGACCAGTTTTGGAATAAGAGAGAACACTCTCAAACAAATTTCATTCAAAAACAAGATATTCTGTCTCTTCTGTAACCCTAGAATAAATAATATGCTATTTTTACCAAAAAAGGAAACCTATCTAAATAATACCTAGGGCGAAAACAAATGAACGGTGGAGATTAATGCCACAAACGGCATATAAAAAAGATCATCCAATGAAAAGATAAGACATAAAGAAAAGTTACTGAAAATAGTAAAAACAAGGTTTTGACGGCCTAAACGAAGGAATTTGACCGAAAACCGGCTTGGGTCACGAGCAAAGCTGGTGAGTTCCATTCGTTGGATCGTTTCCGTTCAGAATATGGTCTCGCTCGGTAAAAATCCAAAACTCCCCAAAATTACGAAACTGCCCTTATCAAATCCTGTGCCATTTCTCCAAATAATTATTTGCTATCTCGTCAACTGCATCACCTTGTCTAAGTCCCCTACTTGACTCGAATTCATCCAGGGTTGCACCATTTAAAGGATATCATAGCTCACCAACCTAGACAGCTACATAAGACATTCGTCCATTTTTCAGGGAAATTCAGGATTTTTGGAGAGCTGAACAAAGTCCCATTCCATTTGGGTTATATGCTTTCCTCCAGATCTAGCTTAAGCATTGACCATCTTTTCTCCACTTCTTCGATTTCATGGATTATATAGAGCCTCTTGGAAACGACTAAGCTATCAGCAGCTGAGCATCCGGGATGAAGCTCGCTTGTTTAGGGCTAATCAGATCATTCAAGAGCGGTCTGAGTCTATCAACTAGGATTTTTGTCACTATTTTGTATATTATGAGCATAAACTAATCAACCTGAAATCTTTGATTTATTGCTTCTTGAGTCTTCAATATTAGAAAAAAGGTCTTGTTTAGCTCCTCCGGTATACAATCCTTACAAAAACATTCCTTTACTCTCGCAAAAACCGACGGGCCAACAACATCCCAACATTCCTTAAAGAACAGGCATGAGGCCATCAACTCCTGGTGCTTGTTACTTCCTATATAGAGAGAGCTTTCCTAATCTCCTCATTTGAGAGGACGGTCAAGACTAGTATACTGATCAGGAGAGAGGCAACGACCACTGTTTCTCCAGGTGATCAGATTATCCTTATTCAGTAATTTTTCCAAAGTGTACAACTTTTGAAAGAATTCTTTAACATGATTTTTTAAACTATCTTCATTGGCTACCCATTCTCCCACCTCATTGTACAAGCCAAGAATTCTTGTCTTTGAGTATCTTGCAATGGTCACCTTATGAAAGAAACTCGTATTTCTTTCCCCATCTACTAGCCATTTTGCTCTAGCTTTTGCTGCCCAAGGCTTTTCTTCTAAATTCAGAACACCTTCCATTTCAGCCTCCAGGAACTTTTCCCTATCTAAGAGAGCTTGGGGGAATGGATGCTTTTACTTTTTTTTTCTTTTTGGAATAATCCCAACAATTTCTTTATTATATTTCTTAAGGGCAACAGTAAAAGGCCCCATGTCCTGAACGAAAGGCTTGAGATTTGGGTGTTGTAACCACATTGGTTGAAACTAGAAGGGTCTTTTGTTCTTTTTCCCCCTATAATTAGTTTGGTTGGTTTGGTTGTTTTGGCCAGGGGGGTGTGGGATGATGTTGTTAACATGATAGGGAGTGATTCAGGCCAAGGGAAGCTAATTGGAGGAGCTTTGATTCTTGAAACAAGGATGCCCAATTTCCATTAGCATAGGCCCAATGGAGTCTATATTGGATAAGCCCGTTCAGCTCCTTGCTTCTATTGGACCAAGTAAAACGTGGTCCAATAAAACCAAGATCAGACATACCACATATGTCCATACATTCCTGGTAATGGTGGGCCCTATTGGGGTTTACCCGACAGCCACCCTATTTTTCATCATTTGCAGAACGTATGAACAGGACCATTACAGAGAAGGTGAGATGTATGCTCTCCAATTCGAAGTTGCCAAAATCTTTCTAGGTGAAAGCTGCCTCCACAACTTGTTTACTGATCAATAGATCTCTGTCGACTTCCATTGAGAAGAAGACTCTACATGAGGTATGGTCTGGATCCCCTGTAGATTATTCAGATTTGAAAATATTTGGATATCCTGCATATGCTCATGTAAATAATGGTAAACTTGAGCCTAGATCCCTAAAGTGTGTATTTCTTGGTTTCAAGACTGGGTTAAAGGATATAAATTATGGTGTCTAAATTGAAGAAAGTTGTTATTAGTAGGAACGTTATATTTGATGAATCAGCTATGTTGCATAATTTATGTCCTGCTGTTACTTCTGATGAAACCCAGCAGAAATCAAGTGTGCAAGTGGAGTTTGACATCAATACAGATTCAAATAAGCCTATCTCTCAAACGGCTTCTACATCTCAGCAACCACAGTATTCGATTGCGAAAGACAGACCCAGGAGAGAGATAAGGCCTCCACTGAGATATGGGGAAGCAGATCTAGTTGCATATACTTATCCAAATGAGGTAGGGACTAGTGGTATTTATAGGGAATCCAATCGTCACAGTCCTCCATCAGATGAGAAGGACAACTAATGGCTAGGATGAGCTCCCTTCATAATGAACATGATAGTAGGCTCCCTTATTGACCCAGGCCCATTAAGGCCTTTATTTGTAGTGTTTGTGAGCCAATTTAAGAAAAGTTGGAATTGAAAAGGCCAATTCCAACAGGCTCTATTCCAAGCCTCATATGTCAATCATCCCATGATCATCCCGAATAACTAAACCTAACTCTATATACGCTGTCACATTAGCCTAGAGAGTTAAACCTAAATAAAAATTAGCCTCAAAGCCTTTATAATCAAATTCATACATCTATATTTTGCTACCTGACCAAAGTCCTTCGAGCTATATTTCGAAGGGATTTAGGCATTAATTAAGCCCTTTTGAATGACTAAAGTCTTATTCAGCACATATGCGCTATAAATTAGTTGTACTGCTACTTGGCGTGTTAATTTCTTAAGAATTTGTAAGGAAAAAGTCTGGCACAACATTTTCAAATAATCAAATCCTTCAGGTATATTCTTTTAATATCATCTAACCATATAGGTCGCCTCAGGCTAGAAATACATTGCTTCTCCATTTTGTGAACTTATTCAATCGCATCTAACTCGTCAATTTCCATCTATCACTTGACTGAATATTTCAAAGTTGATAGGCACATCGTAAATTTTTAAATATTCTTATTCCTCTGACAGATACTTCACTTGAGATGCATCTTATGAAGCCCTTCACCATGTCATCATTCATACTTGTCATAATCTTAAAATAAATCCAACAAGTATCACTTGAATTATGTCTAATGGAATCACAATGCCAATCTTATATGTTGGAGGCATTTAAATATTTCCTTATCAATAGAGGATGGTGACAAACCATTATGAGAACATTCAATTGGCCATTAACATTACAACCACATGTAATTAATTCATAAAATGCAGAGCACACTAATTAATCTAATATCACGACGCATCGAGGCATAGAGCAATATGTATTAATATTATAAAGCTCTTCTTCTAGAAATTTCTTCTTGTTGAAAGCATATCACGTAAACCATTTTGTTTGTTCTCATTTCTTTACCTTTTTTTTTTCTTTTTTTACATACATGTATCAATAGGAACAGTGGTCACCATTTAATAGCCATAGTATAACACAGAGTAAGACAGCTTTTGCTTCATTCTAGCATGAAGCGAGTTAATATTTGATTTAATCCAGCATAGTGCACAAGACATCCTCCTACCTCTCTTTTTTTTATATTTTTGTGTCTTTTGTTGGCATTTTCCTCCCCATAAAATTTTCATTTAACCTCCTGATTTGTCCTCCACGAATTTTGATTTCCTTAGGACTCTTGTTATCACCACCTGTGTCTATTTTGTTAAGCAATGTAAAGTTCTCTTTTTTGTTTGTTTTTTTTAATAGATTTGCAATATAGATAGATCTTAGAATATCCTTGATGTATGTACTATGTTTTCTCGGCCTTAATTGGAGGGATCTTGTGACTTGGTGCAATGTTCATCGGATTATTTGTTATTTGGCTTCACGTATGCTCTATTACCAACCAAGATCTTCATATTTCCTCCAGTTGATACAGCATGCTTGTCATTTCATACTATCCTTTTCCTTTTAGCCTTGTTCATTTTTTTTTCTTGAGTTCATGTAGATTCATTCATTCACATTCGCTTTACTACTAGCATAATTAAATTCGAGAATTTCTATTGATGTTTTGCATGTCATAACATGTTCATCTCCTCCCACATGATACATTTGTTTGTAATGATTTGTTAACATGTGTAATGGCCATGCCCTGAGTGCATAGGGCATGATAGTTGTGTTACGCATATCACCTCCAACCAACATGTGCAAGGCATTCCGTTATTGAGTGGGTTCTAATTACGTTTTAGTTTGAGAAATCATTGTTAATTTTTATAAAAATTTTGGCAAAATGCTGTCTATTTATCCATGGTTCAGGTTTATCAAAACCTTTAATTTAACCTATTTAGAAAATAAGTATCACAAATAGTCATTTATAAAGATTGCCTATATGGCCCATCAAGAAATTTCAACCTAAATACAAAACTTTTGGACTTAAAGGTCCATATTAAATCAAACGAAAGTTTTTTATACTTAATTGATTACAGTCATCTAAGTTTATAAAACATGATTGCAATAAAATTCTTCTAAGAAAACTCATAAAATCCTACTTTTGCACATCACCATCTAATTGGGTCATCCTGCGTATCTCTCGTTTCCCATCGAATCACCGGAAGGACCTGAAAGATTAATTAAATGAGCTGTAAAGCCTAGTACATAGTAATACAAGTACACAATGCATGTCACACACTCCTAATCTAATTCCTCAACTATAGTTTAAGATATTTAAATTAAAGTCCACAAAAAGGTAACCCAACATCCTAAAAAGACCAACAGGCATAAGAGTACTCATGACTCCTACTAAAGAAAAGGATTAGGGTTCTCTCAATGGATCATGCATCAAAGAGGGAGGTTCAATAAGTGCCTAGATCTTATCGCAAAAGAAAAAAAAGAAGTAGTCTTGTACGGATCAATTTTACACAAATAGCCATCAATGAGCATGGTCCATTGCTACGTTTTATACAAGAGCCCATACCCCACCGCATGACTTCATTGCAACTTCGTACCTGTAAGCCTCGGAAAATTTCAATAAATAATTCCAAAATGAACTTAAAAAATAAACCCTAAAAATGACTCCAAATTAAAACCGAACTTCGACTAGTCCTAAATTACGAACGAATCTAAAAATTTCTTAATCTTGAGAAAAATAAGAATCCTTAAAAATAAAATAAGAACTCAACATACTTTAAATCCAAAACCACTACATATGACAAATTCCATACTTAACTCTGACTTATAAAATCGGGTAATATAGAACCTAAAAACAAATTATTAAAAAGTAAATAATGATTAACCTTTGGAAATAAAACCCAATTCAATAATTCAGAAAACGTTAATAGATATTAAATACTTACAAAAATAAAATTTAAAATAAAATTCTCAAATTAAATATGTTGTATAAACATAAAATATAAGTTTCCAAATTAGCAAAGATCTAAACCAAAAAATCACCGGGAAACCCTGAGTAGAATACAGTAGTTTAAGTTCGGCAATCTCGCGCCCTTAACCCTAGAGGCCAAGGTGTAGTTTGAGTGTGTAGAATAGCTCGTATTGGTAAATTTTTGACCTATTTCGAACCAGTTCGGATACAAACTTTGAACAGCGTGTCCCGGGGCTAAAGATATTAAAAATATACTATTAGTACCGTTAGACTCGTATTTTCATAAAGATTTCTAAAACATCAGTTTTATAATTTTTCAATAACTAAAAATATCTGATTTTGCAATTATATTCGTATTTCATTACTACCGGTTTTTAACTAGTCTTTTGATACTATTCACTACTATTCATTATACAATTTTATTATTCTTATAAACCCTTATATTTTTAGATAAATATTTTATATATTATAGAAAATTCTGTTTTTCCAAAATTTAGTTCGTTTCGGTTTTTACGAGATCAGTTTCTATTTAAGACCCGACACTAAAAATAAAATAAATTAATTTAATAATTGAAAAATATTTTTATTTTCATAAAATAATTTTTTAGAATTTTTCGAGTTATAAAAATATCAATTATAGCTCATATTCGCGTATTTTAATCATACCGGTAACTTATTTGCTAATTCACTAAAATAAATAAATAAATTGTCTTATTTTAATTATGAAAAATATGCTACAAATATTTGGAATGAATTTTCTATTTATTTGTATTTTTATTTTATTTTATTAAGAAAGTACTTTTACAACTCATACCTTTAAGTACACCTTTCACACATCACTTCTTTTTCACTTTAATCTTTCTATATTTCATTATATCACTTCATGACAAATTTTTCTCTTCTTTATGGCTGCCTTGTCTCTTGAAATGCTCCAAAAAAATTAATTAAAATAACCGTCTTTCAATCCTTCTTCAAGAAGCTACACTTACACATTAATTACACATTACAATTTCAAGTTAAAAACCAACCAAATTCCCTCCCTCTCTCCTCTCTACTTTCACGCCAGCATTGATGTTGTTTTTGCTTCCCATTTATTTTTTTTTCTCTTCATTAAATTGTCTTAAAACTCCTTCTCTCTTTCTCTCTCATTCACATATTAACCCTTTGTCATTCTTTACACTTTTCCTCTCTATTTTCTCTCTTTCTTTCTTCTTTTGTTCTTGTTCTTACAAGAACACTTGCTACCCCTATTTCTTATATGAGCTTCCACACATATTTCTTCAAGGTCCTTTGATAAAACTCTTGTCCAAAGCTTCCATAGATGATATAGGTAAAGTATAGTGAGAGTTTCATGCATCAAATGACTTTCCATAAGCTTAAAAGCTAAGGATGGTGATGCCAAAATGAAACACTCCTCTTATCCATGAGTACTCTCTTGTAATATTATTATTTTCTTGCTAGAGGTAGCTATATTTTGTAGATCTAACTTTTTATAGCTTTGGTTTTTGTTTATGCTTTAGATCTTGTTATATGAGTTATTATTTAGTTTTTGCAAATGATTTATGCATATATTCATCGTTCACATAACCATCATAGTGTTCATGCATTTATAACTAGATCTAGTTGTTTTAGATTCATAAACGCATTAGACTTTTGATTTATTTTCTTAAATAACTTGTAATAGCTTGATGATAGTAGAAAAGTTTTAGAAAACTCAAGATCTATTTTATTTTCAACAAAAATCATTTTTGAAAATTCGGATAAAAAGGGAACCATATTTAGAAAAGTTATTTTTCAACTTCAAAATGTGTATTTTTCATTTAAAATAAAGGACTTAAGGAATAGATATCATAAATGAATGATTTTGAGAAGTAAAGTTTATATCTATGAGTTTATAGTTTACTACCATAGATTTCTTTTATATTTATGATTATGGAAAGTGTAGATATTGGTTTTGAACTTGAATAAAAATAGTGAAATTCGTATCTTGGCAAAACCTATATTTAAAAACCACTTTCCAAGTCTCAAATTAGAAGTTTTAGTTGAGAAAATGAAGGTTTAGTGAATATATATAATCAAGACTTCTTTTTACAATAACTAAAGGTGATTTTCAAAATAAAAATTTCATTTTCGGATTTAGGCCAAGGCATAGTTTACAAACATGTTTTCCAACTTAAAAATAAAGTTTTTATTCAAGATATGGAAGGCTCTTAAGATAGGATATGTAAAGGATGGATTTTCATAAGTTTAGATAGATTTTATCAAATAATATGTCCAAAAATAAATTTTGTAAATTCGGATCTCAACCAAGACCAATTTTGAAAACCCATTTATCCACTCCAAAACTTGTGTTTTTTATGAAAAATGAAGAGGTTAGGTCATAGGTATCATCAAGTAATGATTTTCATAAGTTAATATAGGATTTTCTAAGAAAAACATGTAGAACAAGGAATATAAATAAAATAGGAAAATTTGAGTTGTTATCATTTTAAGAAATTCGTAATAATGGAGTAATGGTATGAAAACCCATATTTTTCAAACTAAAATTAGAAGTTTTATTAAAGAAATGAAGTCTTTAGTGGCTAGGTATGGTTGAGCCTTAATTTTCTAAGTATCAAATGATTGTTACTTAAAGGAATCACCACAAAAATAATTTTTACAAATTCGGATTTTGGGATGAACTAATTTTAAAAACATGTTTACAAAGTGTAAAATGGAAACTTTTATTGAAAAACAAAGGCCTTAAGGAATATAGATAATGAAGGCTTAATTTTGACAAGAATAAACAAATTTTATCAAGGAATTTTTCTCAAACAAGTGGGGATTATCAAGAATACAAGACTAGCTTTTCTAAGATGATTTTTCATAAAGTCTTACAAAGAAAAAGTTTTCTAAAAATTTCTTTTATCAAATATCATCAAGAACATGTGTATATATATATATATATATCTCATGACATATCATTTATGGTAGTAACTTGTTCATATGCATGTACTTGCTTTGGATAGTAGAAACTTACAAACATTCACAAAATACTTTTCGGAATCGAATTTCGCTACTGATCAAACCTTTCGAAGCTTCAAAGTTTTCAAAACTTAAATATGATATTAGAATTAGATAGATCCTTCAAAATAGATAGAAATCGATATATAATTTGCTAAATTCCGAGTTAAAACGACCAAGTTATAGCCGTTTTAAGTTGGAATTCCCGCTTAGGACGAGAATTACGAATTTGATAGTTTGTATGAGATAGAATGAATTAGTTTTGAGTTGAAATACTTTTAGGGTATTTCTTCCTTTTTAGGTGACCCTGAAATCGATAATTTCATACCACCGGATTATTTTTACTAAGAGACCGGTGATCCAATGGCTAAGTGAGTTTTCCTCTTATTTTGTTACCTTGATTGTGCTTGTAGCTAGTTGCATTAGAATTAGGAAAAGATAAAAATTGTGATGAGTTGTGATATAATCTTGGTTGAATAAATGATAAGTATATCGAGGCGAGACTTGTTGTAAGATCATTGTATGAGTTAGCATATACTTGAATTATTTGAAATTCTCTATGATTGCTCTTAACCTACATAATTAATATGCCACGATTATATAAATAAATTGTACATGCATATCACGTACTGAGTCACATTGCATTGGCTTATATACCTTTGGTGGGACAAAAGTGTATTAACGAATAGGCGAGGGGGCCTATGTTAACATTAAGGATTTGAGATCGCTTAAGTTAACGGATGTAGGGCAGACACATAAAACCATCATAATAAAACAACAGATGTTGTACAATCAAGAGAAAGAGATTGGGATTATGGTTGCATGACTTATGGACCATCCCACTCAAGATCGGAATTATGGTTGCATGTCTTATGGACCATTCCAACCCCAAATGGAGGGCGTAAATCCATTCACATATGACTACCGGAAGGTCATATGCTTATTTTCTCATGTGTTTGTTCATACATAGCATATAGATGAATTATAACTTGTTTGTTATGGTACGAAATTAAAGGAACTCTTACTAAGTTAGTGTAGCTTATACCCCAATAGATGTTTGATTAAACAGGTTAACTCAAAATGTTACGTGAGAGCCGAGATGGTTGGAGCTGAGTATAAATTTGGGATTTCGACTGGAAGTAAACATACTTGAAGATATTATCTAGGTTTTGTGAATTGCTTTGTAATAGTTTTATGTAGTGAAATCTTTTGATGAATGGAAATTGAAGTATAGTGATTTGTATTTGAAGTATAGTGAATTGTATTTCCTTTACATTATTACTCAAGTTGTGTCAATATAAAATGTATCACTCCGACGTGTCTCCTCTATGTGTTAGATGCCTTGTACATAGTATGGAAGCCTTCGCGTGACTAAGGCAGTCATTCATAGACTTTAATATTGTGTACGACAGACAATTACGTTTGGGGTACCCTTCGGAGCGTGACAGTACCAACTCCTAACTGATCCTCTGGTTTTGGAATATCCCCTATTGATTACCCACATGTCCTTACTGCACACTCTGTAGCAAGTCTAGGCACTTACAACTACTATATCATCCTAAAGTTGCGATCAAGCTCACAACCTAGTCCGTGGGTCCCCCTCCTGGAGTAAGAGCCCAAGCAGCAACCAACAATCAATTTAGCTGGGTTTAAATTCTTAGTCCAGTTATTAATGCTTCCCTGGCAAGCAATACATAATTACTGTGTACTTGTCAATTAGTTTAAGCTTTGAAATCCCTTTCTAAGCTCAATATCCAACAATTGTTCATGATTGAAATTAGGAATTGGTCCAAGATTTACTATCCTTTATTTCATTTATATTATTTGTTACATCTAGGCCACTTTAGTTTAACCATATCTACTCAAATATAATGTTTAAAGGGTCATTTGTTTTATTTAGCTAAGTTATCTAGTTAATTATGTAAGTTAGGATCGGTTTTGGGGCTTAGGTCAACTAACCCTTAATGGAACATACCTTTGTGGTCTTGATTCTTAACTTTTCAAGAATTGATTCCCATAGTCCTGTAATCTCGTATAGTCCTTAGAATCCTATTCCAATAATTATGTTTGAATTACTCCAGTTTGTGTGAGGTATTTTGGCATCAAGTGTTTGGGCGATGTGCATTATGAATGGGATATTAGCACTTGTTAAATTTGTATTTGAAGGTCTTAAAAGGTTACTTAAGGTTAATGAAAGAATTAGGTCAAATCTTATGTGATTTAGACAAGAAATGACAAAGTTATGAAGGGGTTTGAAAAGAGCACGACCAGTACAGGGGAGGGGGAAAGGGGGGGATTTATCATCCCATGTTTTGGTACACGACTAGATAGGTTAGTTGTGTTTTAAGTATGTTCCTTCTTTGTTTGGGGATTAGAGAGAAGCATAGGAGGAAACGCGACTAAATGTATCTCTTTGTGTTCTTCTGGGTTTCAAAACATTTCTAGAGTAGAGAGAAGCACAGGAAGAACACGACTGCATACATCTCTCTGTATTGTTCTGGGTTTCTAATGTTTTCAAAATAAAGAGAAGCATGGGGGGAACACAGCTGCATGTATCCCTCATGTTCTTTTAGATTTCATGACATTTCTAAGATAGGAAGAAGCACGAGGCAAACACGACTGCATGTATCCCCTCGTGTTCTTCTGGATTTGTGTTACTTCGTCCTATACTTATTACTTTTGTAAAAAACATGTTTTGGAACAAATTTTGGTGATCCTAAATTCATTTGTTAAAACATGTTTAATCAACATGGAAAGCTTAAACTTCTAATTTTGACAATAACCACAAAAAATATCATGTTTTCCCTAAAATTTCCAAAACATTTCATATACAACCCTTCATTTAGCTTCCTATGACATCAACTACACTAAAATCTATCACTCACAACTCATTCCAACAAAATCCAACCTTCAAATCACAGCCAAAACACCATTTATCACTATATTAGTAGACCCAACTCCAAAACCATCATAATCTCATGAAAATAAGTTAGTTTTGATATCTTACATCTCTCCAGATGATAGTTTTCACTTGCATCAGTAGGGAAAGGAAATTAAGACTCCAAAATCACTCTAAAACTTGATTTCTTGACACTCCAAAGATGTACCCACTTACCTAAGTCAGTTTTCATGCTTAAAATGCTAAAATACTCACATTATAACATCTTAAAATCCTATGCTTAACTTGCCATGAATTTTCTTGTGGTGATTAGTCTCCTTCCTCTTCTAACACTACTTCATCCTCTCCATTTTCCTCATGTAAAGACACCATATCAGTTAATTAGTGCTACACTTTTACCAATCCTATATATTTAGCACTAAGAAGAAGCTAAGGTTTTAGAGAACCTTATCTTAAGGTTTTGGGAGGGTCTCCAAAAGGGAAAACGTAGAAATGAATAAGACTATTTATATAGATCTAGTAGGATATGAGTTCTAGGGTCTTAGATAAGGGATCCCCTTTTAGGGTTTTGCTACATGTCATGATCTTGTACGTTTAAATCTTATGTGTGTAGAAACCTTAGTTAGTTTTCAATAGTTTAGGATTTTTAATTAATCTTTTACAAAAATAACAATTTGAATGCTGGGACAAGTGATGATTGCCTTCAAGCGTAGTTTTAAATTTATAAAGTCCCATTCTTAATTCACTATAAAGGCAATAGGCAGTGTACCTATCGATTGCAGAATAGAATTAATACGGGTGTCGTCCTCTAGGATCTGGATATCAAGTACTAATATTACCGTTTCTCTACTATGTAACTGACAATTTTGATGATTACTATTTTATCTAATTTACTTTGAACAATATTAACACAGATCTAGTAACAAACAAGCAAGATTCAATAAGAACAAATGATCCAGATTTTGTCTTACCTCCAATTTATCATGTGAATCCTTGGAATTTACAGATTTGATTTAGTTCTTAAGCTGTTGAGTTTCTCAAGCAAAATGATAATTCTTTCGAATCTATCAATTTTTCTAAACCTAAGTTAATCAATTAGGATTTCTCCTCAATCAATAGCAACTTAAGCTTGCATTAAGAACATAAACTCATTGAAAGTACAATAGTCACAGAAAATTCTTGCTATTCTATGTCTAGAATTACAAACGAATCCCATCAATTGCATAGATCAATTCATGAAAGCAATCTTTCAATTAACTTAAATGAAAATTAAACATAAATTTGCGTTCCGGATATACAAATTTAGGAAACAGTTAAGAAACATGCAATTGAACAAAAGAACTTTAATCTTTCATTAAGCTCAAAGCCTCATCACATGATAAACATAGAGTTCAACAAAACCCGGATATGAAAATTTACTCTTCCATAGTAATTAATGAAAATACATGAAATTCTAGAAACAAACTAGAATTAATGATATCACCCGAGAAAATGAAGCTCAAAATTGTGGATCTTCAATCCAAGATAATCTTGACTTGTTGAAACTCTGAAAAACTTTATGTATGAATTCTATATGTGCTCTTTCTTTCTTCCTTTCTTCTCTTCTTGTTGTTGATTCTTCCTCCATCTTCAATTTATAATGATCTTTGCATAAATGGAATTGAATGCTCATTGATTGAGGAAATGGGAAGTTACGTGAGTTACGGGTGTTACGAGTCTTTTGACTTTTCAAAATAACACATAAATGGAATTGAATATTCATTATGGAGAAAATGGGAAGTTACGGGAGTTACGGGAGTTACGGGTCTTTTGGCTTTTCAAAGTAACTCATAAATGGAATTGAATGCTCATTATGGAGGAAATGGGAAGTTACGGGAGTTACAGGTCTTTTGGCTTTTCAAAGTAACACCCCTTTAATATCCAATAGACGTTTCTTTAATAAATAGGGGGTTACTATTCAATAAAAAAGCCATTTCTCAAAAAGTAACGGATTGTCAAATTGAGAGGTTTAGGGACAGGTCATGTCACATAAATATCTTCCAAAAGCTTGATATTTAGCCCTTAATTTTGCTTCTTTCTTGTAATGGTTGAAAGACATGGCTTGTTCTTGTCATGATGAGTTCTTCTTAATCCAAACTTTTCATTTTTGACCCGTCTTTGCTTTCTTTGAAAAATATCTCCTTTAAAGACCTGAAAGCATAAATTAATATTTTGAAGTGCCAAATTCGTAATAAAAATGATCAATAAAAGTTCATTTTGGTATTCATAAAATAGGAATAAATTTGGTTTATCAACAAGTCTAGTTAATTTACAATAACTAATTTTTTTATTCGCATAAGTTCTCAATTTAAGGTAAAATCATAATTTTGCAAAACCAAGGCTCTTAACTACATTGTTTTGATTTTTCTTGTAAATATTTTCTTTTAAAGAACTATTATTGATTTCTAATTCACTTTGTTTCTATATTTGAATTGGTTTTTAATTTTATAAATCTAGGTTTTTAGTTTAGGACTAATTTAGGAAATTTGAAAATTGTTGCAATTTAAATCTATACATAAATCCAATTAAATTCTATAAACTTTATTTGATTGTGATTTTTTTATTAGTGTTTAAATCATTTCAACATGAATTCTAACTGTTTTTATTTTCTTGCATAGTGTAATAGACTAAACTATGGCTCACATAGGTTCAAATTCTCGGAACTTGTACTTCTTGCTTTGGAATCCTTGTTTCTTTCTTGATGTTCTTGAAATTATAGCGTTGTTCTCGGATGATTCTCCTAAGTTAGGGTTACATGATATCCAATTCTCAAATAAAAACATCAGCACTTAAGGATGCTCAAGAATGGTTAAGGGGTTGTTGGTTGCTACCTTCAATAGTAGAACAGCTATTGCTATGATGTTACTTGAGCTACTATGTTGGAATTTTTGGGCTACTGATGTTGAATAATGTAAGGACCTCTCCTAATAATTGCTACTATTGGACTACTCTCATATTGTCTTGGACAAGCAAAGTTGTTAGCCTTAATCTTCATGTGCTTGGTTGGTCTTGAGCTTTACTAAGTAAGGTAGCAATTAATGTCATTACTGCCCAAAATGTTGTCAATGGGTACTCTAGTATGTTGTAGTAGGAATTCACAACCCAAAGCTTCAACTCATGGGCACTTTATAAAGTTCTTCAAGCTTAGTTTGATGTTGCGCTTAGATGCTTGGTTTTTATCACTAGATTTAGACATTCCTACTGTTTAGAGTCATTCAAATAGCCATTCTAATTAGGACAGTGAGTATTCTATTTTAGATGGTGCTCCAAGCATATTTATCATGGTCCTTGATGTGGTTTGATGCTCATGTTGAGAAACATTTATATCATGTATAACATGAACTCTCTAAGTTGGTCTCCTTATGTGCCTCATGAACAGTAGCGTCATCTACATCAGCTCTAGTTTTGTAAAATTAGATTGGTTGCTACAATGTTTTAGTTTTAGTTGGTGTTACCATTGTTTCAGTTTAATGTATAAATTTTACGACAAAGATTAACCTTGATCCATTTAGAATCTCTTAAAAATCAAAACATAAAACTTGTAGAGATCTTTCTTATGTTCCCATAGGATTTTGAATCACATCAAAAGGAGCTTGGATGAGAGAAATATCCATAATTTGCCAAAGTCTATTAAATTTGCAAAATTTAAGCACCACAAAAATCGACCTTAATACATTTAGAATCTCTTAAAACCCAAAACATAAAAGTAGCTTTCTCTTATGTTTCTTCAGAATCTTAAATCACATCAAAAGGAGTTTGGATGAGAGGAGATACCCACAACTTACCAAACTCTATCAAATCTACGAAAATTAGACATCGACACTGCACATGCAATAACGTCACGATAAAGTTTGACCTTGATACATTTAGAATCTCTCAAAAACCAAAAACAAGAAAGTTGTAGTTCTTCCCTTAGCTTTCTATACCATCTTAAATAATCTCAATAGGAGTTTAGATGAGAGATACAACCTTAATATATAGAATACTGTCAATTCACAAATTTGCATATCTCCATTTTCACGTATTGTAACTTCACGCTTAATTCTATATTGATAATTTCCAAATTCATCAAAACTCCAAACATGAAAGTTTTAGATCTCCTTCTCTTATTTTCATAGCATTTTAAATCATCCTGATTGGAGATTGAATGAGAGAGATAGGCACGATTTACAAATCTATATTGAATTTACAACTTTGGAGCCACCACTGCATGTGTAGTGAGTTCATGACTAATTATGTATTGATTCTTTTCGAATCCACCAAAATTCAAAACATGAAAGTTTTATATCTCTTTCTCATCTTTCATAGAATTTTGAATCATGTCAAAAGAAGCTCATATGAAGGAGATATAATGAATTTACTAGACCATGCACAAATCGTCCTATTTGGATTTGTCCTTCACATAACCGCTACTATGCTATTATTGTTATAGGCATTTGAAATTTGAAAGGGGGGACTCTGTCTATGCTGCAAAATAATTAGCATGTGGTAAAGACATGCTTATATGTTGAAACATTTCAACTAAGGCTCTTGGAGTCACATGGACTTGGTGTCATGGATTAATATTTATCCTTTTAATCAATGTCACAAACTGTCACGGATGAATAAACATCATGTTTCATCCTTTAAATCCATCGGCCATAGAAAGTTGTTTACTGTCTAGCCATTTGATAGCGTGGTCGATTGTATCCTTTATCTTATCTCATCACCAATTAGGAGCTTGGCATTTGGTGTGTGTGGGATTGAACAATCCAGCAGGTAAAGCTTGGCATTTGGGGTATGTGAGATTGAACACTCCAGTAGGTATAGTGTGCTCTTCTGCAATTTTGTATTGCTGCCATAAGTAGTTGTTCAAACTTACACAATGGATATTTGGTGTCCAACTTCGATTGTTGCTGCTATTAAATTTGCAGCTACTTCAAGTATATTCATTTGCTCAGCTTTCATACTATGGTTACTCTTAATTGTTTATTTTCCCTTGTTCGTAAGCTGCCACTCTTAGTAGCCTAGTATATACACTTTGTGAAGTATTACTCTATTATTGTTGAAGTGAGCGCTCTTGACAATCTTAATAGAATAAACATGACCTCATGTCAAGAGCTTAACTATCTTCTAGAACTCAACCTTGTTCCAACACAATTTGAAGTAATAAAAAATTTATTACCATATGTTAACAAAGCTTCTATAGATAGAGCCTTTTCTTCACCTATCTAGCTAAAACGACCCTCTCTTTGGAACCCTCACTCAAAGTTATTTCCCTTCAATTTTTCTATCATACTTTGAAACTAGTTGGATTTACGTTGCTTGTCATAGAATTGGATAGGGTCTCTTACTATCTTATGAAAAAGAAAAGAGATAATTTCATGAACCATAACATATTGGATCACCTATTGAATTAAAAAAGCTTTTCAATGTTGTTTACAATTGTATAAGGATGAAAGCCTTTGAATGCAATATAAACCCTTACCTAGAACCCCAACATGAAATACTAAGCAGGCCTGTTGAGCATGACAATGTTCCCAGCTGATTCCAGACAATAAAATCTTTTTTTGCATTGATCTCTACTGCTCAAAGATAATAATGCAACATCATATACTTCAAGACATCAACATGGTGTAGTTACTTCAATCATAGTTGGTACTAGGTAATTATGGGCAACTGCCTTATGCGAATTTGATGCATGAAAAAAAAAAAAAAAAACCACAATGCAAAGTTCATGCCTAATTGGTCATGGCCTTTTGTAACTCTCTTCACTTGAAGCCACTTCAATCAATATGGTAAACAATCTGGAATGGCTATAGATGCCAACCAAAAAAGAACTAAACTAAATTCCCCAAACCATATCAAGTTACCCTTATGTCCTTTCGAAGTAAATCGTAACATGACATGCAGTCTTGGTTGACTTTGCATTTTTTTTATCATAAGATACCATTAATCTTGACACTTCTATTTTGTTTAACTAGCTCCTTGTTTTTTTGTTGTCTTTCGTAGGTAGTAAATAATTGTCAAAGCATCATAAATATGAGAAGTCTTCTGGGAGCACATGTGAAGCAATTATCTTGTAATGAGAAGAGCATTGCATAAGAGCATCGAGCATGTTCAAGCATGGATGTCATACGCTGGACATGCTTTGGGCATATTGTACAAACAAACGTCGTGCGCTCTTACATAAATGAGGATCACACACAAGCAATCATTCACGCTTCAAGCATCACACAAAAACATTTATTACACATGGTATTCATTACTTTGTGATAGGCATTGGCTATGCCTCTCTTCATTGTAATCTTCTTGGTTATACAATGTAACTTTTTTTATAGCAGTTATAGTACAACTCATGAAATTGACCATGGTAATGAAATCAACTCAACCCTCACTTCCCCTTAGTAATGTATCTAGTCATCATGCACTTTGAAGTAATAGCTCTCATATAGCAGCAACACATGAAAAAACGTAGCAGTGGGATCACTTCAATCTCTTAAACACTTATAAAGTTATGATAGGCCTCACAAACAAAAAGCATGTCTTGGTATCAAGGGTTATCACTAAATGTAACACTTAAGATTAGTACGCGTTTTATTCTCTATGATCATATGTGCTTAGGATTAAAGCTTCAACTAAATAGTGATATCTTTTGATGTGATAGTATTAGAAATGAAAGGGCTTATTACACTATCATGTGCATTAAATTAGCATTGTTACTCCCTCGTAACAATGTTTACATGATCCATGTAAGGAAAATGATCATTCGTGCCCATGTAGCAATAGTAGCATTAATTATCAATCGCGCTCATGCATCGATAGTGGCATTTGTTATCAATCGCACTGGTGTAGTAACAGTGGCATTTGGATCAGTAAATTTTTATTAATCAATGGGGTATTTCCCACTAATTGACCACATAGCATTACTCATCACGGTATCACCCGAGTATAAAATATCATATGCGAAGGATTACTTGGCTTATGGAGCTTGTCAAAGGAATTATCTCCACTACTTGACAACTAGAAATACCAAGAAGAAAGTGGTGATGACTTATTAACATCATGTGCCTTGAAGTGACGCAGTGTAAAAGCGAATGACAATCTATGGTTTTATCCTAAGACGTTGATTTACACTAGAATATCGTCCTGTGATCCTCAAATACCTATTGATTTAATGAATAACTAGGTAATTTGGCATTAAACACACAATCCTTACAAGGAATATGTTATTTGGAATGAAGAGAGAACACTCTCAACAAGTTCATTCAACAAAAGATCAAAATTATCGTTCATATGCCCTAGGGCTTACATATATAAAGGCAAGCATGAAAGCTGCCAAAAAGGAAAAAGACTAAAAAAAAGATATTCTATTAAATGGTATTAAAAGAAGGAAATATAACTACAAAAATCCCATTGACTTAACTTTGGCTTAACTTTAAAAGAAACTCTTATTTGACTGAAAAAAAAGATCCTATTAGATATCTTATTAAAAGGATATTTAAAAAAAAAAAATTATAGAATATTGCTAAATTACAAAATTATAAAAATTTGAAAGACGATCAATGAGGGCCGGCTCCAAAGCCATCGGCTTAGGTAGCTAGTGTAGGATTTTTCACCTCTCCATCCTATGCTGCATCATCCTCTCTAGGCTGGACAAAATTTGACCTCAAATTTTT
The DNA here is from genome assembly GCA_024138025.1 of Combretum micranthum. NCBI lineage: Eukaryota > Viridiplantae > Streptophyta > Magnoliopsida > Myrtales > Combretaceae > Combretum > Combretum micranthum. The sequence continues at coordinate 708,489 of JAMXBD010000598.1, forward strand.
ACCATGTCACGCATGAACCACTTAAAAGGAATGAGATGCTTCGCATTAAATGTACTATCAGTTCGAAAGTGCATGGGTAGTTTTAATTTATAAGTAGTAGGTTTAATCTTCTCCAACATGGTATAGGTAGATTGAAAATTTGTACTCTTCAATCCATCATCTTCAATGACTTCCTCAATAATCTCTTTGTCTACCTCCTTTCCTACCAAGTCAACAACAGCTTTTGAATCCTACAGCTCTTCTTCAAATTTAGCAATTGACAATAAATTGGTACTATTACCATCACCCATGAGAATATCTTCTTTCATGTGTTCTATGCCAAACACAAGTGCTACATCCCCTCCAGCCTCAAAGACAACATCATATTTTGTGAAAATCTCTTCTTCCATGTGTTCTGTATCAAATACAGGTTCACCATTACCTTCTGCTTCAAAGGCGTCCTCTTTATCTTCTTATAAGCGTCAAAGATAGGGTCATCTTCAGCATGTTCCTCGTCATAAATTAGATCAACATTATCTCCTACTTCAAAGACATCCTTGTTATCATCCTTATGTTCATAATAGCACTCATCAACAGATGAAGGATCATCATCTGCTTCTTCAAATTCTACATCAGGCCTTTCTTCACCTACTAAATACAGAACATTCTCTACCTCAGTGAATTCTGGCATCGAATTAGGGTTTCTCTCATGCCTGGGGTTAGCATTATGCTGATTGTCCATCATCGCAGCCATCCTATCTGTGAGTTGATGTTGATCTACCATCCAGCGTTCCATTGCAACTATCCACTTTATCGATGATATGTCTGATCAGTCGATCTAGCTCATCACGACCATAGATTTCATCCACTACAGCGCAAAGTTGATTGCCTTATCGTTTGGGAGGCATCTTCTCTAAGAATGAACTCAGCTCTAATACCAACTAATGCAAAATAAACCCTAGGTTAACTAACGCAGTGTAGAAGCGAATGATAATCTAACGTTTTATCCCAAGATGTTGATTCACATTAGAATACCATCCTATGATCCTTAAATACCTATTGATTCAATGAATAACTAGGTAATTTGGCATCGAACACATAATCCTCACAGGGAATATGTTATTTGGAATAAAGAGAAAACACTCTCAATAAGTTCATTCAACAAAAGATCAAAACTATCGTTCATATGCCCTAGGGCTTATATATATATATAGGCAAGCATGAAAACTACCAAAAAGGAAAAAGACTAAAAAAAAGATATTCTATTAAATGATATTAAAAGAAGGAAAGACTACTGAAAAGATCTTATTGACTTGACTTTAAAAGAAACTCTTATTTGGCTAAAAAAAGATCCTATTAAAAGGATATTTAAAAACAAAGAAATATATGGAATATTACTAAAATTATAAAATTATAAAAATTTGAAAGAAGGTCAATGAGGGCTGGCTCCAAAGCCGGTGGCTTAGGTGGCTAGTGTAGGATTTTCCGCCTCTCTATCCTATGCTGCATCAGGGAGCTAAGCTTTAACCCATCAACAACAATGTCTAAATTGTATGTTATATTTGTTATTATTTTGCTTTCATTACTGAAGGGTAATATTACCCAATCTAATGCCAATTGTTTTTTCTTTTCTTTCTTTTTTTTTTTTTTTTTTTGAAACTAGCTTTGTGCACTAAGAAGATTAGTCCCTTACTTTGTAGTGACGATAGCAATAAAAGGAAAATAAGTAAGCACATCATCATATTTCCATGAACCATACTCATTGATTAAGTAATACAACTAATTCATTAGTTAAAAGCATCTAAAGCTTTGCTTATACACAAAGAGAAAGAAAATAAGCAAGATTCTACAATAACACTTTTGGTTATAAGCAACTCTTTCTCTAGTTCATGTAGTGCTTTGCATTTTCATGCTACTATAAGCCTTTTTGTGTTTCTTTACACCTCCACGGCAACCATGCCTCTCTTTTTTTTTTAAATTCTTGAGTCTGAATTTCTTCCCCTATGGGTAGTGATTCCACTTGGGATTCTACTAAAGTTATACCCACTTCATCTTCAGGTTCATAGAAGAAGGTAACTTCAGCAAAGTGGAGTTCATCTCAATTGAACAGATTCTTTGTCGCATAGATTAAGATATCACTTTCATTCTAATGATCTTTTATACAATGATGTTGTGTCGATGGTATCATGTTGTACTCATGTAGCCATGCCCTTCCTCTAAAAAGGTGGTAGGATACTGGTGCATCAATCACATGAAATGTAGCAAAGCAATGGATAGGCTTGATGTTAAAGCTTACTTTGACATAACCCATTATCATTATAGAAGATCCATTAAAGCTATTCATCATGATGGGATGTTTTATTAAGTGTCGCATATTGATTCTTCTAACTTTGAAGGTGGACACAGGCATAATATTGAATGATGATCCATTGTTGATAACTGTCCTCTTGATGGGATACCCATTGAGTATACTCTCCACATATAGAGGATGATTGTGATTAAGATCCTTCAAGCGCACATCAATGTTGGTGAATATAATGGCATAATCACTTATAGAGACTGCCCTTTTCTTAAGACAAATTATGTCGTATTCACTAGAATGACCTTGTCCAATTTGGTTAAGCACAATCATTGTAGTAAATTGTGCATGCTCATCAAATCCAAGGAGATTAAAGAAGTTCCTAAAATTTGAAGTCTTCATTAAAGTAAAGACAACATTATTATTACTATTAGTTTCAAGTTTGAGTGCATTTTCATTTTCTTCATGCGCCTCAACCAGTCACATATATATTGATTATGTTATGGCAGGATCATCGGTAATGGCATTTACAATACCACATTGTGCATTGTTTATTAGAAGTGGATTACTTCGATGAGTTATCCGCTCCGTACCTTTTATTGAAGACACTCTTCGGAATAAAGCAATCCCTAGTAGGATACCCCCTAATTATATGAAATCTATAAAACTTAAGACCATTCTTTTCTTCATGAGTTTGTAAACGTTCCACCCTTGGTAGCTTAAGGTTCCCATCCCTCAACCATTGATCTAGCATGGTGTGCACCTTTCCCATTGAGCAAGAATATATTAGGGCTTCCTTTGCGCTCTCACCTCTATGCTTTTGAACTCTTGGTTTCTTTCTTCTTTTGGATTCTCACTTTAAGCAAAATTTATAGATGGCTCTCTTTTGTTAAATTTCACATTTTCTCCTTTTTTATCATGCAACAGAATTATTGGTTCTCTATGCATTCTCAACCATAGTAGAAAATGAGACCAAAAAAAGATTTTCTAGATGCACCACGTACTCAATAAACATCCTTTGAATGCAAATCTTCACTAACTCTCGTTCATCATCACATATATCTTGAATGTCTAGAAAACTCTCCTTAAAGCATTCAATATAATCCATTAACTCTTCCTTAGGCTTTTAGTAAATCCGCCCCCTATCAATCAAGGTCATTCGTTCTTTCTTAGAAAAGAACTTTCTTGGAAACATCTTGCACATACTTGCCTATGAAAATCTATTAATCTAGGGGAGATTGATGTACTAGGTATAAACCTTTTGTGTAAGGAACATAAAAAAAATTTTTAACTTCAAATCATCATCAATTTCCTAAACCTCTAGTGTCTCAATGAATTCCAACAAATGCTTCTTGACACTTCCCTTCTTACCATTGAATAGCATGAATTTAGGACTGACGTAGTCCTAAGGGTATGGCTTAGCAATAATACGATGATTGTATGGAAGCTTAAGATCCAGCACTCCTACATCAGACTTAGATTGTATTTCCTTCAAGTAGATATTGAAATCCTCCATTATGACGAAAGTGCCTTTTAGGGTTGAGGTAGTAGCTTCTACTGGAGTAGCTATCACACTCTGCACCCTCAGGCGATAGCGATGTGATGGCCAGTAGCTCTATCACGCCCGGAAGGGTACTCTAAACGTGGCAGTCCACCGTACATAATATTAAAGCCTAAGAATGACCTCCTCAGTTACGCGAAGGCTTTCATACTATGTACAAGGCGTCTAACACATGGAGAAGACTCATCGGAGTGATACATTTTATGTTGATATAACTTAAGTAACAATATAAAAGAAATTCAATTTACTATACTCTAAATACAAATTACTATACTTTATATATCAATCACTATACTTCAAAATACAAATCATTAAACTTCAATTTCATTCATCCAAAGACTTCCCTACATAAACTATTACAAGGTAAATCATAAAACCTAGTTGATAACTTCAAACATTCTTATTCTTTGCCAAAATCCCGAAGTCATTCTCGGCTCCAACCATCATGGTCCCCACTTAGCATTCTTGAGATAACCTGTTCATTTAAACAACTATTGGGGTATAAGCTACACTAGCTTAGTGAGAATTCTCTTGATTCTGTACCATAACAAACAAGTTATAATCAACCATATGCTATGCATGAACAAACACATGAGCAAACAATTATATATGGGTATCCGGAACCCACACACAGAACGGATTTACGCCCTCCGTATCTTGGGTTAGGGATGGTATTGAAGTCTACACGACCGCTGCTAGTCCCTAAGCCCTCGGCTCATAGCACTCGACTCGGCTAGGCTCACACATGGAATGCATCCCCAATGTGCTTTAGTTCCCTATGAATGAGCTCGGATACCGGGTCTCATTATCCAACGAGTCCTCAGACCATACCGATCGACCTGCGTAGGAGTAGCACGCTATCAAATGCAATATGTCCGATACGATGCATGACCAATTTAATTGTTGTTTAGGTCAAAATATTCATACATTCTTTAGAGTGATCAACCAATATCATACACATAACAAAAATAATATAAACAGTGCATTTATCCAATTGAATCGTGGTTCCGATATGCTTTAGTATTCTTTGTCATACATTCATCACAGTCTCATCATATATCCCATCCCCATTCATATCGATTTTTATCTTGTTCCTATAATTCTAATGCAACTAGCTACAAGCACAAACAAGGTAACAAAATAAAGAGAAAACTCACTCAGCCATTGGATCACCGGTCTCTTAGTAAAAGTAATCTGGTGGTTGGGAATCGTTGATTTCGGGATCACCTAAAAAGGAAGAAATACTCTAATAAGTATTTCATCACTTAACTAATCCAAACAATCTCATACAAACTATCAATTTCGTAATTCTAGTCCTAAGCGGGAATTCCAACTTAAAACGGCCATAACTTGGTTATTTTAACTCGGAATCTCGCAAATTATATATCGATTTCTATCTACTTCGAAATATCTATCTAATTCTAATATTATATTTAAGTTTTGAAAATATTTAGTTCACGAAACAAAGGGATCAGTTTTGGGCATTAACGATCCCTATTTTCGAAAAATAGTTTTGTAAATGCTTGGAATGTTCCTACTATATAGATTAGTTATACATGCAATATGAATGATTTCCTAACATGAATGACATGAGATGAGCTTAATGTATGCATGATCTTGATGATTTTTGCTAAAAGAAAAATTTTATGACTTTTTATTTTGCAAGACTATAATAACAACTACTTATGAAAAATCTAGTTTCTAACTTTGATCATTTCCATTTGTTTTGGATTTATTTCTTAAGAAAAATGGGATTATCTTTATTAAAATTGAGTCTTCATTATATCTATTACCTATGACCTTCATTTCTACATAAAAATTTCCATTTCACACTTTGTAAACATGTTTTCAAGTAGGGTTGATTCCAAAATCCGAATTTTGTAAAAATTGTTTTTGAGTGATTCATTTGGGAAAAACTTGTTTAATGCATTAAAATTTATGACTTCACTATACCTATTACTTAAGGACTTCATTTAATAAATAAAACTTTTATTTTGAACTTGGATAATGGGTGTTTTCATGGGCATCATCCTAAGTTACGAATTTTACAAGTTGACTACTAACTCAAAATTTTCCATCTTGATTTTACTTTTTGTTTTACACATTAATCTCATCAAAACTCATTTCAACTTGTAAAAATCACCACTTAATGATACCTATTACCTATACCCTTCATTCTTCACATAAAACATAAGTTTTGGAGTTGATAAATGGGTTTTCAAAATTGGTCTTGGTTGAGATCCGAATTTACAAAATTTATTCTTGGACATTCCTTTTGATAAAATCTATCTAAACTTAAGAAAAATCATTCTTTACATATCCTATCTTAAGAGCCTTCCATTTCTTGAATAAAAACTTCATTTTTGAGTTGGAAAACATGTTTTTAAAATATATCTTGACCTAATTCCGAAAATGAGATTTTTATTTTGAAAATAACTTTTGAAAATCATCTTTGATTCTTGTAAAAAGAAGTCTTGATCATATATATACATTAAGCCTTTATTAACTCAAATAAAAATTTCATTTTGACACTTGGAAAGTGTTTTTTAAATGGGTCTTGCCTAAATACGAATTTCACCATTTTTGTTTAAGTTCAAAACTAAGATCTACACTTAATATGAACATAAATCTAAAAGAAACCCATGGTAGTAAACTATAAACTCATAGATCTAAACTTTGCTCATCAAAATCATTCATTTATGTTGTCTATACCCTAAGCCCTTCATTTTAAATGAAAAATACACAGTTTGAAGTTGAAAAACAACTTTTCTAAATATGGTTCCATTTTCATCCGTTTCAAAAATGATTTTTGTTGAAAATAAAATAGATCTTGAGCTTCCTAACACTTTTCTACCATCATTAAGCTATTACAAGTTATCTAAGATCATAAAACAACAGTCTAATGCATGTATGAACTTAAAACAATTAGATCTAGTCTACTAAACTAGTTATAAGTGCATGAATATTATGATAGCTATGTGAATCATGAATAGATGATGAACATATGCACAAATCACTAATAATAACAACATACCTTAACAATAAAACAAGATAATAGCATAATAACTCAAATAACAAGATCTAAAAACATTATGATAGTAAGGATCTCATACTCAAGTGTATCCACTTCCCTAGCTTGAAGCTCATGGGGATTTTGTGTGGAATCACACATGAATGAACTTGCCATTACATTTTCAAGATCCTAAAGTATAAATCTCTTACCTATTTATTGTATGGATAAGAAAATTGAAGAAAAAACAAAGTGTGTGTGTGGAAATGGGAGGGGAGTCACGGCTAGAGAAGGAGAGGAGAGTTAGATTTTGAGTTTTGAAACAAATGAAATGAAAAATGAATAGAGAGAAAAGAAAAGGATTATTATATTAGTGAATTAGGGTTTGGTTTATTTATAAAAAAGAGATAAAATAAATCAATATTGGAGGCAAATTGGAGGGTGTGTGCGCCGGCCATGTGACGAGTAAGAGGGAGTGGATTGTTTAAGTTGTGTTGTGTAAGATTTGAAATTATTAAGGTAATTTAAATAACAAAAGATATATTGGAAAGGTAAATTGTAAGAAAGTGATGTAATTGTAAGAGTAGGGTGTAAGGATGTAAGAAATAGGTTATTGGTATGTGGAATGTAGGTTGTACTTGTGAATAATGATAAATAGTAGACAAGACATCTACTTTACCGATAGTAAAGAATATACGGGAAAAAAGCTATAACTGTAATTTTTATGGCCCGAAAATTATAAAACTTATATTTTTGAAATCCTTATAAAATTTCGGTTCTAAGGAGTATTCCGGAATATTTTTCTGAGTTTCTAGTTCCGAGACTCACTTTTCCGTAATGGAGCTCGGGAAGCCCGGAATAGAAATTTTTTGAAATCAAAACTTTCCATGGTTTAAAATATACTTTAAAACAATATTTCATATTAAATTATTTATAAAATTTCTTTTGATATGAAACCGAAGAAAAGCCGGATATAGGGTTTCTAGGTTTCTCTCACAAAGCTTGAACTAAACCGGTTTAGAGTTTCGTTTTCCAGTTTCCGAAGTTTACTCGATTACTAGGAAAACCGGGATATACATTATAAGAATAATAAAATTGTGTAATGAAATGAAAGTGAATAGTGCAAAAGACTAATTAATTACCGGTAATAATGAAAATACGATAAAAATGTTATAACTGTAACTTTTATAACCTGAAAAATTATATAACTGATATATTTGGAAATCTTATGAAATTAGGAGTCTAACGATACTAATGGTATATTTTTGATATCTCGAGCCTCGGGACACGCTTTTCGAAGTTTGTATCCGAACGGGTTCGAAATAGGTCAAAAATTTACCATTATGATATTTCTAAGCGAACTTATATTACTACGAGCTATTCTACACACTTAAACTACTCCTCAGCCTCTAGGGTTAAGGGCGCTAGATCGCCGGACTTAAACTACCGTATTCCACTTAGGGTTTTTGGGTGATTTTCTGGTTTAAATGTTTGCCAATTTAGAAACTGATATTTTATGTTTATATAACATATTTAGTTTGAGAAATTTATTTTAAATTTTATTTTTTGTAAGTATTTAATATCTCTTAACGTTTTCGGAATTATTGAATTGAGTTTTATTTCCGAAGGTTTCATCGTTATTTACTTTTTAATAATTTGTTTTTGGGCTTTATATTACCCAATTTTATAGCTCGGAGTTACGTATGGAATTTGTCATACGTAGTGGTTTTGGAATTGAAGTATGTTGAGTTCTTATTTTGTTTTTAAGGATTCTTATTTTCCTCAAGATTAAGAAGTTTCTGGATTCGTTCGGGATTTAGGACTTGTCGAAGTTCGGTTTTAATTTAGAGTGATTTTTAGGGTTTATTTTCGAAGTTCATCTTAGAATTATTTATTGAAATTTTTCGGGGCTTACAAGCTCCCCTTGGCTACTACAGGCCCTGCTCTTACAAGGCACACCCTCTTCTCAAGCGCAATCAAAAGTATTGTTATACATAGTCCAGGAATTCGATTGAGCCAACTGCAGGCACTAAGAGTCAAACCCTAGACCTATGCCTTTTGCTCCTCTCAAGGGAGAACGCCTCCACCAATTGAGTTGCAGTTGATACCACTCTATAAAGTCGTAAATTTAATTAAGGCATTACCACCACGTATAATACTTTATGTATTATACGCTCAGGCTTCCTAGAGTGATATGTTTATTTCGAACATTTACTAACCGATTTTAGATTACTAAAATCATTTAACTAGATTTAGAGATAAACTAGATTTGGCAACAACAAAGCAAAACTCTTACCAAAATAAAGCTTTAAAAGATTATTACAAAAAATATGGGCTTCATAACTAGCCCCTCAAACAAAACAAAATACATTTTCAGGAAATAAATCCAGGTCTTAAAACAAAATGAAACCAAATACAAAAGAAATCAACGATCATAAACTCACATATTTCTCCTCTCAATATCTCTAGGATCACCCGAAACCCGAGCCATGCATCATCAGCATTAACCACACCATCATCCACATCATCATCATATTCCCATCATCAACATCAACACCATCACCCTCACATCACATTCATCCTCATCAATCATCAATTCAAAACCTGAAAAAAGAACAACAATAATAATAATGAGTCAAAACTCAGTACACAGTAACACAATCACATACGAAGTGACACACGAGCTTAACTAAATGCAATGCATCAACCAATAATTCATTTTATTTCCATTAAAATAAACAAATTAACACTAGAGCACTCATACTCCAACAAGCTAAAGGGAATCCGAGGGTTCTGAGTAACAACAGCTGCTCAAGGGGTTGATATAGGTAGTCGGGATCCCTATATCTCCTATACCTATCCAAGAAAGAGAAAATAGCTTCATCTAGGGTTCACAGCCTTCATACACGCCACTTATCTCAGTCCATAACATCAGTTACTTCAATCAGTCCCATAAACATGAATTAAAACATGTTACTTCTTTCCGAGCCTAAGTAAATGTTATGCCGAACCATTTGCCCCATCAACTACTTGCTGAGTCACATATAAAATCATCATTGCATCATGGTATTTGTCATTGTATCATGGCACCTCAGCGCTTAACTACCATGCCATTGCATCATGATGAGGTTATCGATCCCCGGACCAGATTCAATGGCACAAGCACAAGCAGCGCTCAATTATTAGGTCGTTTTTAAATTTTAATTCATTTTAGTGTGTCTATCATAGCATCCAACACGAAAGTTACTGTGTATCTTGTTAATTTAGAATCTAATTAGATATAGAAGATAGGCTAGAACCCATTTCAAAAGATACACCAATTATCCATGTCTGTAGATTCAAGAATTTAACCCATATAAGAAATCTAGTTGATTTAAAACCCTATTTGATTAGACACTAAATAGAAACCCTGCTATGACTGCAAATCTCGCCTTGCCAAAATATGCACAGTTCTCTTTTGTCTGTCAAAGTATTTGTTTTCGCTTTATTATGGTCTCTTATTATAAAAACACCATCAAAGCATTCATATATCAAAAACATCCATATTCAAATCAAACATACATCGAAACAACATATTCGCCATGTTGATCTAAGGTTATCCTTGTTAGTGTTTTTGCCCAAGGCCAAATATTTGATATTTTCATTTTATAATTTGTTAAGAACAATAAAATGATTATTCCCAATCGGATTAAATAATTTCTTTGTAAATTATTTTATAATTTATTATTATCCCTAATAAAATTAGGGGACTAAAGTTATTATTCGCATGAATAATAGACTTTAGTATTAATAGAACATAAGACGCTCTCCTAGGGTTAATGACATGTGTTGTCAAAAGAAAATTTTCGAAACCCTAGAGAGAGTGTGAGAAATTCGTATCTCTAGGAGCCTTTTCGAAACAAAATCTAGAAGCGTTCTAGATTGCGCTAGCACGCAAGAGGAGAATCCAAATCAAGGTCATTCTCGTGTGGATACCGTAGAGGGCATTCGCAACGTGGCAACGTCTACAGATCCGTATCATCAAATAGCTTTTTTGAAATCGAAAAAGGTATTAAAACTTAAACTTTTATTTTCGATTTTGTATCTAATCAAAAACACATGGATAGTGGAATTAGGGTTTTAATTTTAAAGAAAAATTCCACTGCAAAACTGATAATAAAACCCTACAATCCTATCTCATTAAGTTAAACTAATTATTAACTATTAACTCATTCTAACTAAATCCTAGCCAAAATTATTAGAATAAATTATTTAATCCAATTACTAAGCTAAGATAATTAAACTCAATCAATCTAATTCATTCTAACTTATTCAATTCCATTTAGTCAAGTTAAATTTATATTATTAATTAAGTTCATTTTATATCTAATTATATATTTAACATATCATTTATTAAATATATAAATCCACTTAACTCTTGCTTAATTATATCATATAATTAACACTTCCTATTAACTATCATTTATCTATTTTATTTTATTTTCCTTTTCTTCTTTCTTTTTATTTTTCTTCTTTATGAACAGCTCTAGGGGACAGATCATGCCCATGATGAAAGCTGTAATCATCATCACCATCTTCATCACGCCCGTAATAAGGTATATGATCTCCATCATTTACCTCATCACAATCATAATGTGGGTTATGCTGATCAGTATATAGTCCTTGTCATGCCCGTGATTAAGGAAAGAAATGTGATTAGAGGAGATCACGTCCTCATTACGACCGTGATAAGTCCATCATGTTTCAAAATGATTTATGCCGAGGAGATCATGGGACATGTAACGGTGGTGATGAACAAAGGAATCCTTGTTATGAATTCCTTTATCCTTTTACACAACTTTTAATTACTTGATCCAACATACATCACAACAACAACTTGTTAAAGGTATAAACATACATAATCTTAACTTATAAACACTCACACAAACATATATACATCATATTTCCTTAAAACATTTTATCAAACACCTAGTCTACACAAATTACATATCTATAGGTTTTTAACAAACATGCCCGTATATTCTTGATTTTTATCATCACAAGTTTTACATATCTCTAGTCCTAATACAACATTTACATGCTATAACAAATATTAAAGCAAAGAGAATAACAAAACTTATCTTTTGGAGCAATTTTCACTTCTTGATTCTTCTACTCCTACTCTTTTTGTTGTTGATACTACTTCTAGCTTGATTTCTTAAATATTTTTTTCCATCTTTGATTTCTCCCATAGATGTGTTAAATTGAGATTTGAAGCTTAATTTTGATAAAGAAGAGAGAGAGAGAGAAAAAGAAACAATGAAAAGAACAAGAAGAGAGAGAAGGAAGGCAACCAAATGAAAAAGGAAAGAAAAAGAAAATGCATATATATATATATATATATATTATATGGGGAAAAAGAATTAAGAGATATTTTAAGACAAATGTATTAGGTTAGAACTTTCAGATTAATATCTCTAACTTTGAAAGTATTTAAGAAATAATCTGAAGACCAAGGGATTAAAAATAAAGAACTTAAGATAGAGAATTATTTTAGAAGATTGGGTTATATCGAATTGATATTTAATTTGAGCTTAGGCCCAAATCTAATACTTTTAAGGAAGCAAGTGATTTCAAATTTTACAGGGATTTAGAATATAGAATGTTGGGCTAAAGTTTAGCGATTTAAAAACCCACTAAATATTTCAAACAACCTGTTTGGAGTTTAAGAATTTCAAATCTCAAATTTTAACTTAATTCTTTTTACTAAATTAATCTTATTAACTTTTCCTACTCATAACTCATTATCTGTTTTACTTGCTTCATTTTAATCTATCTAAATCCAATTTCTAACTTAGATGAAGCTTTGAGATATTTCAATAGTCGTAGTAGTAGTATGAAGTGGAGTTGTATTGGGTTGAGTAACAGGTCCTCCAATAACAATATGTGGTGTAGCTTAAGAGGATGAGTATCCTCTAAGCTGAATTCCCATATTTCTTGCCTGAGGTGCAAGCAATTGTGTAATTATAGGCTCCAATGTTAGAAGGAGAAGAGGAAGGCGCCAGCCACTATTGGAGAGGAGAGAGAGAGATGTGATTTTTTTTTTGTATTTTGTATATTAAAAGTAATAATATGTAAGGTAGATGTGATATAAAGTTATGGGAAAGATAAAAAGTAAAGATAATAGGTACGCAGTGTGTAAAGTAGGTGATAAAAAAAGTAGAGATAAATGAATAGTATATAATAGTAATGAATAGTATAATGTAAAGTAGATGTGACTAATAAAGTATCGGTAGTAAGAAAATACGAGTATAAATGGGATATATGATATTTTTACTTACCAAAAAATTATAAAACTGATATTTTCAAAAACCTTATATTTTCATGAGTCAATGGTATATCCAGAATATTTTTACTATTCCGAGCTCCGGGACACATTTTTCGAAAGCTGTATTCGTTTGGGTTCAAAACAAAATGCGGTTTTACTAATATGATATTTTTAAGCTTTCTTATGTTATTACGAACTATTCTATAAACTAATCTCTTACTTACTCACTTAGGGTTACGAATACGGGATTGCCGGACTTAAACTTGTTACATCTAACTAGGGTTTTGTTGACTTTAGAGTTTTCAGTTGCCTTTCGATTAAGGTTTAAGCTTAACCGATCATAAAACTTTGAGGGTTTACAGTATGCTTCTAGATAGCTAAAGACTAATGAAAGGAATTACCCTACACATGATTTGGAATTGATAGTAGTAGTATATGCCTTGAAGTTGTGGAGTTGCTATCTGTATGGGGAGAGATGTAAAATATATATAGACAATAAAAGTTTGAAATACATCTTTACCTAGAAAAGAGCTAAATATGAGATAGAGGAGATGGTTGGAGCTGATCAAGGACTATGATGTGGATATTTAGTACCATCCTAGAAAGTTGAATATAATAGCAGATGTCTTGAGTAGAAAGCGGGTTGAGAATTTAGCTGCTTTGATCACCTCTGAACGTCATTTGATAGATGATATGAGAAAGTTGGAATTAGAGATAATGACCATAAAAGTGGGAGCAACATTGGCGAATTTACAGAGTTAACCTGCTATTATAGAAAGAATCAAAACAGCACAAGTGAATGATCTAAAGGAGGTAAAAAAACGATAGAAGTGGGTAGAGCAGCTAAGTTTCACATAGATGTCGAAGGTGTTATGAGGTATAAAGGGAGGTTATGTGTATTAGAATAGGAGTTCTCAAGAAGGAGTTACTGAAAGAGGCACGAAACTCTAGTTATTCAATTCATTCGAGAGGTAACAAGATATGTCAGGATTTGAAAAAGTTGTATTGATAGAATAACATGAAGAAAGAGATTGCAAAATATGTATCTAAGTGCTACACTTGTCAGTTGATCAATTTTGAGTATAGAAGACCATTAAGTGAATTAAAACCTTAATCTATAACTCAGTAGAAGTATAAGCACATAACCATAGATTTTGTTTCAGCTCTACCTAGAACAAAGGAAAGCTTTGACTCAATATTGGTGATTGTAGACAGGCTTACCAAGGTAGTCCATTTTATACCCATTAAAACCGAGTATGAATTGGAGCATTCAGTAAAGTTGCATATCAAGGAGATTGTGAGGTTACACAAAATACCACTAACCATCGTATCAGCCGAAGATACCTGATTTGTTGAAAGGTTCTGGAAGGCATGCATAAAGCCTTAGGTACTAAAGTGGTTTTTAGTACAGCGTATCACTCTTAGACAGATAGACAATTTGAGCGAACTATCTAGATTTTGGAAGACATATTGGCAACGTGTGTTTTAGATTTTGAAGGTAGCTAGGAGGAGCGCATGCCTTTGGTAGAGTTTTCTTACAACAATAACCATCAAGTGTCGCTCAGGATGCCTTCGCCGATTCATTGTGATGAAGTAGGCAATAGACTGATAATGGGACTAGAGCTGGTACAGGATGCCATCAATTGCAAACCACTATAAGTCGTCAGAAAAGTTATGCAACAACAGGAGGAGACATTTGGAGTTTCAAGTAGAGGAACATGTTCTGCTTAAGATTTTACCAGCTAAAAGTGTTGTCAGATTTGGTTTGAGAGGCAAGTTAAACCCCAGGTATGTGGGACCTTATGAAATTTTGAAAAAGATATGTGATGTGGCTTATAGATTAGATTCACCGCCTAGTTTGAAAGGGGTACATAATATATTCCATGTTTCTATGTTGAGAAAATATGTAGAGGATCTTAAACAAATAGTAGCATTGGAACCGTTGGAAGTGCAACCAAATCTCACCACAATTGAAAAGCTAGTAAGAATTTTTGACACCAAAGAGCAGATTTTGAGAAGATAGATGATCACATATGTGAAAGTGCAATAGACGAATCAATTTGAACAAGAAGTCACATGGAAGCTAAAGGAGGAGATGATAACAAAGTATCCGAGCTTTTAAATGATTCATGTAACTTTTAAGAACGAAAGTTTTTCTAGGGAGAAAAGGGATGTAATATATATATATATATATATATATAAATCATAGTGAAGGGAAAAGTTGTCATATATTTTAATAAGAGGGTTTTATAATTCACCATAATATGAAGAATGATGTTATGTCAAGTGGCAGATGTATTTGATCAAGTGGAAGTTGTTCAAGAAAGACAGAAGGACACAGCAACTAGCCCACCCATAGGTTACCTTCCTTGATATGTATGCCACCGACTTTGACATTTATACCGCCGGTGTTAGATGCCAGCCTTCTTTGTTCCCGATTTCATCTTTCGAGTTTCAAGTTGTCAATGTATAATTTAAGCCACCAACTTATATCTTTACGTCGCTAGCCTATGTTGCCAGCATTCATACATAGATTTTTAAGATTTTTCATGTATTATATATAGCCTTAACCTTATTTATTCTTTTTAAAACCTCTCATAAGCTTTAAGAAACCCTAAAATCCTCTATCCTTGATCTTATTTCAAGGAAGAAAAATAATCAACTAATAGATAAGTTGGCTTTTATTTTTATTTTTTTTTTTCCAATCCTTTAGCAATTTAAAAGAATTATCTTTCTTAAATTTTCTTGTTGATATTAAAGGAAGTCAAAATTTTGGAGAAACCCCAATTTTGTTGTCGAAAATTCTATGATTCAATAATCAAAAGAAGGAAAGTGTGTATGAACATAAAATAATTGTAGTTCCTTTTAGCTTAAGATTTAGATGATAATAGAAATATGTTTACCTTTTGGAAACAAGTTTTGAGTTAGTATTTGATGATTTTCAAGTGTTTTAGTGAAGCTAGATTATTTGTTCTAAATGTTTTTTTATATGTCTTTACCTTAGTTATTGTTTGTGATTATAGATTTAGTATCTATAAATAGACTTAATACTATCTAGTTTTAATTGGTTTGCTGCCGGTATTTGATTAGGCATAATAGACCGGAAGTACTAAATTACTAGGACGACATCCTAATGAACTATATATGATGTTGTCTTGAAAAGAGTTATACACAAAGATGCTTTCGATAGTTTATTAATGATATCAATATGGTATTTAGGGTGTATGGGAAATACCCAACACCAATATATAGTATTATTATATAAATATTTATTTTTTAATAGATTAATGACTTACTCTACAATTAAGACTAATTGTTAATAATCCTAAACTGTGTTGTTTGCTCAACTAATTAGAAATAATAAAATGTGATTACTACATAAAGTATTAGGTTGCAAGTGAATTTGTATGATTTTTATTCATGATTGGCAAACTGAAACTTGCACTCACTCTTTTTTATTTTTAAGTTCATGCCAAGAACCCGTAGTGTTCAATTTATCAAGCTAAGATACATTCATACATTATGTGGAGGACTATAATAAACTAACTTTCTAATTAATTTTTAGATAGTTTTGATTGAAATTGGCTAGATTTGAAGACTATAAAACTTAAAAAAAAAAAAAGAATCTTATGATACTAAAATGTAATCATACCTTTTCTCATAATGTTTTAAGTATATTGGAAACTAGCTTTTGATTTATAACGACTAAGTTGTTCAAAAGTAATTGATTTCATAATGTTTTAACAATACCCCAAAATATGAGATATTGATGTTATATGAAATTTACAATTGTAAATTTGTTTGTGGAACTAATAACTCATGGAGGGCTAATAACACTCTTTTTTCTTTTCATTTTATTTAATGACAAAGGGCAATCAACATGTCAAATCCACTCTTGATTAAAACAAAAGAAAAACCAAAACGGAGTTAATTACATGATCCCACGATTAACTGCACTTTTTGACACTTTCCACAAGGGTAATAAAGAAGTCCAAGAATTTGATTTAAAAAAATTAGTCTCAAGATGAATATAGCAACTGACACCATCACAGACCGAACATAAAGCAAGCATAATGATCAGAAATATATCCAGGTATTGTGTCATGAAACCACCATTAGAAGTTTCCATGGATCTTCGACGGGATAATAACTATTGGCTCCATGCGGCAGTGAGATCACCATTGAAATGGGCGTCTGCTGCTGACTCGATTTTAGAGCCTTCCTTAGAACTATAAGAAAATATGTAAATTTTGAATGGAAACTTGCCGTTTGCTAAATCGGGATAGAAAGTTTAAGAAGGGAAAATTAAAATAAGTGCCACTGTGTTTGTCTGTGATCACAACATGGAAATTGATCCAGTAGACAGATACTAAGCTAAACAAAATTCATATCATATTCTTAAATTTACCAAATCAGTGATAACCACCCGTTCAGCATGGTACAATCTTTAAAAAATCAAGAAGCCGTAAAACTTAACTTGGAAAAATCAACAAGGGGACAACTCAACAACCTAAATCCTATGTATTGTCCCATTCTCGAAGCAGCTTACTTCTCAGATGAGTTGGGTCCTCTCTTCTTGCCAAAGCCAACGACTAGACAGCAGAGATAAAGAAACATCAGTGTTACATTTACAGATGCAATTCACAACAATATCCCAAAGTAAAGCACTACTTAATTACAAAAGACAGCCAGCAAAATTAAACCAGAATAAAACTTCACAGATCATACATCAGGAAAATCACCACAATATATATAGATAACAGGGTACTAAAAGATGCAACAACATTAGCAGGCAAATCACCACAATCTGATAAAATACGATGAAATAAATGAAATAAAGTATGAGATAAAAAGTTGTAACTGCCACACTGATTGTATTTAAGGAACCGTATCAAAGGGGATATGTATAAATATGTATAGGTGAATCACCACAACCCGGCAAAATGAATAAAATAAATTTAAAATGACTCAAATTGTCTGTGAGCATTACCTGGCCCAGATCACTGACTTGAGTGGTATTCAAGTATATAGATATCAATGTAAAAAATGCACAGATATGGAACAAAATTCGCCTTTACAACACTGGTCCTGTTCATCTTGAACCAGAATAATAACTAGAAATATAGAAGAAATGCACCTATGAAGACACTGAATAATGTGTACCTCTTATGATACCTCATTACCTATGCAATAATTCCTGTCCCACTTAATGAAATAAAAATAAAATTAGACTAACTTGATCAGACAGATCACCTCAACAGACAATGCCAACAATATATATTTAGTACCCTTCAATTCCAAGGGAGTAACACATCAATAAATAAACACACCACAACAACTTAACTTCCAAGGGTAATAACCCTAGTAAAAGTATCAAGCAGCAAAATTTATTATGCAATATATATAAAAATACTATTATGCATTATATGTGCGTGTATATATATAAATATATCAAAAAAACAAAAGAAAAGAAAAACAGCAACAACAACAAACTCGAGAGAGCCCTATTGAACGATCATAAAGACAAATATAAATCTCCTGAACTATGTATCCAAAAATCCAACATATACTGGATTTGTTTGAATGGCAAAGAAACCAGATAACTTAACATATGGTATACTTTGTTATGTAGCTCTATATAAAACACTTTTCTACAAAAGGCAAATACATACTGTTGATTTGTTTGGAATCCTAAGGAGACCAAACTAAGGTTTACGAACCAAAGTCATCCTCCTCAGATATAGAAGGAAACAATTTTGGTAAACTCAAATCCCTAATATTGGAGTCAGGGTACAAAGATAATTTATGCAGAGCACAATGTATCTGAATTCAAGCGAGTTCAATCTCCATGAAAGGAAACACTTTCATTACCCAAAGAATACATAAGTGATAAAACATATTCCTAATTACAAACAAAACAAAACAAAAGCAAATGACAATGAATGAAACTAAGCAAATTCCTTCAACAATGACAAAGAAGCCATAAGCTTCTAAAACTACGGTGTGTGACACCCGCAAGGCTCAAAAATACACTAATGGCCCAAGTATACCTTCAACCCACTTGACATTTTTCAGTAAATCTTAGTACAATTAAACAGAGTATAGCATCCATCACAACAGAAATTGCAATTAAGCACCGTGTTAAACATGTCGTTCTAATAAACAACCAAAAATAACAATTACAACCATGCTTTGTAAATCACGCGACTTGCTTCAATATGATTGTTTTGAACATTAATGCTAGCGATAATTCAAATATTTGGACTTTCAGTTTGGTTCCGTTCGGTTCGGTTCAATTGATCGATTTAATCTGAAAAGCCTAATATTTCAGATTCATCCGTTTTTCCATTACTAACGGTTTTTACGGTTCGGCGAATCCGAGAAACACTGATAGATCAAATCCATCAAATCAATTCAGGAATTATAATAAAACTTGGAATTTGATTGTGGGATTACCGGCAGTGACGAAACGGCGATTGTATTGCATACGCTTGTAGGCGCGACCACGTGGCTTCTTCTTCTTGTCCTGCTTAGCGACCTTCGGGGTTTGACCTCGCACTTTACCGGCACGAGCCAGTGATCCATGAACCTTACCTGCAACAAGCATTCATATGTACTCCATTACTATATTATAAAGGAAAGGTAGAAGAAGAAGAGAAGAGGAAGGAGCAGAATCAAGTTACCCATTATGGATTGCTAGAGAGAGAGAGAGAGAGAGGTGGCACCGTTAGGGTTTGCTGCTGTTGAGTGGGTTTTTCTTTGAAAGGTGGGTTAGGTTTTTTTTATCATTTGTAGTGTAGCAGCAGGGGGTTTTTTTTTTATGGGCTTGGTAAGTATTGGGCCTGCACGTATTGTTGTGCTATTTGGAACTTTTGGGTCTGTATCCTTATGTGAGTTTGTTTTCTGGAAAAAGATTAGCATTTTAAATTTATTATCTTTCCAAAAACAGGCCGAAAAAGGAAAAGAGGAAAAAATGTATTCATAGCTGTCATCCACTTAATTAAATGGAAAAAACCTATAATGTTATTGCTATTAGTAAATTTTACTTGATATTTTTTTGTTTTATTGAGCATATTTTACGGAAGAAAAAATCAATTCCAATGTTCAAATTGTTATTTATAGGTTTTAGTAATAAATGATTATACAAAGATTTTTTTAAATAAGGGTTTTCTCCTCTTATACTTATCAATTATCTTTAAATCAATATGCTTTATGACTTAGCCATCAAAGTAGTTCCGTCGGCCCAACTTCAGCATGCCACTAACTATGTTCTATATTACAGCCTATGACCCATATAATTCAAGTCTAGATTTTCTATATTCCGCATTTACTAGATTAGAACTAACGACACGTTATAAATAACTTAGTTTGAGGCACTTAATAACTTAGTTTGAAACAAGATAGTATTGTACTAAATATGAGCTTGAGTATAACTCAAATTTTCAAAGCTCAAGTACAATTAAATTTAAAATTTTGAACTTAAGCTCCATAAACAATAGTATTAAACAAACTTAACTTTGATTTGATTAAGTTTGTATAGACTCGATTTATATAAAAAAAAATTTATTCAAATTAATATAATTGTTATCTAAATTCAATTAGAATTCGATTGATATCTAAACTTGCTTGAATATTTACAAGCATCCACCAATCTGCAAAATTAATAATATATATATATATATATGAATGTAATGTCTTACCTACTAAGCATCCTCTAAACTTGCTCAACAACAACTTATATAACCAAAATACTAAAATAGAGATTAGGTAAGTATCACAATCCAACATTTCAAGTTCTATTAAAATTCACAAATTATTCATATACATTCACAAATCAAATAGATGAAACATTTTGCTATGTTTGTCTAGTTACAATCCTTAAGAAACCTATGAAACCACATATACATGCCCACAAATGAAAATACATCATCATGTGCTTATATCAATCATGTTTTAGTCATCCCATAACCATCACTTTCCTATAGATTTGTTTACCAAAATCTACCACTTATCTTATATGGTTACAAACTTTATAACATACCTCAAAGAACTATTTCCATTAAAGGCAAACACACTTTAAATTACAAAGAGAGAGGGAGAGAGATTTGCTCCTTGACACAAAAAGTTAATGCATTCTATCTGCATTTTAGTCAAACACTTAGGTATTTATTACTTGCACCTAAGATCGGTAAAGAAACTAAGCTCTTAGCTTATTATAAAGTAAAGTAATCATACACACATATATAAATATAAATAAGTGTCATGCCCCAAAGAGTACCCTAAACGTAGTAGTCCACCATATACGGTACTAAAACTTAAGAATGACTTCCCGAAGTCATACGAAAGCTTCAACACCATATGTAAAGCGTCTATCACAACAATAGGAGACACCGGTGGGATGTGTAGTTTGGGATAGTAAATACAACATACAAGAAATTTAGATAACCATATAATATTAACATTATAAGAATATAGTCCTTACATCTTCCTAGGGGCTTTCCCTTATAAATCTCCAAACAATCATAATATCAGCTTAGTCTTTCACCCAAGGAAACAATACTAAAACCAAAAGATATTAAAGGATATTTAGCCTAAGATCTTCAAAGAATTTCTAGAAGCTCCCTAAAACATAATCCCACTCGAGTATATGAAGTCATCGGGCATAAGAGAAATTGGTCCTGTTACAACAAAAGTCTATTAGAGTATAAGCATAACTAGCTTAGTGAGAATATTTCTGAATCAACGTACTCGTATCAATAATTTCAAACAAGTTATTAAACAAGCATATGCATGCATCAAGCAAGTGAACAAGTAATACACATGATCTACCGGAAATCATATGTTTTAAATGGATTTACCCCTCCATTTAGTGGTTAGGTGTTTCAAGCTCTTTAAAACCCATATTTGAAATCCAACTTATGTAGTTTATTTCTAACTCTTACTCGCCTATCCTGAAATAGTTCTTTCTGGCTCCTATTCGCCCATCTTACAGACTTATAGCTCCTGTAAACCCCACTACTATACTCTTGTCCATCGAGTATAGTAGCTAATGATATGAAACTAACTACGTGATATGTATGAATCAATTAATATATATAACTTGAAATATGTAATTAAGGTATTTTAAAGCGATCATAGAATTGCAGACATTCTAGGATGGTAATAATAGAACACAATTTGATTTAACAAGAATTCATATCCCGATATGCTTAGTATTCTTTCAATCAATGTTATCATACAAAATTCATTTTTATCTTTTCCTACTTCTAGTGCCTTTAGCTACAAGCATAAATAAGTACGTAAAATGTATGAAATAAACTTACTCGGCCATCATTGCTAAAAACTCTTTACTCGTAATGGTCCTCCGAATATGGATCCTTCTAAACTTCGTTACCTAAACGAAAGAAATACACAAAATGAGTATTTCGTGGATTC
This sequence comes from Combretum micranthum, assembly GCA_024138025.1. NCBI lineage: Eukaryota > Viridiplantae > Streptophyta > Magnoliopsida > Myrtales > Combretaceae > Combretum > Combretum micranthum. The sequence continues at coordinate 731,080 of JAMXBD010000598.1, forward strand.
TCTTCTTGAACTTTCTAATTTTATTCTAGCATTTGTGTCAAAATTCGGATAAGAGGAAATCCGAACTTAAAATGGCCATAACTAGCTCATTTTAACTCGAAATTTCGCATATAATATACCATTTTCTGCCTATTCGAAAATATCTATCCATTTCTAAGGTTATTTTTGTCATAAAAAGCCATTGGGGTTGCAAATTACTACAGTACAGAATAGTCACGAATTTCATAGTCCACAAAATATGATTTTCCCAAACTTCTCTTTACTAAAAAATCCTTAAGCAAAATATATGGATATTTATATAGTTGAAAAATCCTTTGAACATATATCTATACTCATATCATATGCATGATTTTTGTAGTGTTGTCTCAACATTGATATTTCACAAGCAATTTGTCTTTAAGAGTTTTAAAAGATGAAACTTAGAAAATTTTTCCTTTTTAAATTGCTAGAAGGAAACTTCAAAATTCTTGAATTGTTATAAGTGAGTGTTTTCCTATTATAATTCAATTTCCTATCTTTTCAAAAGTAAATTAATTTCCAAAAATTTGGTTCTTTAAATTATCTACCAACTTTATTTCCAGTGATTGAAAAATAGGCTTTTCAAAATTTTTCTTAAGTTGTTGGTATGGTCAAATATTTAGAGTTATGTTAAATGTATGTTTTCCTCTCATTTATATATCCTTTTCCTTCTTTAGAAAATACGTTTACCTTTAGAACTTTACTTTCTTGGTAAATTTTATTTTTCTAAGTTGGTTTCTAAAATAGTGAGTTGATTTTTACCTTGATTTGAAAAACTTTTTTTATTCTTAATATTTATCAAGTGGTGGAATAATTATTTTAGATAAGTTTATAAGAAAAGCTTTCTTAATAAAGAATTTTCAATATTAGAACTTCACAAAAATTTCATCTTAATTTTAAAAAGAGAGTAATAATGTAAAAATCAAGTTTTGAAGAAACTTTCTTAGTATGTGATTTTTGAAGTCTATAGTGAACCTATTTAAGTTTTATAAAAGAAATAGTTGATTTAAATTCTATCTTTATGGAGTATTTAGTTTTGATTTATAAAAGAAATGAGTTTCTTACATTTGAAGAAATTTTCAGCACTAATACTTTAAAACTTATGATTAACTTGTCTAGGCTTTTGAAAAGAATTTATTAAAAACAATACTTAGACTTCTTGTTGAAAAATCCTTTGTTGAGAAATCTAGTTCACTTTTCCTTGTTTAAGAAAGAACCCATTTTTATTTTTATTTAAGAAGACAACAACATTCTAATCATGCATGAATATGATTATGTAGCAATGAAAAAGTAAGAATAATACATAATAAGATAGAAAGAAATACTCATGAGCAAGTAAACGTAATAATATGGTTAAGCATTGGGAATCTTAGCTTCATCAAGGTATCCCGATCATGTATTGGGAGCCTTAACTTCATTAAGGCAACTCGAGACTAAGAATAGACTAGTCTCAAAAAGAAAAGAAAAGAAAGAAAATCGTTTTGACTTGATAAGGACAAGTCTAAGACTAGTCTTTCTAATCTTAATAAATTGCTTGAAATAAGTAAATAAGTAAATTTGCAAGGTATGAATAAATAAATAAATGTTATGTTAGTGAGCTCATATGCACTAGGAAATATATATACATAAATATATTTACTAACACATAAGAGTTAGATTAGGATAATAACAATAACATAATAACATAACAATAACAATAAAACAACATAATAGTAAAATAAGTTTTGTTCATGAACACGAACAAAATATGAACATAGTGTTGCTTCCATAACAATTATTTGTTTAGGAAACAAACACTATAGTCATGCTAAGTTGCATGATATGGTAAAGAGATATAGGTAGGATTTTACCTAAGGTTTAATGGAGGATTTGAAAAGAGATGAATGGGTAGTGTATTTGTTATTTTTCTTGAAGAGTAGTAAATGGTAGAGAGTGTTTTGAGAGGAGATTGTTGGAGAGAGGATTTGAGAGGAAATTTTGGTAGAGTTTTGTTATGTAAAATGAATGTATAAAAGAATGAAGGAGGGATGGGTTATTTATAGAATTTTGGAGTAAAAATTAGATGTAATAAAATAAATTGAAAAAGAAATATATTGAGAAAAGAGAGAGGGAAGGCCGACGGCATCATGGGGAGAAGAGAGAGTGTTTTGATTAAGTTTTGTATTTTTGTAATGAAAAGAAGTAATGTGTAACGTATGATGTGAATAAAGTTGTGTTGGAAATATAAAAGTGTAAGAGTAGATGTGTAGGTTGTAAGAAATAGGTTGTAAAAAAAAATAGAGATAGTGAAATAGTAATGAATAGTAGAAATAGTACTATAAATAGTAGACTAGATAAATAAAATACCGGTAGTAATAAAAATATGCGTAAACGACCTATATCAAATATTTTTAGTTATAAAAAAATTGTGAAACTGATATTTTTGAAATCCTGGTATAGTTACGAGTCTTTTGGTGTCATCGGAATATTTTTACCGTCCAGTGTTCCAAGGTATGAATTTCAAAAACTAATCCCGTTCGGATCGGAAAGACACTAGAAATAGGCGAATATGATATTTTTATACTTCTCTATATTATTATGAATTCTTGTAAGCCATTAACTTAATTTCGTTTTCTAGGGTTTGAGAGCGCGGATTTACCGGAGTTGAAATTGTTAGGTTGTCTTAATCTTTGTTGACTCTTGAAACTCCGGTTTGACTAAGGTTAGGGTTTAATCTAACTTTACCATAGAAATTGAGGGGTTTACATTAGGGATCGGATAGATGGACCTTCTCATGCTCGGATTTTTGAGTCGAATGATTATTGAATTTTCTATTTTTGTTTTTAAAGATTTTCTTATGAAATCTTGTGATCGAAATTGTTTAAGGTTTGGTTTCAACTTGGGTCATGCTTTAGGGTTTCGATTCGGTATTCTAAAACCATTCTTGAAAAATTCGGGGATTTACAATAAGGCATAAGCACATCAAAGGATATATATTGGAATTCACAACCATAAGTACATGCTTAAACCAATTACTCGATTAAACATTAAGTTACTCTATTAAGTAATGCTTTCATTCACCATACTTTCATACCATTGTTGTTTCAATCTTAGTTTAGGTTTAACTCCAAAGGTGATTTTTGCACACTTATGCTTGCGCGCTTCTACTACATTTGGTAAATCCAAAGACATCAAATTGCTTTTACTTATCTCCTCTAAATCAAATGGCAAGCATTAGTCGTGTTATGCATTAGTATTGAATCGTTTTGGATTTTGATCATCGTACAATATTATCTTTTAGGCTCAAAATTACCATCTCCAATCCTTTAAAAAACAAATCACAATTATCTTCCATAATTGAGTTTTCTCATTATACGTATTTCCAACCATCTGGACAACCACATGGTTATCATTAATTGCGTGCAAGTCATAAACTTATTGAACCTTAGTAAAAAACTAACCATGTTTAGGTTATAATTTATCAAGTTGACTTAAAATCAACCTCAAACTTATTGGATGGTGCTTTGAACCAAAGAACTTGATTGAAATAAAAAATATAATTTTGAAACAACACAGATACATATGAGTTTGGCTCAAATCATAGAACTCACACTCTTAATGCAATTGAAATTGTGGTTTAGGACATAGACACATGCTCGAATCATAAGTTTAACTAGAATAACATGACTTGTGAGAGGAGTGTGTTATTATCGGTTGATTGTAAATGGATTACTTGAGAGAGATATTCATATTATAATTAGGATTTTGCAACTCAAGAGAGAAGCAAATGCCTCTGAGTTTAGTTAAAATCCAAATAAACAAACCTGATTATAACTACAATGTAACGAATGAAAATCCAAGCCATACACTTACATGATCCCAAACTTATTTATTGAAGAAGTTTCTAAGAGTAATTTTAGTGTTAGTTTAGTTATAATTTGTAGTGGTGAATTGTTAGAAGTAGTTTAATTAATTTAGAAATTTGAATAATCCCATTTCAACTGCCTAGATTAGAACAAAAATTGCTATAGTCTAGTACATAGTCATGAACTCCCAGTAGATTTGATGTTGTACTCACCAGTATTTATTACTATATACACACTTAATATATTGACAGATAGTTTTACGCTAAAACATAGCTTTAACCCAAGAAGCATATCAGCGACCCAACAAGTTACTATGATAAATCATTATAAGGGCACTATGAGTACTTTCACACATCATATCAAACTACAAAATTATGAACTCATATATCAAATTAAATTATCAATATTGATAAGGACTAATGTGGTGTTATTAAAGAAGTACCACTAATAATAAATAATTATTCCTTTTAACTTATCTTCAAAGTGTGTTATCGAAGTATGAGTGTTTCACTGTTGCTTTGTTACAATTAAATTAAAAATCCAGATTGTTTGTTGTTGCATTTGAATAAGTGCATATGATCATATTATGTATACTTTTATCGTTGTCATACTAAGTGTCAATCCATTCCTTCGTTTTCAAGTTATGAAGATGATTTAATTTGGATACTATGATTACATAGATTATGGGTTGGATATTGATGAGAGATTGAACAAGTAGGACATTTAAATGCATTAGATATTTTAATGTTATGTTTTGATAGTTAACATATTGTGAGAATTTTTTATAGGAATCAACTTCCAACTGGTCTTATTACAAGAGCCCGAGCTAAGAGGTTACAAAATATAGTTTTGAGAATTCTATCAAATCTACCTTCTGAAGATGAATTCGACTTTCTAAATGGCTATAGGGTGTATTGCACAAAGGAACATAGATCAATTTGTAAGAACTTAGAAGAAGAACTTGAAGAAGTTGAAGAAAACAGGTCAATCACGGTCATGACACAAGCCGTTTTTGGAAAATGAAGGAACAGAGGAGATCACGGGCGACATCACGCTCGTAACAAGGGGCGTTATCTCAATGTTTGAAATTTTGCTCCGAGGAGATCACGGCCTACACTATGGCCATGATGGTGGCTATTATCTCAATTACGGTTGTTTCTTGCACATTATCAACGTTATATAATTGGGTCAAAGGAGATCGTAGCCTCTTATACGACCATGATGGGCCCCATGAACATCGATAATGCCCATTATCGAGGGTATGGCCAATGTTCTATCTTTTGCATGAATTTTTATTGTTTAAATTGTATTATTTACAAGTTTGCAATTATGTTAGGTTAATATAAATACCCCCTTCTATTAGAAAACCCTAGCAAGACACATTATATTTCAACTTTCTTTGTATTTGCCTTTCGTATTGAGAGCAAAACATTGTGTTCTTATCAATCTATCGAAAATTGTGGCAAATAACCACTCGATCTAGCTTGTGCGTTATATCAAGTGAGTGAAAGTGTAGTTTAGGTTATTATTGGTGCATAATATCCACTAATAACGCCATTCATATCCTTATTTTCATTGCAAACCAATTTTCAAGGCCTACCACGTCATAAAACAAGCTTGGAGTGTATCAATTTTCCCTATATTTTTGAGTGATTAATTTATCTTTATTTTTTGTTGCAATTCAAGTGATTGATAAACTTAATTAAGGATTTCTTAAACTAGAATTTAGTTAGAAATTCATTTACTTAAGACAACCTTTGCACATAACACTTAAATTTCATACATGGCGAAACCATTGACCCTCTAAACCCTATTTGGAGCATTACCGTATTAATGTGTGAAAACCCAAAACTTCAAAAGATTTAATGAAAAAGCTTTTTTCACAAAGGCTCCCCGAACAAATTGCCTTTCTCCTTTGCCATCCTATTAATCTCGAATGTTAGTGGCAAAAGGAAAACTGCCTACCCATGGGGTCGAACATGCTAAAATATGATCCTTCAAAGTTTTGCAGCCCATATATATAATTATCCTTTAATCAATGGCATAAACTCATGAGTTCAATATAAAATTGTACAATTTTGGTTTAAGATCATGTCTTTAGACCGTGATATAAATTCACTCCTAATAGGACCATATTACAAAGAAAAGTTTAGGAAAGGATGTAGGTTTATCTTTTTAGCAAAATTTAGACATTTTCTCTGTAATTATCGCATATTTTCCACAAATAAAATTCTTATTTGCATCTATTATGAATTCATCTGCTATATTTAACTTCTAATGATTCTTTTTAATTTATTTAGTTAATGAGATGTTTAATGGACTATGGAAAAATTATGCCACAGAATTTTGTATCTTATTTGACACGTTCTGTAGACTGACTTTAGATAGCATGTCCCATATTGAGGGACCCAGGAGTATAAATGTTGCCGCCTAAATAACAATGCTCCATGAGCTTATTGCGTGAGTGCGAGAGCCCAAATATTTATGAATCATACACCAAAACATTGTCATATTTTACATTATACTAAATAAAATTTGAAAACAATTTTGCTATGTAAATTATGGTGAACAATTTTGGTATGTGAAAAATAAAAGATTTGATAACAAGCCGGACTTTAATTTTCCTGTTCTGTAAAATCAAGAAACAGGTTTCGTGCCCAATACACGTTCTCACAATTCCTCTGCAAAATTTCATTCTAATAGCTAATTACAAGTAGGATAGACCTTGAGGGAATACCTGGTATCTTTTCTATGTTGAATAACGCGTTGTATTGACTGACTCAAGATACATGTTCCACGTCAAAAGCCTTAATAGTGAGAAGCAATTCAATATTTATTACAGGTCACATGTTATGTACATAAAATATTGATAAATTAATATTTATAACGAATACAAAATAATGCTCTGGATGCTTATTATATGAAAGTAAGAGCCCAAGTCTTTAATAAATGATCCACCAAAATATATCATATTTTTTATGGTACAAAATAATTCCTTTTACATCATCTTGTGAAAAGAGAAATGATTAAGAACATTTTACTAATCGAGGTAAAAGGTTTGATAACAGTATCTTAAACAAAAGTAGAGTCCAATTTGTCCGTTGAATAAAATTTTCAAAAATTATATAATTTCATGTGATTATTTTCAACTAATTGATAAAAAGATAAATAATCTAATTAGCTCGTATAGAGTAGATGAATCTTTTGTATAAAAATAGGATAAAAATATGCAACTTTCTCGTAGATTATTTCATTTTTAGCCATCATTTAAAAATAATTACATAAATACAACTTAGATAAAAATAATTACATAATTATCATCGCTAACATGCGATATAGAATTTGTACGTGTATTGCATGACTAACATGCAATATACGTGAAATTATTCAGACATGTATCATATATTGATCATGCGATAATCAAACAAACCTATATCGCATGACCAACATGCAATATAACTTAGCTTAAAAATTCACTCAAATACACCGCTATATTGTATCTTGGAAATATGATACATGTGTAAAATAGTGTATTGTATTTCTGTAAATGCAGGGTTCTTGATGATAGCGGTCACGTACACGTCACGTGGATTTCGTGCCTAGTACGTGATTTCAGAATGCTGCTGAGGAAATGACACTTGATGACGGGATGACTTGGAGAGAATGACAAGGGAGGAACAGGTAGTCTCAGTATCTCAAATGCACAAGTGACAGATAAGGGAGTTGAGTAGACCTTGCGCGTCAACCTTATAGTTCTTGAGTAGTTGGAATAGAAATCACTTGAGTTGCCTTGTTTTATCTTCTTGAATAGAACCTTCTTTATAGACTATTGTTTGTCTTCTCTCTTCAAAAGTTCTTTTTTAAGGAGGAGGAGTGACTGAATATTTACAGGCATTTGGCGTGGATGACGATCGTTAGATCACCTTAGTGATTGATGGATGAGATGGAGCAAGATCAAATCATGCTTATCATGAATGAGCTCCTCATGGGCCAAGACCTGTAGTCATTTCCTATGTGTGCATGAGCTTAAGAAAGGTTGTATACGGCAGACCGGCCCAACGATCCCTGTTCCAAGCCCATCAAGTCAGATCTCCTTAAGCCATCACAATAATCGAACTGGACTTATTAGGCTCTGTCACTTAGCCTATGAGTCAAGCCTAAATAAATAAATAATATTTATTTTTTAAAGTCTATTTACAATTTCTAAAATGTAATATAGCAATAATATTTTAGTAATTATTTTTAATGTAATTTTTTGGCCCATTTTAATACAATTTTTATTTTTCTAATTATTTTTCAGGAATGATAGGCACGCGTTTAACCCATTTTCACAAAGAAATAATATGCTCTCTTGCAACATGGGTGGAAGGATGAGAGATGGAAGTTATAGAAAGGTAAATAAAAGTATTTTGGGACCAATAGCAGTGGAAATGTGCAACCTTTTTCCAAGAGACACAAATGGGTGTCTAGGTGAAAATAAAAATAAAATGTTTTGGGACCATTATTTGTTCTCGATAAACGAGTCACCCCTCCAAATCCAAAGGGTGGATGCAAACGGTGAAATGTGTGTACTAGGTGCTTCCTTTAATTCCTGGGGTCCAACAATAACAAGGAAAAGAATCTGCATTAATGTGTGAAAGCCCTTGCGATGCTCTTAGTCACAAAATTTAGTTGCAAAGGAAAAACCACCAGAAACAGGGTCGGAATTGCTAAAATTTGATCCTTAAAGATTTGTAGCTTGTTTAATTATCCTTTATTTTGTGACATAAAATCATAAGTTCCATATGTAATAGGACTGATTTTATTTTGGGATTATGTCCTCGAGTTAATTCTAGAGTAGTCTAAAACGGTGTTATAAACTCACTTCTAAAAGGATCATATATTAATAAATTTTTTTAAAAGATTATAGATTTATCATTTTTAACAAAATTTAGACATTTTATCTGTCATTATTGTGTATTTTCAACAAATAAAATTTTTATTTGCATTTATTAAGATATTATATGCTACGTTTCAGTTCTAGTGATTCTTTTAATTAATTAATTAATTAATTATTATTATTAGTAGTAATGGTAGTAGTAGTTTTTTTTTTTTTTTTTTTGAACATAGTTAGTAGTAGTAGTTGACCATGGAAAATTATGGCACAGAATGTTTTATCTTGTTTGATACGTTATATAGATCAACTTTAGCTAGTGTATCCTACTCCAAACTCCAAAGGACCCAGTAGTACAAACGTGGCCACCTAAACAACCATGCTTCAAAAGCTTGTCGTTTTCATAAAACCATATGCCAAAAAATATCGTACTTTTCATGATACTAGATAATTCCATCTACATAATCTTGTGAAATATATATATATATATACACACACGGTGATTAATTTTGCTATGTAAATTTAAAGATTCGCTTAACAAGACAGAATTTTATTCATCTGTTCTATATTATCAAGAAACAGAATTTCGGGCTCGATATGCACGTTCATAATTCCTCTGCAAAATATTACTCCTAATGGTTTATTACGTGGAGGATAAACCACGGAGAAAATACTTGGCATCATCTCTATGTTGAATAACGCGTACAGTTGACTGACTTTTAATAAATATCCCACCACCCAGAGCCGTAACAATTTAATAGGTATTATATAATATATAATAACATTTTTATATTATATAGCGTGCAAACTATGAGTTTTAATTATTTAAAAAACCTCTGCTTTCTTTTATTGCACTTGTTAAAATTTTTTTGGTATACATGTAACATACAATAACTACTAAATCTAGTTCTCCTAGTATTATAAATATGCCAACTGCATAACGATGTTCAAGAGGCTTGTTATATGAAAGTAAGAGCCCAAGTCTTCGATAAATTATACACCAAAGTATATCATACTTTCGATGATACTATATAATTCCGTTTGCATCATCCAGTGAAAATATACCATGGGAAATAAAAGATTTGATAACAATGTCCTAAGACACAGGCAAAGTTATGTATGTCTTTCAATAAAATTTTCTGAAATCATATAATTTCATGTAATTTGTCAACTAATCATGGAAGATAAATTATCTAATTAGCTCAAAGCTCTTATTCTCGTTAATGGAACCATTAAAAGTTGGAAGGAGAAAAAAAAAATGACGAAAAAAAAGTGCTGTCACTGTTCTCTCAACGTAACTGATGGGATACGTGCCTAACGTTCTTACAAATGATTTTCCAAGAGCCTAATGTGAAGTGTTAATGTTGACTAAAAGTAAATTAGGGATGCAATCGGGACGGATCTTTTGAAACCCGAATCCAATCCGATTCTTAATGAGTGTCCTAGAACCCGAGAAAAACCCTATCGGGTTTTTTTATCATTCCAAAACCTGACTCGATGGGGTTTTAAGGAATCCATAATCCGATCCGACCCGATTTCAAGATTTTTAATTTTTTTCTTTAAAAAAATAAAGAAAAAGAAAGAATTTTGTTTTAAGTTATTAATGATACAAACACTTATATTAAAAATAATGAATTTTAGACAATAATATCATATAAAAGGATACAAACACTTCATTTCCACTTACTTTCACATACATAGAATATAAATGGGATCTTTGCTTTAATAACTTAATATTTTTTACTTTTTTATATTTTAAATTTATGCCCAGTCAGATTTCCCAATAGGCCCTAGTAAACCTAAATCCAACCTGATAACTTATTGAATTTTTTTTTTAATCCTAAAATCCTATAGAGTTTTTAGCGGGTTGGACGATCAGTACCCTATAATGACCCGTCCCGCTTGCATTCCTAAAACGCTTGACCTATTCCAAACGTCTGTCAATGTTGACAGCTGATGAATGCTACCGATTTGGCTTTTTTCTCTTGACTTCTACATTGACCTGAAGTAAACTTCTTGTGATCATGGTTAGTTTATGTTTATCCTATAAGTCCGACAACATCTTGCGGAGGATGATGAAGTGGAAGAATGGCGAATAGATTTATGAAACATTATAAAAATTAGTCCACGGTAGTTTTGTAATTTTAAGTCTTATTTTAATACATACGAGCCAAGAAATAAAAACCATCATCTTTGGTAATGATCAACGTCATTTTTTAACAAATTCAGAGCCTTTAAAAATGTTTTTTTTTTTTTTAATTTTGGGAAACTTTTAATTTCATACCTTATAATAAAAATATCTGTTTTATATATTGTTTGTGCATTTTATTTGTATTATTTATTTATTTCATGTCGGTAGATTTTAGGAACTTTCAATTTCAATTTTTGTTTGCCTATTGTCTGAGTATGTAAAGAATCACTAGGAAAATTGGAAATCACGTTCTGGTGTTTGTGTATGAATTAACAGAATTTCGAGTTGGTTTTCCTCCATTAGCCTTATTTGATGGCAAAACTTTTAATGATGGAACATGATACAAGAGCGGTCTATCTACTACAGCTTGGATTGTAAATAGATATGCACCTGTTCTTTAGTAGAGTTATATGCAAATTTAAACCTCATTAAAGAAGAAGATCTTCAGCTCCAAGTCAAAGATCGGATAATTTGGAATACCAAGACTTCTAAACTGAAAAGTCATATTTAGCCCACAAAATTATAGTAGTTGGAAAAAAGTTTGTTGCTATATTCATAATTTTTAGTAGTTATGATTGCATAGATTATAGGTTGGATATTGATGAGAGACTGAATAAGCTAGATGTTTAGATGCGTATTGTTAAATAACAGATAACTATTTGTAATATATAAATACTAATAGTGGATTTTTTAAAAAAATATATATTATCTTATCTTATTTTGTTGGCCAAATATCATCTCATTTTTAAAAACTGATAAATATAAATATTTACTAATACTTAAATGATATTAATTAATTTATGGGACATGAGAGTTTCCTTACAACTCCCACATTTAAATGCTGTAAATTGTGACTTACAAAGATATGTATATGTATACGTTGCAGCTCTGCGGCACTTTAAAATGAGAAAATATGAGAGAACGTGTTGGTTTCAAATTTCCAGAACCCAAAGTCCCAAATTGTATATGTATAAAAGGAAATTCTGGACTAGAACCATATACGCTGTGTGAAGATTTTGAGCTAAACCTAGTATTAATTTAGACTATATATATATATATATATATATATGTATTTATATATTATATTAAGCTAGCCACAAGAGTTAAAAGTCTAATTTGCAATAATTTAGAAGCATTTTCGATGAGTTATAATGGGATTGTAAAACTAGTTTACCTATCTGAACCACTCTTAAATACCTATGTGTAACAAGAATAAGTACAAATCTTGAACCTATGACAAAATTCATTAAGTATCATTTTATCGAGTCGTTTTTGTCCCATTCCACAATCATCAAGGCAATCTAACAGATACCACCAAGCTTAAGGATCTAAATACTCAATAACATCTCTACTTGAGGAAGAGAGTAGAGATAAGATATTGTAATATTGTTATCTTATCTCGTCATTCTTTTTAAATGGTTCCTTGAGATATTATATCTACGCTATTTTTTAAAATAATGTGAAACATAAGAGTACTCATACAATATTCACGTGAGATCCTCTAATCTATAACAACGATTCTAAAAAAGAATGTCCATCTGTAAAAATCTGCTTTCTTTTACTCATATCTATTGAAATAGATTATGAATTATGCAATTTTTATATATTATGTGTTTGAAATGCTTAATGATAATCTAAGTAATCTTGTAATATGAGCAAAAGGGAGGATAGGTTAACTTGAAGTTTTGTGAAAAGATTCGAAACAATTCTTATCAAGAGCAAAAGAGAGTATATAGAGCAAAAAGGCTAAAACTCTTATAAATTCTCTAGACTTCTTTTGTCTAAAGCAAAAGGGTAACCTTTTGATTTGGAGATTTTTCCCAAACATCAGTAAAGAGATATGACTTTTTATCAAAGTTTAAGAGTTTTAGTTATTAGTCATATGTGTTTGTGGTTGGAGATCTAGATCCATTTATAATCAAATCTAATAGATATCATTCAAGTGTTGAAGGTTATAAGTCCTTAGAAGAGTTGTAGTATTTGAAAATTGTTCAAATCTATAAAAATATGTTGCTTTTTCTATTTTTGCTATTTTTCACATGAGTTTTCTTGAATATTTTAGAATTTTCTCTTTCTTCATACTACTATGCAATACAAAACATCTCATATATATAAAATTGTGATTCGATGTCCATAGATTTATTGTTCAAGTATTATGACTTATTGTACTTGGGAGATTTCATATTCAACTTCTATAGCAAATTTAGTTTTAAAAGGATGAATTCTCAAGAAAAGCGAATCATCAGTCACATTAAATCTTTCTATCAATTTTTAATTTCACCAATCTCATATTATTTTAGCAATATCTTAGTCAAAGCTGAAATAATCCTCATATTTTTATAGCAAAACTATTTGTTTTTTTTTTTTTGAATTCTACTATAAGTAATCCATGTATTATTGAGTGATTGTTTTATTTTTGTTTTCCACTGCAATTCAATTAATTAATAAACTTAATTAAGAATTTCCTAATCTAAAATATGATAAGAAATTCATTTAGCTAAGAAAACCTTTGCATAAAATACATACAAATCACAAATGGCAAAACCATTAACGCTCTAAACTTTATTTGAGGCATAATGACATTAACATGTGAATGCATTATCGTGTGAAAACCTTAAATTTCAAAAGATTTAATAAAAAAGCTTGTTTTACAAAAGTTCTTCAGACAAATTGCCTTTCTCCTTTGCCATCCTGTTAGTCTCAAAAGTTAGCAGCAAAGGAAAACTGCTAGAAATAGGTCGAACATGTTGAAATATGATCCTTCAAAGTTTTGCAGCTCATATATATAATCATCCTTTAATATGTGGCATAAACTCATGAGTTTAATATAAAGTTTGTTAGGGTACAAGTGTAAAAGTTGAAAAAATCTCACATGAAAAATATGAGACTTATGTGAAGAGCTTATAAGAACGTAGATTTATTCTTTTAGCAAAATGTAAACGTTTTCTCATTAATTATCGTGTATTTTCAACAAATAAAATTCTTATTTGTATCTATTGCGAATTCACCTGCTATGTTTAATTTCTAATGATTCTTTTAATTTATTTAGTTAAGGAGATGTTTAATAGACTGGAAAAATTATGCCATAGAATTTTCTAGCTTATTTAACACGTTCTATAAATTCACTTTAGATAGCATGTCCTGTATGAGGGACCCAGTAGTATAAACGTGGCTACCTAAATAACAATGCTCCAAAAGCTTGTTGCGTGAGTGTGAGAACCCAATACGGCGGCAGAAATGGAAATACTTTATGAAAATTTAGGAAAAAAAATAAATTGGTATTTAATGACATGGTAGAAAAATTGACGATGTTTTATTTAAATTTGGAAAAGAAATTGAATTTTGTTTGTCTTATTAATTATTTTGATGTTTATAGATTTTTAGGAACTTTGCTTTATGTGTCATCTATAGCATTTTTTTTCGCCATTTAATTATATTTATATAACCATAGACTTTTAAGAAATTTTCCCTTTTTGTAAATTTTGTCTTTTTTTATATGTAAATGTATGTTTTAGGATATATAAAAAAAAAAAGATGTCAGTTATTATAGAAATAGAAATCTGAGCTATTTTGCTCTATGTTTCCCAAAATTTCCGAAATATTCAATTGTTATTCCAATTTTGGATGTTAGTTTTCTAAGTATCGTAGAATCAATAAATAATTAAAAATTACTTTTTGAGTGTTTTGAGAATTTATGAAATTATGATATTTTCTTACACCATACGCTGCATCACAAATATTTATGAACCATGCACCAAAACGTGTCATACTTTTCATTATACTGGATAATTTTATTTACATGATCTTCAGAAAATGGTGAACAATTTTGCCATGTAAAATAAAAGATTTGGTAACAAGCCGGACTTTAATCAAGAAACAGGTTTCGTGCCCTATGCACGTTCTCACAATTTCTCTGCAAAATTTCATTACTAATAGCTAATTACGGGTAGGATAGACCATGTAGGAAATAACCGGTGTCTTTTCTATGTTGAATAACGCGTTGCATTGATTGACACTGACTTAATATACATGTCCCATGTTAGGTATATAAAGTGTGTAAATATTAATAAGTTAACATTTATAAATAATTTTATTTGTATAACATGAATTGAATGTTTTTTCCCAGTAGTTTAAATGTGCCTTCTAAAAAATATATTATCCAACAAAATATATCATTTTTTTATGATACTAAATAATTCCGTTTACATCATCTTGTGACAAGAGAAATGATAAAGAACATTAATCATCTTAAGACAAAGGCAGAGTTCTATTTTTTTTTTTGTTCAATAAAATTTTCAAAAATTGTATAATTTCATCTGATTATTTTCAACTAATTGAGAAAAAGATAAATAATCTAAACAGAGAGAGAAGAAGAAGAAGAGAAGAAGAAGAATCGTCAGTGTTCAACGTAACTGATGGGATACGTACCTAACGTCCTTATGAATAATTTTCCAAGAGCTTCTTGTGAAATGTTATAGTTGACTCGAAGTAAACGCTTGATTTTTCGAAACTTCTGTCAATTGTGCCAGCTGCTGAATGCTACCTGTTTGTTTTATTCTCTTGACTTCGACATTGTTTGCTTCTTCCTTATTCATCCGAGATATTATCTTCATCATCAGTTGATTGTACTGGCAGTATTATCAAAATGGCTATTGTAAGAAGTAACTCAAGGAGGACTATATGTCTTGTGATCATTGTTTCTTTCATCTCCATGAATAGTTTATCCTATCAGTCCGACAGCATCTTGCCTGGGCAGTCTATAAATTACGGCCAGACCATAATTTCCCAAGGTGGCATTTTCGAATTGGGTTTCTATAACAATACTTATGATGAGTACCCAAGATATGTTGGAATATGGTACAAAAGTGATCCATACCATAGTGCAGTTTGGGTTGCAAATACAGATAGACCTATTACTGATTCTGACAATGATGATGCAAATTTAACCCTCACTAAAGAAGGTGATCTCCAGCTCCAGGTCAATGGCCGGATAATTTGGAATACCAACACTACCACAGCTGATCTCAATACAAGTAAGGCAGTACTTCTTGACAGCGGAAATCTCATAGTTGGATCAGATAGTTCACCTCATATGTGGGAGAGCTTCAATTATCCTACAGACACTTGGCTTCCTGGTGCCAAGATTGGTTTGGACGCGACAACTGGTAAGACAGATCCAACAATCCTCACAGCCTTGAATGATGAAGGTAACAGATCGTATTCATTTGGAATAGACTTAAGTGGATCAATGGAATTTCTTATCCGGAATAATGAGACCAACAAAACATCGAGGATTAGGGCTTCGGATTTCTCAAAGATGACCATGGGATTTAAATTGAATATCACATTCAATGTAAGTAGAACAAATGGGGTGAATTATGCCACGTACCAAACACTTAACAACTCTGCTCCAACTATAATGTTTCTAGACGGTGATGGACAGCTACGCCTATACATATGGAACATGAAAATTGCTTACTGGCTAAACGTTTGGACGAGACCAGACGTTTGTCATAGTTATGCTCCTTGTGGAAGCAATGGGATATGCACCATGAGTCAAAGCCCTCTATGTATCTGTCCCGAGGGTTTTGAGCCTAAATATAAATCGTATTGGCAGTTGGATGATTATTCTGGAGGTTGCGTTAAAAGAAATGGATCGCGATGTCTCAAGGACAAAGATAATTTCATAGCTCTGGTTAACATTCAATTGCAATGGCCCCTAAATGAATATCTGTCAAATGAAGGTGAAGATTGTGAATTCACCTGTGTAAATAACTGTAGTTGCACAGCTTATATCTTCGGGCGATCTTCTGGGCATGATAATACAACGGTATGCAAGATGTGGTATGGTGATCTTCCGGGCATTAGACAGGTAAATGATACGATTGATGGTCATACAATATTTGTGAGATCAGGTTCAGTTGAGCTTTCTAAGAGAGGTGAGAATGCTTACTAAATAATTAAGATGAGATCACTTTATTCGTATATTGTGGGCATGCCATTATTCCTAGTTATACTAATAATAGGCGCATACATTATGCTTGTGCAAAAATTATGCAAAATTGGATAATTAAAATTCAAAGTTTTTCATAATTATTGAGTTAAACTATTTATAATTTATACGACTGATGATCTAAAAAAAGTAAAAATAATCCATAAACACATGGTGCGAAAACGCGTGATACAAAAGGAAGCATATAAAAATCGTAGTAATACATATGGCTGTTTTAACCAACAAAATCAACAACTTTTTTTTACTTGTTAAATTTTGGAAAACTTATCACCAAAAATAGCTGTGATTGTCATGCATTAAAGTAGTGACACGAACAATGTTACCTTTAACTACGTAAATGTGAGTGAAATTCTGTAAAAGAAACCATTTAATGTAGTAAATTACAATGACAACCTTATACTGAATAAGCACAATATCTGACCATGGCAAGGCACGAAGTAATTAAATATGTATGTGTACATGGTGATTGTGGGAAAGCTAAAAGAAATAGAACATCGCACTAAAAAGTCATAAATAGACCCAGCCGCTTTAATAATTTTGAAAATAATAAAGCACGGATGATGATGCCACACTCTACAACGACTGTGAAGACACCATATGCTCCTCTATGTAGAAGATTCTCATAGATATTTATAATTTCACATTAACCAAATCTTGTGATTATGATTTCTTTCATTTCCACAGCCATCTTGCCTAGTCAATCTATAGTGGCCTACTCCTACCGGAACATAACTTCCGAAGGAGGCATATTCGAATTGGGTTTCTATCGCTCTGTTTATGTTGGAATATGGTACAAGAGTGATCCATCTACTGCAGTTTGGATTGCAAATAAAGATACACCTATTCCAGATTCTGACATATATGATGCATATTTAACCCTCACTAAAGAAGGTGATCTCCAGCTCCAGGTCAATGGCCGGATAATTTGGAATACCAACACTACCACAGCTGATCTCAATACAAGTAAGGCAGTACTTCTTGACAGCGGAAATCTCGTAGTTGGATCAGATAGTTCACCTCATATGTGGGAGAGCTTCAATTATCCTACAGACACTTGGCTTCCTGGTGCCAAGATTGGTTTGGACGCGACAACTGGTAAGACAGATCCAACAATCCTCACAGCCTTGAATTATGAAGGTAACAGATCGTATTCATTTGGAATAGACTTAAATGGATCAATGGAATTTCTTAACCGGAATAATGAAACCAGCACAACATCGAGGATTAGGGCTTCAGATTTCCCAAAGATGACCATGGAATCTCAATTGAATATCACATTCAATGTAAGTACAACGAATGGGGTCAATTATGCCACATACCAGACACTCAACAACTCTACTTCAACTAGGATGGTTCTAGACCATGATGGACAGCTACGCCTGTACATATGGAACATGAAAAGTGCTTATTGGCTAAACGTTTGGACGAGACCAGACGTTTATGATTGCGATATTCCTTGTGGAAGCAATGGGATATTCACCATGGGTCAGAGCCCTCCATGTATCTGTCCCGAGGGTTTTGAGCCTAAATATAAATCGTATTGGCAGTTGGATGATTATTCTGGAGGTTGCGTTAAAAGAAATGGATCGCGATGTCTCAAGGACAAAGATGAATTCATAGCTATAGATAACATTGAAATGCCACCAAATCATCAGGTCCTATCTAATCGAAGTGATAAAGTTTGTCATATTGACTGTGCAGCCAACTGTAGTTGTTCAGCTTATTATAGCAACACTTCGGGATGTTACCTGTGGTTTGGTGATCTTGTGGACATGAGACAACCATATTATATGTCTGCTGGTGAAAAAATATTTTTCAGATTAGGTTCAAGGGAACTTCTGAAGAAAGGTAATATTGCTTACTAGTGCGCTTACTTGTTTCTTTGGCTTGACAGATAAATTTTAGCAACGTCCATAGTCCTAATTATGTATAATGGGAATGAAAATGTGCTTGATAGGGGCAAAAAGGGTGTTGCGGATCGGTCTGGGAGCTTCCATTTCCCTTTTTATCGTTGTTTTGGGATTAGTCTCCTATTATGTCTACCGAAAAGAGATCACAAAAGGTAATAGATAAATATGTTAAGTAATTGTTCAGTTGCTTCAAGAACTTCAAATTTACTATCATATCAAATTGACTTAAAAGTTCTCTTACCTTGCTATATGTCCACTTCAACTTGAAGCAGGTCTTAAGGATAGAGGACAAGATCTGCTCTCACTCGATTTGGAAATGACCAATGAGAGACATGCGAATCAAGAACGAAGTGACAGCGATCGTCAAAAAGGAAATAAAGATCTAGCTTTGCCAATATTTAGTTTATCGAGTGTATTTTCTGCAACGGATAATTTTTCCCCTTCAAATAAGCTTGGAGAAGGGGGTTTTGGGTCAGTATACAAGGTAAGCCATTTAGATTGTCATTCACCGACTAAAAGTTATAACAAACAAGATTAAAAAAAGGAAAAAAAAAAGAGAAAATTTACATTTTCAATGCTACTGCCACTCTTGTCTCTTCATTCCTAGGAGAATTGAAAAATACATTTTTTGTTTGTAGCTCCCATCATTAAGAGGTTCACAAACATGTTCATACAACTCTATGTTTCCTTTTAGGGTAAGTTGCGCAATGGTCATGAAGTGGCAATAAAAAGACTATCAAAGCATTCAAGTCAAGGACTTGGTGAATTGATCAATGAGGCGAAGTTGATTGCCAAACTCAAGCATACAAATCTTGTCAGACTCTTAGGCTGCTGCATTCAAAAAGATGAAAAGATATTGATCTATGAATTCATGCCAAACAAAAGCCTTGATTTTTTCCTTTTTGGTCGATCATTATTCTCTAGACACTTTATCCTTAGGTAGAACATAATTTATAATTATCATAATTTCCATAAGTTTATCTAAAATGAAATGCACCTTGATGACATGTTTATAGATCCAATGAAAAAGAAGATGCTAGATTGGAGCAAACGTATGAGCATAATTGAAGGAATTGGTCAAGGGCTTCTCTATCTCCATCACTACTCTAGACTAAGAATCATCCATAGAGATTTGAAAGCTAGTAACATCCTCTTGGATGCAGACATGAAACCAAAAATATCAGATTTTGGCTTGGCAAGAATCTTTGGAGGAAATCAGTCACATGCCAATACAAAGCATGTAGTTGGGACCATGTACGTTAAATTCCTTAAAACATCAAGTGAGCAAACCTTATCAGTCACATTTACCTTCTTCAAATGGTTATCTTCTCATACTTTCATCACATTTATTGCATGCAGTGGATATATACCCCCTGAATATGCTTTGGAAGGCCTTTTCTCAATAAAAACAGATGTGTTCAGTTTTGGAGTTTTACTTCTAGAAATTTTAAGTGGAGAAAGGAATACTAGTTTTCGTCATGAAGACTGCCTCAATCTCCTTGGATATGTAAGTAGCAATATTGTTTTCACATTTGCAGACTACTATGTAATCTTATTAACTTGTGCATCTGACTTGGCATTTGATTTTCAGGCGTGGAAGTTGTGGACGAATGAGACACCACTTGAAATACTAGATCCAACCTTGAAAACATCTTGCGATTTGTCTACAGCTTTGAGATGTATTCACGTGGGGCTTTTATGTGTTCAGGAACATCCAAATGATAGACCTAATATGTCGGATATAGTTGCCATGATGGCAAATGAGACAAAAGTTATTGGTGTACAACCCAAGCAACCAGCTTATATGGGTAGGAGAAGAGCCGCAGAAGCACCACCTGAGAGATTTTCGTTAAACGAATTAACTTATTCGATAATGCAACCACGTTAGAATCTTCTTGAGTTTCACTGTTTGACAATTAGACGGCAAGTATGAATTTTCTGTTAAACAAAAGGTTCCTGTGAATTTCCCGTCAATATTCTGCTCAACAATATGTTCATGTGAATTTCCCATGCAGGGTTGGAAACACTAGCCTAACTGCACTATATTATCAATGAGTTTCTGAATCTCGGAAGAAACACAAATGAGGCCTTGATGGAAAATAAGTGTAATTGAATGCATTGCTTATCTTGCATGATTTATCATCTGTTATGATGTGTCCATCCGCTATGCACTTCTCACTGCACTGAAACAGGGGTTGCTAGCAGTAATTTTCATATGTTTATTACATTTGGATCTGAATACATTTTCTTATTACAGATGATGATTCTCAGATGGTTTGTAGAAAAATCATAATAATAGTAGCATGCTAAGCATGTAATGTACACTATAATAGATTTTGAAAGTGATGAATTTATTCCATGTCCAATCTTATCACTTTTCTACTCTTGTGAGCCGTAACGTTTAACTAAAACCCAAAAACCCATTAAGTGAACTAGTTAATTAGATAAGGATAGTTAAACTTCTAAATATGATACAAGTGTCTTTCCACCCTCGTACTTAGGAGACTACCGTTGTTTAGCTTAATACATTTGAATAATATTGCAATGTCTTCTCTGTTCACTATCATCCAGCAGTGCTATCATGGCTTATATCCTTTGAAAAGAAAAATATTTTATTATTTCCGTTTCTCATTGCTGTCATGCTGCAAAATGAATGAACTCAAACCAAGCATGGACCGAGACTCATTTATGGAGTTTCTATTGTATCTCCTGGGTAATATGGTAACAATCGACTTGGCCTAGAGTATGTCTGTTGAATTTTTAATTTAAATTTTTTAGAAGATGAAGGCAATTGATTTGGGGTTTATTTCTTTAATTCATATTTGGGTTCAGGGTTCCATTGATTTGGAGCCTTATTTGGATTGGCTATTTTGTGGTTTTGATGGCTTGATACTGTGTGATGAAGTTGGAAGAAAATTTTTAAGAGAGGAAAAAGCTTAAAGAGTTTATTTTGAATTAGAAAAAAAAAAATTGTCGATCAACAAAATTTTACATGGCAAGCTGCGGGCTATTGACGTTGTTATGGCTACGTCGACCAGTTATGGCAGACAGATGTTGGTCCAAATGGGTGGAATTAGAAAGCTGGACTCTTGAATCCGTCCTCAACAAATCCAGTCTCACAAACATATGATTCTTTGTCATTTTTCGTAATTAAAATAAAATCTAAAGAAATGCCAAGTCTATTTTTTATTAAATGTGATGACTCCTCTTCTATTGAGGAGGATGGGTAGAATGATGAAGTATCGCATAGGCATGGTAGGTCCCATGTAGAGGAAGAATAGAGGTATTGGAAATTGAGTATGAGAACATAGATACCCGAGCTTGATGGTAGCCTCCAACCAAAGGAATTCTTGGATTGATTGGCTACATTTGAGGAGATCCTAGAGTTTAAGGGGTTCCGAAGTGTTGGGATTACCAGGGCAACGAAAGTAGTAAAATACGTGGTGGATAACTGATAAATAAAATATCAGTAAAATAATTAAAATAAAATAAATGGCATCAGGAAATTTAATGTAGTTCACCTTTGTATAGGCTATATCCACAGGACCAACTCCAAAAATTTCTTCCACTATATAATAGTAGGCTTACGTAAGAGAGATTTCTCTAGAAAAATATTCTAGAAGTATAGTACAAATAATTAAGATAAACTCAATATAATGGCACAAAAGTATTTTCCAAACACCCAAAAATGACTTCACTATTTTGTCACTCTTTAAACATTATATCTCTCTCTAAATTTTATTTCATCAAAGCAAACTTTGCTTTGGTAGTTTTTCCAAGAACTCACACTCACAAAGCTTCATGCAGAAGGTGCCATGTCTTTTATAGGCAAATTAAGTCAATTAAATCTGACTAGAGAATTCCTAGTAGCGAACTTTGGCTACGCTTCCCTTTTTTGAAAAAAAAAATAATAATAATATATTGTGGGCCCTGATGTAGGACGGACCCACTAACAATTCTCCTCCTCCCAACTATATGGAGGGCTCCACCAATCCTGCTATTGATCGACGATATTCAAATTTATCCCTTGGAAGAACCTTTATCAACATGTATGATCCATTTTCATCAGTATGGATCTTTTCAAGCCATAATAGCTTCTTCTCCAATACATCTCTAATCCAATGGTATCTCACATCGATATGTTTTGATCTAAATGAGAGGAGGAATTCTTCCCAAGGTGAATTGCACTCTGACTATCGCAAAATAGCTTATACTTCTCTTGGTGGAAACCAAGTTCATTTAAGAATTATCTCATCCATAGAAACTCCTTACAAGCTCCAGGTACTATAATAAACTTTGCTTTAGTTGTTGAGAGCACAACACATTTCTTTAATATTGACTGCTATGTCATAGCTCCTCTTACCAATGAAATCAAGTATCTTGATGTAGACTTTTATGAGTCAACATCGCTAACCATATTTGCATTTGTGTAACCAACCAGCACAGGTTTTTCATCTCCAAAACACAAACACATTTTGGAGGTTCCACAAAGATATCTAAAAATCCATTTCACTTCAACCCAGTGTTCCTTTCCAGGATTTGAAAGGAACCGGCTTATTACTCCAACTAAGTGAGCAATATCTGGCCATGTACTTACCATGGCATATATCAAAATTCCAATAATGAAGCATATGGAACCTTATCCATCTCCTCCTTCTCTTTCTCAGTAGAAGCGCATTACTTGGAACTTAATCTAAAGTGATTAGCAAGAGGAAACTAACCACTTTAGCATTGTCTATATTAAACCTTTGAAGTACTTTCTCAATGTACTTCTTTTGTGACAACCATAATTTCTTAGCACCCCTGTCTCTAGTTATTTTCATACCAAGAATTGTCTTGCTAGCCTTAAGTCTTTCATAGCTGAAGACTTACTCAACTACTTCTTCAGGCTATTAATCCTTGGAAATATCCTGGCCAACGATCAACATATCATCCACATAAAGCAATAGAATAATGAAATCATTATCAAAGAATTTCTACATAAATAGGCAGTGATTGAAGTGGTCTTCTTGTAGCCTTGCTCCCTTGTAATCGACTCAAACTTCTTGTACCACTATTAGGTGTCTGTTTCAAGCCATATAGCTTTTCTTCGATTTGCAAACATAGTCCTCTTTTCCTTTAACGACAGAACCCTTTAGCTGCTCCATGTATATCTTTTCCTCCAAATTACCATGAAAGAAAGTTGTCTTCACATTCATCTGCTCAATCTCCAGGTGGAGACTTGTTGCTAACCCCACACTATTCGAATGGATGTCATTTTCATCACTAGTAAAAATATCTCATCGAAGTCAATCCCTTTCCTCTGGCTTTGAATCGTGGTTGTGGACCGTGTTCTTCATGCTTTATCCTGAACACTTGCTTGTTTTTCAAAGCCTTTTTATTTTTTGGTAACTTCACCAGCGGAAAAGTTTCATTCTTATGCAGGGATCTCATTTCATCTTGCATAGCCTCAATCTACTTCTTTTTGTGTTCAACATCCATTACTTCTACAAAGTCTTCTTATTCTCCTTCGTCAGTTAATAACACATACTGATTTGCGGGAGATCCAGTTTAGGGTTGTCAAACTCTAATAGATCTCCTTAGCTCAAGAGAACCCATTGGAGCTGGCGGTTGATCAGGAACACTATCATTATCAGAATCATCTAATGGAAACTCAAGGGAAGCATCTGCTTCATCTGTCTCAGGTTGGTCATTGCGTACTCATCTCCAACCTCTCTTGGCACCATTGTTAGAGGCATCATTTTTAGGTCTGTTGTACCACTACTAGAACTGGAAGCATTCTTTTGAGCCTTCCTTATATCCTTAATGGTCTCATCTTCAATAAACACAACATCACAGCTTCTCGCAAGCTTCTTCTGAATTGGATCATAAAACCTATAGCCAAACTAATCTTGACCATAGCCAATAAATACACATTGTCGTATCTTGACATCAAGCTTTGACCTCTCACCCTTTCAAATATGCACAATGGTTTTATAACCAAACACCTGCAAATGATCATAGGAAACATCTTTTGCTGACCATACTCTTTCAGGAGTATCAAACTGTAGAGGAACATATGGTGAAAGGTTTAATACTTGAACAACCATCAGTATGGCCTCACCTCAAAACATTTATGTCAACTTTGCATGTGATAGTAAACATCTGGCTCTCTCCATCAAAGTCCTGTTCATC
Organism: Combretum micranthum; assembly: GCA_024138025.1. Taxonomy (NCBI): domain Eukaryota; kingdom Viridiplantae; phylum Streptophyta; class Magnoliopsida; order Myrtales; family Combretaceae; genus Combretum; species Combretum micranthum. The sequence continues at coordinate 756,104 of JAMXBD010000598.1, forward strand.
TTCTCAGCTAAGCCATTTAACTGTGGTGTCTTTGGAGGTGCTGTTTGATATCAAACACCATGCTCTTTACGGTAAGCATGAAATAGTCTAAAATACTCTCCACCATTGTCTATTTAGATGCATTTCAACTTCTTATAGGTTCGTCTCTCAACTAGAGAAATAAATTGCTTGAAAGCATTTAATGCCTAATCTTTAGACTTCAAAAGATACACCCATGTCTTTCTAGAATGATCATAAGTGAAAGTCATAAAGTACTGAGCACTACCTAGTGACTTTGACATTGGTCCATACAAGTCTAAGTGTATAAAATCCAATACATTCTTCATTCTAGAAGGAGGGAAACTTTTGAAAGTAAACCTACTTTGCTTTCCCGCTAAACAATCAGTACACTTCTTCAGATGAACTTGATCCATTCTAGGTAACACATTCTTCTCGGCTAAATAAGTCATAATTTTCTCACTCATATGTCCTAAACATTTGTGCCAAAGCTCAATTGTACTGTCATTCTCCACCACATTCACAGCATCTTAGGAGAGTTTTGCTTTCATAAAGTACAGTTTAGAGAACTGCTTGCCTCTAGCCATTACCAGAGAACCTTTGGTAAGATTCCATTTGCCATCAAAGAAGGTATTACAGAAACCTTCATCATCTAGCCTGCCTGTTGAAATCAAATGCAAAGGAATATATGGAATATGCCTGACATCCTTTAAGACCAACCATGTACCATTCTCAGTCTCCAAACAAACATCTCATTTGCTTGTAATTTTTGAAAAATTCTTATCTCCCACTCTTACAACATCAAAATTACCTGACATGTAGAATGAGAAGAATTCTCCTCGAGATGTAGTATGAATGGTAGCACCACTATCAATTACCTAACTTGTCTCATGGATTGCAAGGTTGACATATCATTGTCATCATAGACAAGGTTGAACTCCTCGACAACATTCGCTTGTTCATCATCACTACTGTCGTCTTTCATTTATCATTTGCCTTTGTTCTTCTTTTGATACTGTTTGAACTTTCAACAAAACTTCTTTATATAACCCTTTTTCTTGCAGTGATGGCACTGAACATTAGTATATTTATTTGACTTTCCTCTACTCATGTCCCTTAACCTTGGACTTCTTCATGTGATGAAGAAGGTCCTTGTGTTCTTCTTCTCATTTATTCATTAAAAACTCCACTTTTGACAAATTCCATATTTACTATATCGTTTGGTGCAAAATCTGTAAGTGAAATCTTTAATGTCTCTCATGACTCAGTTAAGGAGGCTAGAATTAAAAAAGTAAGTACCTCATTGTCCAAATTTATGCCTATTCTTAACAATTGCTCCACGATCCCTTGAAAATTGTTCAACTGATTTGCCAGATATACCTTCTCGATGCTTCATCTAGCGTAGCTTTGTCAAGTAAAACAATTTGGTGTTATCGTTTTTAGAAGCATACATCTCCTCTAACTCATTCCACGAAATTTGTGCACGAGTCTTATTACAAATTTGATTGTTCACATTGTCTTCGACAAACTATCAAATAAAATCACTGTTGGGTTTGGGTCCAACTTACATGGGCCCATAATATAGTAAAAAAATAAAACCCTAGATATATAAAGAGTCTTTTTTCATTGTTGTCTTAGAGCAAAAGAAAAGAGAAGAGAGAAAAAACACAATATATACACTCCTAAGTCTAGAGAGAGATCTAGAGAGAGGATTTGTTGTGAATCCACCGGGTTGTGGTGTGATTGAGAGAGCCACTGATATAAACTAGTAAAGATTGTGTTTGTATTCCATTATTGTGTTAGCGGAGTTTTTTTTTGTGCGGCGGCGGTCCCATGGTTTTTTCCCACATTGGGGTTTTCTACGTTAAATCCTGGTGTTTATCGTCTATTTGATTTCATTGTATTTGTTAATCAATTAGGTAAGAAGAAAAAGAGCGATCTTTTCTTAACAAAGTGGAAAAGAAGCGATCTTTCCTTGAACAAAGTAGTAAAGGAGCGATCTTTTCCTAACAAAGTGGTATCAGAGCGTCCAAGTTTCAAAAAGAAATTAGGTTTTTTGCTGCACAGGGTTAAGGTTTCTTCATTTCAGAAATGGCTGAATCTTCAGGTACGATGATCAAACTAAATTCATCTAACTATTCAATTTGGAAATCTATGATGGGGGATCTTTTGTATTCTAAAGATCTGTATTTGCCATTGGAGGGTGATACTACAAAACCCCAGGATGAATCTGCTGTAGAATGGGCAATATTACATAGGAAGACTGTTGGTTATATTCGACAATGGGTTGATCAGAGTGTGTATCATCATGTGGCTCAGGAGACCAGGGCTGATGGCCTGTGGAAGAAGTTAGAATCCATGTATGAAAGGCAAACTGCCTTGAACAAAACTTCTTTGATTAGAAGAGTTGTTAATTTGAAATACAAGGAGGGTTCTAATATGACTGAGCACTTGAATGATTTTTAAGGGCTTGTAAACCAACTGACAGCAATGAACCTTGTGCTAGAGGATGAGATCCAGGCACTCCAGTTGTTGAGTTCCTTACCAGAAAGTTGGGAGACTCTAGTAGTATCAGTGAGTAATTCTGCTCCAGATGGGACCTTGACACTTGCCATGGTCAAGGACAGTTTGATCAATGAAGAGGCCAGAAGGAAGGACCTGGGTATTGGTTCAGACTTAAGGGCACTTGTTGCTGATAAATCTAAAAGGAGAGGTAGAAGCAAGCATAGAGGTGACAAATCTGACAGATCTGACAAGTCCAAGGGAAGATTTAAGTCAAGGGGTAAGAAAAACCTTAAATGTTTTTATTGTGACAAGCCAAAGCATTTCAAGAAAGATTATAGACTGTAGAAGAAAAAGCAAGGAAAGGATAAGGGCGATGACTCAGATGAGGATACCACTACTGCAGCAGCAGATAGTAAGGTTGTGGTTACATGGGATGAGGGTTGTATTAATTTTGCAAGTCATGACAGTGATTGGGTTTTGGATTCTGGTGCCTCCTTCCATGTAACAGCAGATGGTGAGTTTTTCTCATCCTATATTGTTGGTGATTATGGTAATGTTAGGATGGGAAATAACGAAACTTCAAAGATTATTGGCATTGGAAATGTTGCATTGCAAACTAATACAGGTTGTAGATCATTCTCAAGGATGTGAGATGTACTAGACATCCGCCTGAATCTGATCTGCAGGAAAGTTAGATGATGAAGGCTACCACAGTCAGTTTGGTGATGGGAAATGGAAGCTCACCAAAGGCTCCTTGATTGTAGCCAAGGGAAGGAAATGTAATACCCTTTACTTAATGCCTGTAAAGTTAAGTAAAGGAGATCTGAATTTGACAGATGATGCTACTGTGGAGCTATGGTACAAACGGCTAGGTCACATGAGTGAAAAGGGCCTCCAGATGCTTGTGAAGAGGCAACTTTACTGATTTCAAAGGTACTCCATTAAAACCTTGCACTGACTATCTTGCTGGTAAGCAACATAGAGTTGCATTTTAGAGAAATCCACCTAGTAGGAGATCTCATATACTAGATTTGGTTCATATTGATGTGTGTTATATGAAGGATTTAACTATAAGTGGTGCCATGTATTTTGTTACATTCATTGATGATTGCTCTAGGAAGCTTTAGACTTATGCCTTGAAGTCTAAAGATCAGGTGTTGTTTGTTTTTAAACAGTTTCATTCTAGAGTAGAGAGGGAAACTGACAAGAAGCTGATTTGTGTCATGGCTGATAACGGTGAAGAGTACAGAGGGCCATTTGAGCAGTATTGTATAGATCATGTGATAAAACTAAAGAAGACAGTTCCCAAAACCCCACAGCAGAATGGTGTTGCAGAGAGGATGAATCGCACCATCATGAGAGAGTGAAGTGCATGTTATCTCATGCCAAGCTACCTAAGTCATTTGGGCGAGGCCATGAACAGCTGTGGATGTGATAAATCATCCCTCATATGCTCTGGATGGAGATATACCAGAGAAGGTATGGACATGTAAAGACATTTTATATAATCATTTACGTGTCTTTGGTTGCAGGGCCTTGGTTTGTGCATATACCAAAGGATGAGAAGGCAAAGCTTAATGCTAACTCCAAGCAGTGCATTTTCCTTAGGTATGCACATGATGAGTTTGGGTACATGTTGTGGGATCCTATTGATAGGAAGGTCATCAGAAGCAGAGATGTAGTCTTTCTGGACCAGACAGTTGAAGACATCAAGAAGGTTGATACGTCATCATCCTCAGGCCAGATTCCCACAAATGTAGATACTGCACCTTCTATAAATACAACAGATGAGAGGACTGTAGAAGACACAGTGGAAGAGATCTAGGAGCCTCAGTAGCAGGTTGAGTTGAGGAGATCTTCAAGAGACAGAAGACCATCTGTCAAGTATGGTTCAGGTGAGTATGTAATGTTCACTGATGGGGGAGAGCCTAAATGTTACGAGGGAGCAATGACTCATAACAAGAAGAAAGAATGAGTTAAAGTCATGCAAGAGGAAATCAGTTCCTTGCATGAGAACAAGACTTATGAGTTAGTTCAGTTGCCTAAGGGCAAGAGACCCTTGAGTAACAAATGGGTGTACAAACCGAAAATAGATGCGAACAGCTTACAGCCGAGGTACAAGACAAGATTGGTTGTGAAAGGGTTCGATCAGAAGAAGGGGGTTGCTTTTGAAGAGATATTCTCACCTGTGGTGAAGATGTCATCCATCAGAGTAGTGCTCAGTATAGCAGCTAGTTTGGATCTGAAGATAGAGCGGATGGATGTGAAGACAACATTCCTTCATAGTGATTTGGAGGAGGAGATCTACATGGAGTAGCCTGAGGGTTTCAAGATCAAGGGGAAGGAGAATCTTATATGCAAGTTGAAGAAAACTTTGTATGGGTTGAAACAAGCTCCAAGGCAGTGGTACAAGAAGTTTGACTCCTTTATGCTTGATCAGGGTTACACCAGGACTGCCACAGATCATTGTGTCTTCATCAAACAGTTTTCTAGTGGTGAGTTCATCATACTTTTGATTTATGTTGATGATATGTTGATCATTGGCAGGGATGCCAAGAAAATCATAGATTTGAAGATTGCTATGAGTAAATCTTTCTCCATGAAAGATTTAGGACCTGTTGGCCACATATTGGGAATGAAGATCATTAGAGATAGGAAGAGCCAGAAGTTGTGGTTGTCACAGGAGAGGTATATTGAGAAGGTGCTAGAGAGATTCTAAACGAGTAAGGCAAAACCTATTTGCTCTCCACTTGCTGGACATTTCAAACTGAGTTCACTTAAGTGTCCTAAAAGTGAGGCAGACAAAGAGGATATGAAAAAGGTCCCATATGCTTCAGCTGTGGGGAGTCTAATGTATGCTATGGTATGCACCAGACCTGATATTGCTCATGCTGTTGGTGTTGTGAGCCGGTATCTCTTAAATCCAGGAAAGGAGCACTGGTCTACAGTGAAGTGCATTCTCAAATATCTCAGAGGGACTTCTAGGTTTTGTCTACAGTTTGGTGGTAGCAATAAGCCTGTGTTAGGGGTTTTTCAGATGCTGATATGGCAGGAGATTTGGATTCCAAGAAGTCCACTTCAGGTTATATGATTACTTTTGCAGGGGAGCAGTGTTGGCAGTCAAAGTTGCAAAAATGTGTTGCACTTTCCACCACTGAGCAGAGTATGTTGCTGTGACAGAAGCTGCAAGGAAGTCTTGTGGATGAAGAAGTTCTTAGAAGAACTAGGTCAAGAGCAGGAAGACTTGAAGCTATATTGCGACAGTCAGAGTGCTATCCATCTCAGTAAGAATCCTATGTTTCATTCCAGATCGAAACATATTGATGTGAGGTATCACTGGATTAGAGATGTGATAGAGTCCAAGCAGTTGAAGCTTGAGAAGATCCATATGATGATAATGCATCAAATATGATGACCAAAGCTCTACCAAAAAGAAGATCACTTGTTGCAGGAAGATTGCAGGAGTGATGGAACTCCCCATATGAGTTGGAGGGGGAGTTTGTTGGTATAATCTAACACATATAGGTCTATATCCAAGGGGATCCTAAGTATAGGGTTTATACTTAGATGAAAGGGTGTGTAATTCAAGAATATTTGATGATATGAGTTATACAGGGTTGGATCCGCCTACATCGATTTGAAGCCGTACACATGTCACTCTCCATATGAGTTGGAGGGGAGTTTGTTGGTTTGGGTCTAACTTATATGGGCCCATAATATAGTAAAAAAAATAAAACCTAGATATATAAAGAGTCTTTTTTCATCGTTGTCTTAAGGCAAAAGAAAAGAGAAGAGAGAAAAAACACAATATATACACTCCTAAGTCTAGAGAGAGATCTAGAGAGATGATTTATTGTGAATCTACCGGGTTATGGTGTGATTGAGAGAGCCACTAGTACAAACTAGTAAAGATTGTGTTTATATTCCATTATTGTGCTAGTGGAGTTTTTTTTCGTGCGGCGGTGGTCCCGTGGTTTTTCCCCACATTGGGGTTTTCTATGTTAAGTCTTGATGTTTATCGTCTATTTGATTTCATTGTATTTGTTAATCAATTAGGTAAGAAGAAAAAGAGCGATCTTTTCTTAACAAAGTGGTAAAGAAGAGATCTTTCTTTGAACAAAGTGGTAAATGAGCGATATTTTCCTAACAATCACAAACTTGCTCATGCTCAAACTCCAATTCATCATCTATCTTGTCCATGGGTTTAGTAGTACCAAACACTGGTAAATGCATCTTCATCACAAATACTAGATCTTTCATCTTACTTCTCCATATGTGGTAATTCGTGCCATTTAAGTTGATCATTTTGCTCGTCTTCGCCTCCATGATTCATATGAATAAATGATAATCTAACTTATTTTCCGATGTGAATGATTCATAATTTAGTGGCAACCATAGAGTATACGATAAGTAGGTATATTCACCTAAAAACCTGACTCTGATACTAGTTGTTGGGATTACTGGCACAGTGGAAGTAGTAAAATACTAGGTGGATAACTGATAAATAAAATACAAGAAAAAAATAGAAAATAAAATAAATGGCACCAGAAAATTTAACGTAGTTCACACATTGTATAGACTATCTCCACGAGACCAACTTCAAAAATTTCTTACACTATACAGATAGTAGGCTTATAAAAGAGAGACTTCCGTAGAAAAATAGTTTAGAGGTATAATACAAATAATTAAGATAAATCCAAAATAATGGCATACAAGTGTTTTCCAAACACTAAAAAATAACCTCACTATTTTACCATTCTCTAAAAATTATATCACCTTTCAAATTTAATTTCATCAAAGCAAATTTAATTAAGTCAGTTAAAATCCAACTGGAGAATTCCTGGCAGCCAAAATGCTTGACCCATGCTTTACTGAGGCAAAATTCTTTGGGAAAAAAAAGGCTAACTTGCTCCACATAAAAAACTAGCTGGAAATTCATGAGAATTCTCAGGAATTCTCGAGCTTTATCGACGGCTACTATACGTAGACAACTTGGCCACACTTCCCTTTTTTCAGATAACGATAATAATAATACTACGTGAGCCCTCATGGAGGAGGGACTCACTAACACTAAGGACAATGGGTGTAGCTAATAGTGATCAGATTGAGTAGAAAGGTTGCAACGTGTTGGTAGTAGACAGCTAACCAGCAGTAGACTGGGAAAATCCTTAAAATTCTACATATATGAAAATAATTAAAAGTTCAAATAAATACCTATTTATTTTTTTTTCTAAATTCATATAAAGCATTGCCATCTCCTCTATCGCACCAATCGGTTGTTACAGCTTTATTGTCAATTGTTACAATTTTATCAAGGATGCGTAGAATGCAGTTTTATTTATTTCTTTGCATCAAAACAAATCAAACCACAAAATAATGATCCGATTTTTTATCACGTGAAAACATATGATTCGATTTAAGATTTTTTTATAAATAAAAAATCGGTTCGGTTCACCATTTCTATTGCAAATAATGACCGAGAATTTATATATATATATATAGACACACACAGTCACTCAAAGCACCTAACCTTTCAAAACAAGACAAATGAAAAATTCTATTATAAGATAGTTTAATACTGTGCACATAAGTTGGGGTGACCAATGAGCCATCCCTTCAAATCCATTGGGTGGATGCAGACAAGGTGCAACTTGTAATTTGGGATTAAAAGAAAATCAAAGGAAAAGAATCTGCACTATAGTTTACAGATGCGCAAATTTAGCTTCAATAAAATAATTTTTTATAAAAATTCCATGAACAGGTTGGCTTTGCCCATTAAATTGATGAGATATGGTCCTTCACAGTGTTGTAATTCGTGTAACTATTTGTTCAATGGTAAATATCATGATTCATGAGTTGAATATTAAATTTTGGTAATTTGTGTTGTCATACTGATAAGACTCTTCAATTAATCGTATAACTATTAAAATCATTATAAAAGTTTATATAATAGTATTTTAATGTTGTAATCTATATAAATCTAAGACATTCAATATCTAACAAACCAATCCTTTGTAAAAAATGGAGAACATGGAATTTTCCTAAGGTTTTTTTTTCTTAATTTTATTCATTTTTTTACTACTTCTAGAAAATAATTTGCAATGGACTCTTATTTTCTCATAATCAATTATTTGTTCTCAGCATCAAAAGTGTACAACTGGTGCAATATCCATTGGTTATTATATTTAGGGATAATGATGAAAATAATATCTAAACTTTCACAAAAAGAACAATCAAGTACTTGAAGTTTGGTTTTGAATAATTTGGTACCTGAACAAAGTTTTCATAACGTTTTTCATACCTGAAGTTTGGTTTTGAATAATTTGGTACATAAAATAACTTTTTGTGGACTTTTTTCATATTTCATTTCACTTGTTTTAGGTATAAAAAAAATGAACGAAAAATTTGTTCAAGTACTAAATTATTTAGAACCAAACCAAAGTATGAAAAATATCAACAAAAATTTTGTTAAGATATCAAATTGTTCAAAATCAAACTTTACGTACTAGATTGTTCTTTTGTAAAAGTTGAGATATCATTTTCGTCATTTACCCTTATATTTATCCAATTTGATGAACAATAGATTATGGAAAAAGAGTGTGTGCCACCTAGTCTATCTTATAGAACACGTTCCATTGACTTACTTTAGATGAAGGTCCCATATCAATAGAACGAAACCTAATAGTATAAACGAGATTCAATATTTGTAATAGAGCAGGAAACAAAGTCTTACATATCATACACCATAATCAGTATATCATACTTTTCATTATACTACATAATTCTATTTACATGATAAAATGGAAAGAAAAGATTGTGAACAATTTATGCGTGCGAAATAGTATACTTGTTATCGAGGCAGAGATTAATACAGCATTTTTATGAAATTTTGCTAAAGTTATACAATTTGCATGTGATTAGGTTAATAGATTTGTAGAAAATGAGAAATTATCTAATTAGATCTTAAAAAGTAGTTTGGAAACTTGTTAACGGAACTATAAATGGCATCAAGAAAGGGAAAAATAAGAAAGAAGAAGAACAAGAGGTGTAACTGTTGTTGCGGGATTTTAAAAATAATCATGTTCCAATAACTTAAATGGGAGTAGACAAAGCAATGAAAGGAAAAATATTATTCTCTTTTTACAGTGAATAAAAATTAAAGCAATTGCATCTCTATATTCAAAATATATATAAGTAGACTAAGTATATGAGAAAATAAGGGAGTTCTATGATTTCATGAAATATCCTACCTAAGATTATGTTTTCTTTGCAAAGGAATGATTCGAGATAACGAAGCACCATTCTCATTTTCTTTTGTAATGAAAGCCTACAAGAGGCCACAAAGCATTTTGCTATCTTTTTGTTTTCTTAAAGGTTTCTTACCCTGGAGGCTAACAACTTTTTTCTTATTATAGGTGTCACGCTCCAAATAGGTCTAGAGCGTCAACAATTCCGTCACATATAACACTTAAGCGTTATACACAAATGCTACAATTAACTAAATAAGTTTCTAACCAATTTTAAATTTAAGAAATCATTATTTATATTTTGCAAATAATACTATCTAATGAAATTTTACATCCAAAGTCATCAAAAGTAGTTCCATGAAACCTTAAAATACAAATATGAACTCTTAGCAAGTAAAAATTACAATATCTCGCATGTCTAAGCATCAAACTCATCCAGTCTCTCACCAATATTCAAACCATACTTCACGTAATAACAACAATCCATATAAATCCATCTTCAATACCCAAAAAGGTAAAAGAGTGAGCCGAAGCCCGTACACAGCAACGAAAACACACACGATATGGCATACGCACCTAGACTATATGCAATGCAATAACCAATGGTTTAAAGTTATTTTTTAAGGAAACCCAAATCAATATAGGAGTACTCACACTTCAGAAAACAAGCCATGCGAATCTAGGTGTCTTGAGTAGCAGCAATTACTCAGGAAGTTGATTAAGGTAGAACGAATACCTTAACCTCTTATAAGAACATTCTATGTAATAGCCTCATCTAAGATTCACAGCTGTTACGCATCTCCATTTATTTCAATCCATAGTTATATGCTAGCTCAATCAATGCCCATAGTTGTGGACTATATATACTACTTCTCATCAAACATAAATAGACAATATCCCAATACCATTTGTCATATCAGCTACTTACTGAGCCACCAACAATAGATCAATAAAAGGAATAAGAGTGGCCTAAGCACCTAACTACCGTGCTGGCATTGTCTAGCAAGGTTGTCGCTCCTTGACCTGGATTAAACAACACATGCAAAAAAAACTTGCTCAATTATTAAGTCGTCATTGAAATTAGTTCATTTAAGAATGCCTACCCTAAGCAAACAATACGCATGTCACCGTGTATCTGATAAAATAGAGATATTCTAAAATAGATGATATGACAAGCTTGATCAATAATATATATATGTTCAATAAAAAACGTCTCACATAAGATTTACAATAACAGTTCACTCATCAACCAATATTTTTTTATTAATTATTCAAAATTAAAGTGATATATATATGGCATATATTCTTAATTAGGATCTAACTTACTTCCTATAATGTATTAGGTCAACAATTAGCTTCAAATCTAAAAGTGACAAATTTAAATATTAAATCTATTAGTATGCATTAAAGTCCATAGTAAGTTAATAATATTTATTAAGCACATATTTGTATTATAGCATATAGTCTAATATGTATACCTATTTGTTCTGATTTAGCTCATTATGTTATATTATTTAATTACTCAACTTAAAATTTTTATATCCGGATTTAATTCGATTTTAGTTATTTAATACATTATCACATTATTTTTATTTTTTAATTCAATCTGCAAATTTTTTTTCATCAATTCAACATAATTATAACATCAAATTAACCAATTAAATCATCAAGTACAAGTTTAAAAATATTCATGAATTAAGCAAGCTATCACAATAGTAATTAAAAATTCGTAATAAAATTGCATAAATAATAATTTATCACTTTCGAATGATTTCATGCACTATAACATCTGTAAATTCAGCCTAACATCATATATAATACAAATCTTTATTTATTTTATAAATTTCTACATAAAATTAGCACAAATCAATGATTTAGATTAACATAATATGCATATTCATACATATACTATCCGATACTTAATATATTCTATGAAAACATCTTAAGAGCATACTCAAATTTTAGATTTAAGATTATTGCATATTTCTTGCATGTAATATCATGAATTTTATTCCTTCAATTAGTTCAAGATCAACTTTCACATACATGCATTAATTTAAGCACATAATCATAATTAAGTAACATAATAAACATAAATTATATAGATACAAACCTGACATACATATAAATCTTATTATTAATCTCCTTTATTCAAAATTAAATCAATTTATATTATGTATATTCACATGCATACATATCATCAAAATCAATCTAACATCAAGATGTAATTTAATAATCAATCAACATATGTATTAATTCATAAAATTGAATATACTTACTAAGAATGCAAAAATTCAATCAATCTCTTGATCCATAACTACTACTACTCTGTGCAATTCGAAGATGCTTCTTATGTTAACCCCAAACTCCAACCTCGATTTATTTTGAGAATAACCTAAGAATTGAATTGAAGATAGAGATTAGATTTGACATTGAATAGATAAAAAATGAGTATGAGCATTAGGAATTTCTTTACCTTGTTAATGCTTAATTTGGTAAGGATTATTGATGAGTAAAGAGACTAAGAAAAGATAGGTTTTTTTTTCCTTTTTGGAATGTTTGAGTTATTTATTGATTTATTTGTTTTTTGAGTAGAAGAGAAGGAGAACGGGGTGATAATTTTAATGGAAGAAAAAGGAAGAGTTGAAATCTTTGATGTTGGATGGAATAATCCTAGAAGATGTAGAATGTACAGGTGAGAGGATTTTATGTATATATGTGAGAGAAAAGATTTGGTGTATCTTGTGGTATGATTTGAGAAGATTTGGTGTGTGTGTGTGTATATGAGAAGAAAGATTTGTTGTAGATTTCTATTGATTCTATAACATCTAGTGCTTAAGATTATGAGAAACTCTATGTGGTTTTGTAAGGATTTTATGATGAATTTTGATCCATTAGGTATGTGTATTAATTAGGGAAAGTCAATATCAAGTGACATGAGTTAGTATGTGGGTTAATTAAAGATAGTAATGTTTGGAAATTTATAATTAAGAATTGATTTATTATAGAAATCAAGGATATATAGATTATTTTGGATAAGGATTAGAATCGGTTTAATCTACTTTCCAATTAAATTCAATTAATACTCTATTATGTTAATTTACTACAATACTTAATTCAATTTAGTTTATTCTTTTAATCTATCTAGATTAAGGTATACTTTATAATTTAACATCTATTTAATTAGCTAAATTATCTAGCTTGTATTAACTAATCAAATATAATTTAAGGTTTTAATTTTCCCATATTTTCATGTTAATTAATATTAGTTTCTTGATTTGACTTGTTGAAAATTTAGGATATTTCAATAAAAACGGTAAATTATACCAGAAGGTATCAAATGTTGCAAGTAAATTTATTTAAAGTATCAACATTTTGAGTAGATCAAAAGAGGTGTAAACGTTTAACAAAGTGTATCAAATAAGATATCAAAGTTTTATAAAGTTCATTTAATGTGTCAATATTTGGATTAGTTTTCAACTAAATCTCTTAATTTTTCATCAATAGTTAACCATTAATACATTATGTAACTCACTTTAGCAAAAGTTGATACATTTTTTTAACCACTCAAAATATTGATACTTTAAATAAACTTATCCCCTAAATGTTGATACCTCCAAACGCCGATACCTCTTTTTAACTACTCAAAACATTGACACCTTAAAGAATTTCTTCCAAACGTTGATACCATTTAATGTAATCTACCCTGTAGGAAAATCATAAAACAAAACTTCCCTCCATTATATTCTCATCTGTGTTGAGATACACATATATTAAATGATAAGGGAGTGATAAAATAATGGAATATTTTTTTAAAAAAAATATTCCATTATTCTTTTTCACACATGTTGATTTGTGGTCCCTCCAATTGTCTACAACATATTTACTTAAGTATTTTTCTTAGACCACCAAAATTTGATTACACTTGTAAAATATAACTTCCAGCCGTATTAATCTGTATACTTACTTTTGCTTATGCATAGGCATAATGTTACTTAGATTTTGCTTACATAGGAAAAAGAATAAAATAGAATGGTTTCTAGTTCTAATTCATCGTATATCCCAGCACTTCTACATAATGATATCTAATAAGGCAACTGGATTTATCATCCTTGCCAATAATAAATAAATTAATATCATCCTCCATTGGTGGTGCTGGTAGTGATAACATGGCTATAGGAAGAAACAACTCATGGAAGAACTTTTGTGCAGTGATCACGTTATCTCTCATCTCTGCATGTAGTTTATCCTATCAGTCTAACACCATCTTTCCTGGTCAATCTATAAATTCCAACTATACCATACTTCCTCAAAAAGGAATTTTTAAATTAGGTTTCTTCTCTCTTGCTAATTCTAGCAATTATTACACTGGGATAGGGTACACGAGCTTTCCAGTTTTGACTGCAAATAGAGATACACCCATCATTCCATCTTTCAAAGATGATGCAAATTTAATTCTTACTAGAGAAGACAATCTTCAGCTCCGGGTTAATGGTCTAATAGTTTGGAGCACGAACACTACTACAACTGATCTTAATAAGAATAAGGCATAATATGTGGGAAAACTTTAATTATCCATATATACTTGGCTTCCTAGTGCCAAGATTGGTTTGGATGGGACAAGTGGTAAGACAGAATCAATAAATCTTTGATCAGGATTTTATTCATTTAGGATAGACCTAAGTGGATCAAGTGAATTACTTATCTAGAACTATAGAACCAATACAACATCAAAGATTACGGCTTCATATTTCTCAGAGACGAGCCTAAGATCTAAGTTAAATGCCACTTTCAATTTTAGTAGAACGAATGGGGTCAGTTATGCCACATACCACACAAGCAACACTCTACCCAATTAGAATGATTCTAGACGCCAATGGACAACTATGCCTCTATCTTTGGAACAAAGAAAGTGCACACTGGCTAAACATTTAGACGTGGCAAAAGTGTGTGATTTTCATGTTTCTTGCAGAATTAGTGGAATATGCTCCATGTAATATACAAATAAATAATTTACAATGAAGGGCAAAAATGTCATTTGTTGAAAAATAAAAGGTTTATATGGTCCATCCGAATATATATGCATTTATGATATCAAATGGTAGACATCTGATTGGAGCTGCCAGCCTTTCTTACATGGATATTGAAGGGTTTTTACAAGTTTTCTTTATAACCTAGCTTTCCTTCTTCTCCAAAATCATTCCCGAGTCGTAGAAATCTCTCAAAACCTCTTTGTCTATGATCTTGCATCAAGGGAGATCAAGGTTTAAAATCTAGGTAAGATTGATTCTCTTTAATTCTTTGGAGATTTAAGGAGATGATCTCTCCCTAAAGCTTTCTTTTGGTTTCGAAGGGAGTTTTGGAGGGAAAAAACCTTAAGTTGTTGTTAGAGATTTGTATTATGCAATCAAAGAGAATCAAGATTCCAAATTCTAGGTAAGTATGAATCTTTTCTATCATTGTGATGATATAAAAGTGATATTTTCTAAAATTTGCTTGAATTATATCAAAGAGAGTCATAGTTTGGAGTAAGTTAGAGGAAAACCCTAAATTGTGGTGTTTGGGCACTTTGTCATTCGGCAATCCAAAAGAGGAAGGAGTGTATGAACCTAGGATATGTTTTCGTTTTTAGTTTAGAGTTTTAGTAATGATGGGATTAGGTTTATTTTATGAAACATGTTTTGAAATAGTTTTGCTTTTGTGATTCAGGTCTTGTTAGTGGAATTAGGGTTTAAGTCCCTAAAACTATTTCAGGTACATCCCTCCCTTGTTTGCTGCTTGTGATTGTAGGTTTAGAATGTACAAATAAATCTAATTCTATATGGCATTAAATTGAGTTTGCTACTTAGTTTTTGCTGGGTCTAGTAGATCGGGAGGACTGTTGCTATTAAGACGACGCCCTAATGATCTGTGTGTAACGTTGTCCCAAGTGGAGTCGTGCACAGAGATGATTTTGGTAGTCTATAAGTGGTATGAGTACAGTACCCATATTGTGTGGGAAGTTCCCAACACCAATATATGTGTATATTACTATTTTCTCTATTGATTGTTTTTGTGGAGTCATGAGTCACTCCGGGTTTAGGACTAGACTGCAAATGGTTCTAAGCCGTGCTATTTGTTTAGCTAATTAAAGATAGTAACCTATGCTTATTATATATGATGAGGCATGTGAATTTGTATGTTGTTTGCTCATATGCATGTGTTTTGTGGTATGGTGTACTAGGCCTTTGTGCTCACTCTTTTATCTTTTTTCAGGAACAAGTGATGATCCTATAGTATTTGATTTATCTGGATATCATGTTTATGTAGACTATGGGGAGGAGATAGTGAATATGACTTTCCCGTTGATTCTTAGATATCTTGGATTTTAGCAAAACCAAAGTTGAAGATTGTTATTAGATATTAAATAGTTTTATGATTATGATATTTTAGATTTAACTGAAGTTGGCTTTGGTTTATGCCGACTAAGTTATTCAGAAGTTTTGTTAGTATAAAATGTTTTTAAACAGGTACCATTATATGTGAGTATTGAAGTT
The DNA here is from genome assembly GCA_024138025.1 of Combretum micranthum. NCBI lineage: Eukaryota > Viridiplantae > Streptophyta > Magnoliopsida > Myrtales > Combretaceae > Combretum > Combretum micranthum. The sequence goes on from JAMXBD010000598.1 coordinate 772,389, forward strand.
ATATGGTTATATTTGTAGATTTGTGAATAATAACCTTAGTGGGTCCTTATCCAGTGAGGATACATGGCGGTTGTAATGCCTTCAGATTAGGACATTACACTCTAGGAATCAATACCTTGTATGTAGTTGTCCTAAGGTTTTTCAACCTAAGTATGCATTGAATGGGACTTGCAAATTATTCAGGAGGTTGTCACAAAAAAAAAAAAAAAAAAAAACACAATGTCTCAAGGACAAAGATGAATTCATAGGTTTACATAATATTCAAATGCCTTATAATTATCAATTTTTGTCTAGTGAAAGTGTTGAAGTTTGTCAAATTGTCTATGTAGCTGATTGCACTGTTCGGCCTATAGCAATACATTAGGATGCTATCTATGGTATGGTGATCTTCTAGACATGGAACAAGAATATCATGCAAGTACTGACATGACAATATTTCTCTTATTAAGGTTAGAGAAGCTTCTAAAGAAAGGTGACAATGCTTATTGATCAATTGTGATGAGTTCATTTACTAGTTTCTTTTGTTAGACTCATACCTTCTAGAAATGTCTATAACCCTAATTATATGTGATGAAAATGTGTTTGATAGGGGCAATGAAGGCATTGTGTATCACTTTAGTGCTCTTCATTTGCTTTTTGATCCTTTTTTAGGCTCTTATTATATCTATACAAAAAGGACCACACAAGGAAATAAAGAAATATGTCAAGTAAATTTTCATTTACTTAAAGAACATCCATTTACTATCATATCAAATTTACATGGAAGTACACCCACCTTACCATATGCCAACTCTAACTTAAAGATGAGGCTAAGGATGTAGGATAGGATTTACTGTTATTCGACTTAGAAATGATTAATAAGAGACATAAGAGTCAAGTACAAAGTAAGGGTGAAAACAAAAGAAGAAATAGAGATCTGACTTTGCCAATATTTAGTTTATTAAGTATCTTTGCTTCAATAGGCAATTTTTCTTCTTTTAATAAGCTTGGAGAAGAGGGTTTTTTGCTAGTATACAAGGTAAGAAATAAATTATTATTCACTAAATGAAAGTTATTACAAATAAAATAAAAAGTAAGTTAGTTTTCAATGACACTACCATGCATCTCTTCATTTGAAGGAGGATCAATGGATGCCTTATTCGTTTCTTCCTCCTATTATACAAAGGTTTGCAACATGTACACAAATTTTTTTGTTTCCTTTCAAGGTAAGTTGCATAATGGTCAAGAAGTAGTAGTAAAGAGACTATTAAAGCATTCAAGTCAAGGACTTAAGTAGTTGATAAATGAAACAAGGTTGATTTCCAAACTCTAGCACACAAATCTTATCGGACTCTTAGGATGTTGCATTCAAAAAGATGAAAAGATATTGATCTAAGAGTACATTCCAAACAAAAACCTTAATTTTTTTCTCCTAGATTGTTCACGACTTATAATCATAAAAAATTTCGTAGATTGATCTAAAATGAAAAGCATCTTGGTATCATGTTTACGGGTCAAATGAAAAGGAATAAGTTAGATTGGAGTAAACATTTATTTATAATTGAAGGAATTGGTTAGGGGCTTCTCTATCTCCATCAAATTAAGAATTATCAATAGAGATTTAAAAGCTATTAACATCTTGTTAGATGTAGACAGGAAGCCAAAAATATCAGATTTTGGCATGGCAAGAATCTTTGGAGTAAATCAGTTGCATGTAAATACAGAGCACGGAGTTGGGACCTTGTAAATTCAATTGCTTGAATTATTCAAATTGCATAGCCTTATTACTCGTTTTTATTTTTTATTTTGAAAGTTATATGTTCATACCTTCATCTTGTTTATCATTGCACTTAGTGGATATATGCCACCAGAATATGCTCTAGAAGGCATTTTCTCAATAAAAACATGCCTTTAGCTTTAGAGTTTTACACCTAGAAATATTAAGTGGAGAAAGAAACAATCGTTTTCATCATGAAGATTTCCTAAGTCTCCTTGGTTATATAAGTTGTTAAATTGTCTTTTCATTTGCATACTGCTACTAGTGCATTTGATGTCACGCCTTAAAATTGAAGATATGAGTATGCTAAGGTTCGGAACAACTAAAACCCATATAAACTAAATAATCAATAAGAATTTGAAATATTACATATCATTATGAATATCAACATATTAGATCTCTACAATTTTAAATGATTCATTATTAAACTAGAGTAATAATATAATATTTAACTGAAAATAGCCATTTATTTTATGTCTTGAAACTCTAACGTGGATTCCCGATCCCACAAGTTGAGGTCATCATCATAGCACATAATCTTCTCTTGTAATTGAAAAAAAAATTCCCAGAGGGGTAAGATGAAGCCTAGAACACAACAACACTAATACATACAATACGTACATACAATCCTATACTAATGCAACAAGCAGTAATTTAGATATTTAATTTGAGTGCAACAAGCAACATAGGAGTACTTATGAGTCCAAGCAACATGACGGTAGACTCAGGTTCCAATACCACCGCAGCAGTATTAGAGGTTGACAAAAAGAAAAATAAAAAGTAGTCTCATTTGAGGTTCGTAGCCGTTATTCAGACGCCACCATCACAATCCATCTATATCATATAGTCTACCGAGTCCCATAATCCCCAAACTAAGCTTGTAACTTCTCTTTGTTCAAGTGACTGTTATGCCTGATACCATTTCGTTCATCAACTACCTATTGAGTGACAACCTGATGGCCTAAGAGTCTAACTCACGTCAAGATCTAAGACCATAACAGGGGCATCGCTCTTCGACTCGAGATGACCGAACAGCAAGCATCACATTTTATTAACCAATTTCACATATTAGTCAGGTCATTCGCAATTTCTATCCTAGCAAGCAACAAACATGTCGTTGTGTACCTGGAATAGTAGATCACTTGTGATATAAAGTCTAAAATATAGATATAAATATTATCAGTTGAAGTGATAATAGTATATTAGTACAATGATAGGTGTAAACTATTAAATCAAGTTTATTTCCTATACTATTTCACAGTAGCTTAGGACCTTAAATTTACTTGAGGTTGTCAATTCACTCTTTAAAAATTTTACTTATTAACTAGGCCCAAGATAAAATATTTCAATGTCTTAATGACATGATTAATGCGATTTTTTTTTTGTAGCATCATGTGTGGAGGTCTTCATAAAAGTGGAGATGTTCCTATTCACAACTATATGCCTAAGAAAAGTACTAGTAATTTCCATTATTTATAACCAACCATATATGTGTGTCAATATATATATATATATATATATCTCCATGAATATCCAATCCAATTTCATCTAACCATAACGCATTCATGTCTTCTTCGATCTTGACTCCTAGATCTATCTTATTTTTTATCAAACCCATCATTGAAACACCAAAAAAATTAAAAATTAAAAATTAAAATCTAACAACACAATTTAAAAATATCACTTTCCAAAACGTAACCCTTAAAAATTTTCTATATAATCCTTAATATCACTGGATTATAATAAATATTCAAGTTATAAATCAAAATATCCTCAATAAAAACATGTTCATATCTTTACTTCGTGATCTATCTTTATGTTGAAAAGTTATCACTAAAATTAGTAATCTTGGTTATTAGCCACTAGTCATTAATGGTTTTAATTAAAATCAATTATGACCATAAAAATTCAAAGTGTATGGTTTTAATTAATTTCAATTATAACCATTGAAAGTGTATGGCAATAACTTATCTTTGTTTAGTATAAATAGGAATTCAAAGTTTAGATTTATTCATTCCACTTTGTAATTTCATTTGTAATAAACTTATCTCATTTGAGAGTTTTATTATAAGTTTGAAATGTCAAAGTTTCCAAATTAGCTTCTCTTGTGCTCAAGATTATTCTACAAGTGGTATTAGAGCTCTTTGATCACGGGTCATGTTTTTTACAACATTAACGTACAAAACAATTGTATGGGAGAGATCTTGGTTGTGCACAATTTGGAATTGTGAGCATATTGGATTGGAACCAAGCTTACTTGGTGAAATGCGAGGCTGCTAAAACCAAATCATCATGACAGAATCTATTAGTGTTGGTGTAATAAAAAAATTAAATAGTAACAATTATAGCATTTTGGAGGACCTGCATGGAATCATACTTGCAGGGTCAAGATCTTTGGGATGTTGTTGCTGGAACGGAGACAACATTACCACCAGAAGGAGATGCTAATAATCTTAAAAAGTGGAAGATTAAAGTTGGAAAGGCCATGTTTGCAATCAAGACTAGTATTGAAAAAGAGATGATGGAGCACATTAGGGAAGCCACCATACCTAAGGAAGCTTGGGATTCTATTGCTTTGCGATTTGCAAAGAAGAAAGATACAAGACTTCAAGTGTTAGAGAATGAACTAATGTCAATGATAGGTTCAAAAAGACCGAATTTTAAATTTATAAATTTTGTAAATCATTTTCCTTTTAACTACGATCTTATAGGGCAAGCGCACCCATCAGATGTAGCATAGAGAAATGATCTAGGTCATATTCCTAGGGAACGTTGATGAGTACTTCTACTCACTCTTTTCCTATTATCAAGCCGAAATATCAAATTTGGTTTTATAGAAATAGAAACTAAACTAAGTCTAATATTCACAAATTTCACAACAAACATACAAAAGGATAAATTAATTCACAAGGTTGCTTGGGTCATGCTTCACATAAGATCTATTCATGTGACTCAAGAATTTTCTCAAAAAGTTATGTTGATTATTGAACCATTTGATTCACTACATTATGCTAAGGCTTCTCTCAAAGTCAAAAGCACCTGAACCTAAGCCAAACTGCCGAAACGTCTTCCTGACTATTAGCAACTTAGATTTACATAAAGAACAAGAATCCTTCGTTTTAAAACCAAACAAATCAAATTCAAAAGGAGTGACAGAAGATTTCACCATCACTATCTCTAGGTGATTATGAGCAATCTCATTAATAACTTTAGATCTATTCATTAAATCAACTTCTTGGTCTATTTTTAATAAAAGTCAAACATGAATCCAATGGGATGCACCATGCAATTAGACTCATTCTTTAGGCACGAGCTCTTGAATACAATAAAATCAACACGTTTTGAAATCAAGAACAAAGGAATCACATGAAATCAATCAAGCATCCACAATACCTAAGCAATATTAAACTACTCCTCTATATATAATACAATATAAAGCAATAACAAGGAGAAATGGAAAAGATCTAAAATTAGATTTAGCAATACAAACAATGTTCCTTGATGGATTGATACGCTCAAGCACAAACGTTGCTGTGAAAGTACACAAAAGTGTAAGGATGTTTTCTCTTCGTATTACTTTTTCTCCTTTTTCTATCTCTCCTCTTGATTCTTCCCTCCGTCTTCATTTTATTATGATCTTCATGAGTGTAGAAATGAATGCTCATTATAGGAAAGCGGGAAGTTACAAGAGTTACGAGTCTCTTGGCTTTCTAAAATAACACCCCTTTTAATGCCCAATAGACGTTTCTTTAATAAATAGGGGGTTACTATTCAATAAAAAAGCTGTTTCTCAAAAGGTAACGGACTGCCAAATTGATAGGGTGGATGACAGGGTATGTCGGGCTGTTTTCCTTTATGTGAAAATTGATACGGCTAGAGACACGACTTGTCCTTTAATCGTGTCATAAGTTGTACACTCCATGGAATCGACACAATGGGGACAGGTTGTGTCACAAAAATGTTCCTTGAAAAGTTGATTTTCTAGATTGACATAGTTTGTGACAAGTCGTGTCACTAAGCTTGTCTTTTCAAAACTTGAGTTTTAGCCCTCGATTGTGCTTTTACTCGACATGGTTGAAAGACATGGCATGTCCTTGTTGTGTTGATCACTTTTTGTCTCCAAAATTTACATTTTTGACCCTTTTTGCTATCTTTTTTTATAAAATAACTCCTTAAAAAACCTAAAAGCATAACTTAATGATTTTAAGTGCTAAATTCTTAATATTTATCAATAAAATGACAAATAATATATATTTTAGCACTCATAAAATAGGAATAATTTTGGTTTATCAAGTCAATCTCACAACGAGAAATGACAATTAATCAATATTTTACTAAGGTAAAGTTTTTATGTAGAGACATTGCTCAGTTAGATAAGCAATCCAAAAGTGGTAGTGATAGAATGTGTCGAATCATCATACATGGCCTACAACCCAAGTATAGAGGATTTATTGCTGCAATTCAAGGTTGGCCCACACAACCTTCAATAGAAGAATTAGAGAATTTGCTGGCAAGTCAAGAAACTCTAGTTAGACAAATAGCTGGAGACTCTTTAAAAACTGAAGAGGTGGCACTCTTCACTAATAGGAGAAGAAGTCAATCGCGTGGTCAAAATAATGGAAAGACACAAGGAATCACCAAATTTAGGAGACTTCGGTAGAAGCAACATCAAGACAATCAAAGGTCTAAAAGCTTTAGACATCAAAATGGTGAGTGCTTCAATTACAGCAAAGTAGGACACTTTGCAAGAGATTGTTGTTCTAAGAAGAAGCAAGTTGAAAGTAATGTAGTAGCACTATGCAACCATCACTAAGCAGGACTTGAATGGGATGTAGAAGCATTGTTTATGGATTTAGAAATTATGCAATGTGAAGACTCTTTCAATTCAGAAATTATGGAAGTATCTAACCTTAAAACTACCACAATAGAGGAACAAGAAGAGCAAGCCTTTAGTGCTTTAAGCTTTCATAGAATCAATTATGAAAAGCATTGGATCTTCGACTCTGGATGTTCTGGTCATATGACAAGTGATAAAGACAAGTTTTGCAATGCTTTAGAATACAAAGGTAAGCGAGTTGTTGTGACTGCTAATAACTCATGATTACTAATTACTCATATTGGTGATATGATGATTGAGTCATCTGTAAATAAAAAGAAAATGCAGCTAGAGAATGTCTATCGAGTATCTGGAATGAAAAAGAACCTTTTGTCATTATCACAATTAACTAATTCAGGCAATTTTGTCGTATTTGACCTAAAAGATGTCAAAGTCTGTCAACAATTTGAAATAGTGGACACACCAATTATAGAGGGACAAAAGGTAGACTCTATGTATATCATGTTAGCAGAGGAGGCATATGTGGACAAGACTAGGAATAATGAAACAATTGATTTATGGCATGTACGTCTTGAACATGTAAATTATTATAAGTTAAAGAAGATGATGGACAAGTCTTCGTTGAGAGGACTTCCTAATCTTGATGTTCATGTTGATACAATATGTGCTAGATGTTAATACGGAAAGGCACATCAGTTATGCTTTAAGGATTCCTTATTTAGAGCCAAGAAGCCACTAGAGTTAATTCACTTAGATGTCTTTAGGAAGGTAAAGCACTTCAGTCAAAGGTATGCACTACATGGTAACATTCATTGATGATTAGTCAAATATGATTAGGTGTACTTTATGAGAGACAAATCTAAAACGCTAAACAAATTCAAAGAATTCAAGTTTATGGTTGAAGGTAAAATTAGGAAAATGATTTAGTGCCTTCATACTAATAATGGGGGAGAATACACCTTTGATGAATTTTTAAAATATCTTTTTGAGTGTAAATTTCGATGGCAACTGACTTGTCCAAATACACCACAGCAAAATGGTGTTGCAAAAAGAAAAAAACAAACACCTAGCATAAGTATGCCAAAGTATGATGCATGCTAAAAATGACCCTGGAAGATTTTGGGCTGAATGTATGAGCACAACAACTCACATAATCAATAGACTTCCTCAACCGAAGATGGAATTTAGTCTCCATTTGAAAAGTTATGGAACATGAAACCCACAGTGAGCCACTTGAAAGTGTTTAGCTGTGTGTACTATGTATTTGTACCTAATCATCTACGTAGCAAGTTTGACAAGAAAGCGGTCAGATGTATTTTTGTGGGATGCGATGAAAGTAGAAAAGGGTGGCAATTTTGTGATCCTATAGCTGGAAAATGTCATGTCTCAAGAAATGTCATGTTTGATGAAGCATCATCATGGTGGATACCAAAATATGTTGTACTTCCTTACTCCAAAGGAATAGATGAACAATCACAAGAAAAGTTCAAAAGTAAGTTAGAAGAATTTCAACAAAGTCCAAAAAGTATCACACAATCTTCATTGTAAGAAAGGCCTTGGCAGATCGGTATTTATCAAAGAGTAGAGTTAGGGAATCAACCAAAATTGAAGACATTGGAAGATCAACCTGTTGTTGAGGCATTAACACCACAATTAAGGAGATCAAGTAGACTGAAAGCTTAATCCAAAGTATGCCCATGTTGCATTGGTAGAAGAATAAAGAGAGCCATTATCTTTTGAAGAGGCATCTCAAAAGGAAAAATGGAGAAAGGCCATGGAGGAGGAAATGAAAGCTCTTTTTGAGAATCAGACAGGGGATTTAGTTCCGAAGCTAAAGGATGTGAAACCCATATCATCTAAATGAGTACACAAAACCAAAATTCATCCAAATTGTTCAATTGAGAGATATAAAGCTCGACTAGTAGCACGAGGTTTCTCACAACAGTATGGATTGGATTATGATGAAATGTTTAGTCTAGTGGCAAAGATTACAATAGTTCGTGTTTTGTTGGCATTAGCTACAAGTAAGTCCTGGAACTTATGACAAATGGATGTGAAAAATGCTTTTCTAAGTGGAGAACTTGATCATGATGTGTACATGGGGCAACCTAAAGGATTTGAGAATCTACTTTTTGAGCATGTTTGCAACTAAAGAAAGCATTGTATGGTTTAAAACAAGCTCCTAGAGCATGGTATGGAAAAATTGCAGAGTTTCTCATTCATAATTGTTATGTAGTCGCACTAGCTGATTCTTGTTTATTTGTGAAAGCTCAAGAAACAAAATTAGCAATTATTCTTGTTTATGTGGATGACCTTATTATCATTGGAGATGATGTAATAGAAATTCAGGAAATCAAAGAAAATGTTTTAGTTCGCTTCCAAATGAAGGAACTTGGAGAATTGAATCACTTTCTTGGATTAGAAGTGGAAAGAATGAAAGAAGGGCTATTCTTATGTCAAGAAAAATATGCAAGGAATCTTCTTTGTAAGTATAGAATGATTAATTGCAAAAATCTTGCTCTTCTAATAGAGGTAAACTTGAAGTTAGGCATGTATGAAGGGAATGATTTGGAAGATTCAAAGATGTATAGGCAAATAGTTGGTAGTTTGATATATTTGACTCTCACAAGACCAGATATTGCATTTGCAGTTGGAGTAGTTAGTCGATTTATGCAAACTCTGAAAAAGCCTCACTTAGAAGCAATTTAGAGAATTCTTAGATATATCAAAGGAATACTTGATTTTGGTATATTCTATAGAAGTGAAGTAGAATGTAAACTAGAGGGATATTATGATGCTGATTATGCAGGTGATTATGACACTTGGGAGATCAACTACAGGATATGCGTTTAGTTTAGGTTATGGAGTTGTTACTTGGTACAGTAAAAGACAACCAACAAAATCACTTTCTACAATAGAGGCAAAGTATCATGTAGGATCAATGGCCACACATGATAGCACCTGGTTAAAGCAATTAATGAAGGTTTTGCATTAAGCAGTGGATTATACAATACCATTATATTGTAATAATCAGTCCGCTATCAGTCTAGTTGAGAATCCAGTTTTTCATGCACAAACAAAGGATGTAGAGGTGCATTATGACTTTATAAGAGAAAAAATGCTAGCCAGAGAAGTTAAGATGATGCAAGTAAAGACAAAAGATCAGCTCGCAGACATTTTCACAAAAGGTCTCAACAATACTAATATAGAAAGATTTCGAAAGTTACTTGGTTTGGTTTCAAGTAAGAATATTAAAGTCTAAATTTAGTGATGAGGGAGAGTGTTGAAATGTCATCACTAAAATTAGTAACCTTGGTTAATAGCTACTAGTCATTAACGGTTTTAATTAAATTCAATTATAACCATAACCCTTCAAAGTGTATGGTTTTAATTAATTTCAATTATAACCATTGAAAGTGTATGGCAATAACTTATCCTTAGTTAGTATAAATTGGAATTCAAAGCTTTTGGATTTATTCATTCCACTTTTGTATTTTCATTTGTAATAAACTCATCTCATTTGAGAGTTTTATTATAAATTTGAAATGTTAAAGTTTCCAAATTAGCTTCTATTGTGCTCAAGATTATTCTACACTTTATAGTCTCCCAATTAAACAAATTAAATCAATATCAACAGCCAACATTGAAATCAACCCATTATGTCATCATCATATTTCAAATTACATTTACATAGTATCTGTCACACCCACCCTCCCGTTCATATGGACAAGGTAGCTGAGATGTGATGCCACGGACACTAGCCCCGATCCAGAGTCCCCTGATAGATTCAAAAGACCAAGTTTTAGATTTATAAATTTTCTAAATCGTTTTCTTTTCAACTATGGTCTTACAGGGCAAGCGTACCCATCAGATGTAGCATAGAGAAATGATCTAGGTCATATTCCTAAGGAACGTTGATGAGTACTTCTACTCACTCTTTTCCTATTATCAAGCCAAAAAAATCATATTTGGTTTTATATACATAGATACTAAACTAAGTCTAATATTCACAAATTTCACAGCAAGCATACAAAAGGATAAATCAATTCACAAGGTTGCTTGGGTCATTCTTCACCTAAGATCTATTCATGTGACTCAAGAATTTTCTCAAAAAGTTGTATTGATTATTGAACCATCGGATTCATTAAATTATGCTAAGGCTTCTCTCAAAGTCAAAAGCACCTAAACCTAAGCCAAACTGCCGGAACGTCTTCCTGACTATTATCAACTTAAATTTGCATAAAGAACAAGAATCCTTCGTTTTAAAACCAAACTGATGAATTCAAAACGAGTAACAGAAGATTTCACCATCCCTATCTCTAGATGATTATGAGCAATCTCATCAATAGCTTTAGATCATTCATTAAATCAATCTCTCGGTTTATTTTTAACAAAAATCAAACATGAATCCAATGGGATGCACCATCCAATTAGACTCATTCTTTAGGCACAAGCTATTGAATACAATAAAATCAACACGTTTTGAAATTAAGAACAAAGGAATCACATGAAATCAATCAAGGATCCACAATAAACTACTCCTCCATAGATAAAACAATATAAATCAATAACAAGGAGAAATAGAAAGGATCTAAGATTAGATTAGCAATACAAACGATGTCCCTTGATAAATTGATACACTCAAGCACAAATGCTGCCATCAAAATACATAAAAGTGTGTTTTTTTCTTGTCTCTGTCTCTTCTTTTCTTGTTCTTCTCTCTTCTCTTATTCTTCTCTCCATCTTCATTTTTTAATGATCTTTGCATAAATGGAATTGAATTCTCATTGATGGAGGAAATAGGAAGTTACGAGAGTTATGGGTCTTTTAGCTTTCCAAAGTAACACATAAATGGAATTGAATGCTCATTATGGAAGAAATGGAAAGTTACGGGAGTTACGGGTCTTTTGAATGCTCATTATGGAAGAAATGGGAAGTTACAGGAGTTACGGGTCTTTTGGTTTTTCAAAGTAATACCCCTTTAATGTCCAATAGACGTTTCTTTAATAAATAGGGGATTACTATTCAATAAAAAAGCTGTTTCTTAAAAATTAATGGACTGTCAAATCGATAGGTTTGGGGACAAGTCATGTCACTTGAGCATGTCTGGCTATTTTCCTCTATGTAAAAATTGATAAGGCTGGGGACACGGCTTGTCCCAGAGTCGTGTCCTTTGATGTGGTCTCTTTTCTTCACTAACACGACTTGGGACAAGGCTTGTCCCAGAAATGTCCCTTGCAAAGTTAATTTTCCATATTGACACGGTTTGGGACAAGTCATGTCGCTGTTGTGTTTTCTCAAAATTTAAGATTTAGACCTTGATTGTGCTTTTCCTTGACATGGTTGAAAGACATGGCATGTCTTTGTTGTGTTAACCACTTTTTGGTCCAAACTTTGCATTTTTGACCCGTTTTTCCTTCTTTCCATAAAATAACTCCTTTAAAGGCCTGAAAGCATAAATTAATATTTTAAGTGTCAAATTCATAATATTTTCAATAAAATGATTGATAAAAGTCTATTTTGGCATTCATAAAATAGGAATAATTTTGGTTTACTATCTCCAAAGGCAACTCTATCACGACACAAACCAGTATTTGTTACTCCTACCCATCGCATTGGACCCTTCGCACGTTGCAACACCTACGAGTCGAACCTTGGACATAGGACTTTTGTTCCACTCGAAGGTGAACGCCTTCACCAATTGTGTTGTGATAGGGTTGCCTATGGGGACTTTGGACTGGGGCTAATGTCTTTGGCATCACATCTCAACTGCCTTGTCCGTATGAATGGGAGAAGGAGGGGTGTGACAATATCATTAATCATCCATCTAAATCACCAGATCATACCACTGCTAGCTCAATTTAAAAATTTACCTTTAATAATATAATAGCACACTTGTTCTAAATCACCGTAACCTTTCCATAAACAACTGACACATTTCGTTAACATCTAAATTCTTCTTACCACACTTTTATATTTTTAAGCATGATGTCCTAATTCATGTGCATAAGAAATTAAAAAAAAAAAAAGAAGGCCCTACATCCCTAAACAAATGAGATAACCAGTAAGATGTTTTAGCTTGCGAATTAAGAAGATGGATTAGATTACTAGTAATCAATGTAGGGTTTATGTTGGAATATTGGTAGGTTTTTCTATACACTTGATCATATCTACCCATATATTATTGATCTTAATTTTTGAATTGGATATATCATTAAAATAGATCGAGCTCAGGATATCTATATATATATATATATATATATCTTATCTTATTTCTATTATTATTCTTTAACAAAAATAGACATGTAGGACAATTTAATAGTTTTGAAAAAAAAAATGGCGCTACATTCTTGACACGTCCTATTTTAATTCTATTTGACTTCCTATCATCTTCCTTAAAATAAAATAATTATAGGGATATTTAATTCTTTCCCCCTCAAACGAACTTTCGTCTTCGCAAATTGTCTAAACTTTAGAGCCACTCTAAATGCTTGATCCTCATGTTTTTGTATAACTTCCATGTACCTTCATTTTTTTTATTTATAAGTGCTTCATTGGTTCTTTTTTAACGATTGATTGCTTATCATCTTTAAATATTGCTTTTTCTCATTTAAGAATTTGTCCCACTATAGATTTATTCTTATATTCATTCTAACTCTCTCAACATGTAGCTTCTTGTTATCCACTATAATCTCTCATTATTGCTTATACTTCTCTAAATTACCTTGAGATTTCCCTTTTTATATCATCGTTCGGTACACTAGTATGATTGTATCTTAATTCTAGGATCCAAATGATTTAACTTTATAACTATTCTTTCCCCATACCAATATTTATCCACTTTGATCCAATTAACTCAAAGTATTCAAGTATTTTGTAAACCCCAAAAACTTCCATCATACAATACGACCCTAGACTAGAAATTATGGGTTGACTAGTAACCCTAGGAGTTAATTAGAAACCCTAGTTTAGATAGATACTTTAAATTTGATCGGTTTGGAACTCATAGACTTTATAAAAGGACTTCTTTGACCCCAATTGTTTCCAAAAACAAGATTTCGTATTCCGAGTTAATAATTCAGGTTGTGATCAAAGGAAACTTCAAATCCTAAACCCGAATCCTTGTCAAACAGACAGAATATATAGGAAAACCTAAATATGGATATTAAGTGATTACCTTAGTATTCAATAGAGATCGGGAATTAAAACAAGGTATAGTAATGAACCTATATTTGCATTAGAACCCTAAAATTTGAGAGTTTTAGTCAGTAATAAACTACATTGATAAAATTTCATAGTGAGTATCCAAATCTAAAATATATAACTAGTGTAGCCTATATATTAGTAGTAATATTACATAAAAGACTCAATAGGGTTTTAATTAGGAAATTGTGATTTTAAGATAAACTGTTAGGATTATAAATACCCAATAAAAACATAAACTGATGTATATCTTGAGATCTAGACCTCAAATATAGAACTGAATCATACCAATAACCAAATTAGGATTTTCTAAAGCCCTTGGAGCCTGAAACGAAAATTGACCCGAAAAGCTTATAAAATCTAAATCGCGTAGGATAAATTTTTCTTAAACAATTAGATACGTACTATTAGAGTTTAAATTTGTACTTTTTGTTAAACTAAACACTTCGTAGGATCCATTAAAGACCTTTGTACATATACATTTACATATATAAGCTAAAATATACCCTAATAGTGTATTAAACTACCCGAAAACTTAACTAAACAAAATCTAACTAATATATATGTATTTGCAACTTGCTGGAGACGGTTTACACGAATTGAAGGGCTGTGATTCTCTTGAGGATTGTGAGCCGAAAATCCTTCACCTAAACAAAGTTAAAGTCAATATACATCTAACTTCAACCAATGCAAATCGGCCAAATCACCCCTATATTTATGACAATCAAACAAGGGAATGGATGGACAACAAACAAGAGCAATTCGTGCAGATTGAGGAAGGAACGCGACTGGAAACTTGCACTACTTTATATATATATATATATATCTATATACAAACGAACTCGGACGGCTAAGCAAATGAACTCTAAACTCTTCCAAACTTTCCAGAATTCATCTTCATCTTTATTAGGAGTAGAACAAACCCAGAGACCGAATTTTAAACACTCATATCCACCTCGTTCGAAATTCGAACAAAATCTGGGAAAAAAAGTTCAAAAACAAGCTTGTGGTAAGTCAATCTCATTCCGTGAGTTTTCTTCTAGTTTTAAAGATTGATACTGACTCTTAGGCATCTTAGGAAGCTAACTAAGGCCACTAGGAGCTTCGAATTTCATCGTGAGGTCGCGACGAAGGTATTTTTCCCAAACCCTAGCCGAGCTTAATGATTCGAAATCATGGTTAGCATGTTGTTTTTAAGTTATGATTCTTGGATATTTAGGTTTATTAGGTTATTAGGAGTTGTTTGGATCCAAAATCCCGACGTTAAAACGTCGGGATTCGCCGGAAATGGCCGCGGCTCATCGGGGAAGACGATGAACAGTGCTTCCCGATGAGCACAGGCTGGGTGTACGGGCGTACTTAACCCGTATACCCCTTGGCCAGCAACGGTGTACGGGCGTACTTAACCTGTGTAACCCTCGACCAGAAACGGTGTAGGGCGTACTTAATTTAAATGATTTTAGAATGTTTATTATTTTTCCCGCATTTAATTATTTTTCTGGAATAGTAATAGTAATATTATAATATAATAATATTAAATCCGAAAGTTATTTATTTAAATTTAAAAATAAAATTATTTTTCTGACTTTATTAAATATAGGATGTTTAAATATTTAATCTATTATTATTAATCTAAAAAGAAATTTTCTTTAGAAATATAAATTACTTTGTTAAGTAATTTCCGCATAATAGATTTCTAATTATTAATATCCTTAATATTATTAAAATAATTTTTAGAATTTCGAAAATATTATTTTTGAAATAATAATAAATATGGATATAAAACTAAAATTACTTTAGTAATAATATTAATTAAAATATATAAGACAATTAGTATAATTCTTAATGTGATGGAATATAATCTATTTTCGGAAATTTATTATTATTATTATTATTATTATTATTATTATTATAACTGCTATTATTATTATTGTTATCATTATTGTTATTAGTATTATTGATATTATAATTATTTTTTGTGCTATTATTGATGATAATTATTAATGCTTATGAGAAGAGAAAAATAATTTTGAAAATAGTTATAATTAAGTTAATAAATTCTTTTATAGTAAATATGTTTTCATAGTAAGATATATATATATATATATGTGTATAAATTATGAGTTAATGAATACTAAGTATATACTAAAATATTTATATATTAGATAACAATGGAAACATAAATACTCCAAATTTGTGAGTATAGGAACATCTATACTCTATAAGAAAAAAAATTATTAAGTAATTAAAAAGAAAACTAATAGTTTTGAACAATAAAATGAATATAACTAAATTGTTAAACTTTCCAAATACCCAACCAATAGATTCAAGTATCTAACCAGATTTAATAAAATAAAACTGCGAATACCATGAATTAGAACTTAAGGCTATTCAAAAGAATTAATTAAGAATGAAATAGGAACACAACAAACCATTAGAATACTTAAATGTTCATAGGAACTAGGTTATAATCTATAAATTTTAATAATTATATGATTTATTTCAATAGGTGACTCGGGTATTGGGGTGACCTTACCTGAAGACTACTACGATTAACTAGGATGGGCAGGTGAGTGACTCAGTCTTATTACATTGGTTGTGCTTGTACTAGTAGTGAACCTTAAATAAAAGATAATGAAAATTGGTGATCTGTTTGAAATATGAAAGTTGTGTATTGTATTCCATTGATTGCCATGTCACTCTAAAATAAGTGATAACACAATTGCGTGTATCTTGATAATATAAGTAGTATCTAATTGAGTGTTTGTATTGCTTAATCACCCCCAAATGGACTAAAAACTACTGGTACCATAATGGAAAATAATCATGCATTACATACTATGCATAAAAAGCATTGAGTAAGTGGTAGCCTACTATGTGTTAGTTTCTCGGATCTCTGGTAATGCTTGAATTATCTAGGCCAGAGAGCTAGTTGTTAATTGCAAGATTACTTTTGTTCTGTTAATACCATAGGAACTACATGGTAAACGAAGGACGCTGCTTATGGTATTACATGGAATAACTAACACTTAGTGGAGTTATAAAGCTAAACAGAAATAAATAATGAAACATGATAAGTTTAAAGAGAACTAAATTTGAGATTTTATTTTCTGAAAGCTTAAGTCTCTCCTGGGTAGGTGGACCATAGATTGTGATCCTTCAACCCCGATGGGAGGCGTAAATCTTCATCCTGTTGGATTCCGGGTTATCCAAGCTTGTAATGTTCATTTGTATGATTGTTGCATTTCATATGATTGTTAAATAACTTGTATGATATGTGTAATAAGTTCTGGTTATTCACTGAGCTCGTGTTTTAGCTCACACTCCCACAGTCCTTTCAGGTTCACTCTGCGATCGTGGCTCATTACTAGCAGGAGCATGGTCTCGGTAAGAGATTAGAAGTTAGAAGTTTACAGTTTAGTATAGGATTAGCATATCTGTATTTGTAGTAGTCTATATGCATTTAATGTGCATTAGAATCATCAGTTAAGGTTGTAAGGAATTCTGAAGCATATGATCTGTAATATAGTAGTTTGTAATAGTTGTTTACTAATTTACATCTTATATATGTTTGTTTATTCCATCCAAGCAACTAAAAGATCCTGTTTTTAGAAATCATGTCATTCCTAGAAGGTAACCTAATAATGATAATCGAGTGGTTCTTGATTGTTATTATTAGAATACCCTCGGGGCGTGACAATTTTTGTATCATTATTCTAGTATCTCTAAGTTATTATTGTAATCAACCAAATATATATGCATGAGTTTCTAATTTATAATTATAGTTTATACAACTAATATCCACAAAACTTTACTTCATTGTCCTTGTATCATTTATTCCACACTTCTTAATATATTTGAAATTTAAAATCTCCAAAATTCTCTCACCACTGAAGCTTTACATCCTCATTTATAATTTATATATTTCCTAAATCTATTCTCAAATTTATCTCAAATCAAATGCTTAATGACTAAATTCCTTCCATTTATTCATTAGTAAGCACCAACTTTGCTAAGTTACTCTTGTTTCATGATTTTGATTGTATTCTTCAATAATGCAATTACATTTGATTCAAGATTACTTTTTAAAAGCAACCCAATATTTCCACTATCGCCCTCACTCTAGCTATCATTAAAGGGAAGAAAATATTATAGTTATTATACTTTTCTATAAACAAATAATTTATGTCCTTATTTTAGTTACCGTACATACAATTGAGGTAATTTATTTTGATGATTTATTAATTTATATTTCATTATCTTAATGTTTAATTAAATACCTATTTATTTTATTTGTTGGTTCTTATTTTAGCATATTTATTACTTTTATAGCTATTACTCTTTTTAATGTTTATCATAAAAGATATTAAAGAAATTCATTCAATTGTCCTAATATTTTGTTTTAAAAAATCAATTATTTCTTACCTGTTTCCAATTATATGTTCACAGATTTGTTTGTAATTCATTTTATTTTCTTTCATATCATATTTTTTTATACTTATATAAGAATTTAGAATTAATATTCGATAGCACCTAGTACAATATTTTATGAGTAAGAATGATGAATCTTGGTATATACTAAACCAAAGAAAATAGACATACTATCAACAACCCAAACAAAATCGACAAAAAATGAATCAATAGGATGAACAGATGACACGATAGGACATGATAGGATGACATAATGTTTTTTGATACAAAGTAAACTTGATACGACATAGAGTAAAATGATGAGTAAACATAAATCGCCATCTCATATATATATGTTTAAAGTGTATACTGCTTATTTAATTTTTTTTCTCATTTAAATATTTTAATTATATATATTTGTTGGTTGGGACTTTTAATAATGATATACTATTGATTTATAAGTTAAAAATATGTTGAATATTTAAATTCTTTTTAAGTTACTTTATGCTAAGTTTTGTAATAGGGAAGCCCTTTTCTTTTCTTTTTTTGTAATTAAGATTTTTGTTATTGTTATTGTAGCATGTTTTTCACTATTTATAACTATTAATAGCAATTCAATTTTACATTTATAGTTTAACTGTATTCCATTTTTTTTTTGTGTTTTTGGTTTTCTTACTTTATAATCTTTTACAACAATTATTATATCTCTTTCTTAATTACACTCATTTTCATGTTATTCCTTGTTAATTAGACTTTTTTTTTGTTGTATGAATATATATATATATATATATATTATTTATTATGGTATTTACTCTATATTCTTATGGTTATTAATTTCTTATTTTGTTATTCACTAGTCAAAAGCTTTTCAGTATATAGTGAAAATTTAATACATGCTTATGATCACCTTTTCTTAACTTAATATTTCTAGAAATAAAGAAATATATATATATATATATATATTGTTTTTACCTTTATAACATGCTGATTTGATTACGATTGCCAATATTAACACATTTTAATGGTTTTTTTTATTACTTTTTATATATAGTTAGAGTAATTCATAGTAACTATGTCTTGTGTTCTGTATCTTTTTTTTAGTTTCCATTTTGTTATTAGTTTGTTGCCAATGCATTTACATTAATTTATGACCATATAAATGTTCTATGTTATTTATACTAATGTATAATAAAGGGCAATACATGTTTATCTAGTCATTGGCCAAAAACATTTTCTATATTAATGACATTATTTATGAGTATTCTTAATTTCTGCTTTTCTTTATTATTTGCTATTTATTAGTTTCTATTTTGATGTACATCTATCACCTAAACCTAATCAAAATCGTAACTATGGTAATTAAAATTCTATTTTGATGTATATTTATACTTACACATTATGGTTATTTATATTTTATATTTAGTGAGCATTTATTTATTTTTCTTTTCTATTATTTGTTGATCAACAACTCTTTTATATGTTTTTTGACTATATAATTATTATATGCTAATTAAAATTATAAAATATATTTAATGTACTTATAAGTAATTATTCATCTTCATAACTACTACTTTGTCAATACAATAATTTTTTTTTGGGTTATCAATCTATTATTAGTACATAACTGTGATTTATTTTCTATTCCTTCATTGTCATGTGTTATTTTATTTTCTATATGCTTTAGCCATCGGTACTATATATGTATCTTTTACTATTATTATTTACATCCTTTTTTTCTAATTTTCATTTAATATTTTTTTCCTCTTCTTAAAGCCAAATGTTACTAGCTAATGGAGATTTAATTATAGCCTCTATCTTTACCAATATAAATTTATTTATACATGTTTGTTGAGTTGATTGTATATTTATATTTTATAGCAATACAAGTTTAATATCTTATATCTATATATATATATATATTTCCTTAAACGTATATACCTACTCATTATCTAACAAACATTATAATCTTCTTTGCCATATTCCTAAGCAAGACAAGGTTTTATAAGTAACTATAATATGCAAAATAAATGAATAAACATTCCAAAATACATAATGACAACTAATAAAATTAATACCACATAACAACCAAACAAAAAAAAAAAAAAAAAAGACCACCATAAGTTTACTTTTGAGGTCATTCTTAGTCCATATTCTATCCACACTTGTCATCTACCACCTAATAGATCATTACCCTAGTTTCCTTGAAGATCAAGTATCTATGCTCTGATACCACTTAAACTGTCACGCCCCAAAATTGAAGATGTGAATAGTCTACCTCATACTCATACCTGTATAGGTATGCTAAGGCTCAGAATAATTAAAATCCACATGTACTAAGTAATCCACAAAAATTTGAAAAATTACATGTCATTACCAATGTCAACATATTAGATCTCCAAGATTTTAAATGATTCATTAGTAAACTAGAGTAATAATATTTAACTAAAATAACTCTTTATTTTATGTCTTCAAACTCTAAAGTAGATTCCCGGTCCCATAAACTCCCTTGTATCCTGAAAAAGAGTTTCGCAAAAAGGTGAACCAAAGCCTAGTACACAACACCATAAACACACACGATATGTGCATGAAATCCTATACTATTGCAACAAGTATTAATTTAAATATTTAATTTGCAACAAGCAGCATAGGAGTACTCATGACTCCAAGCAACATGACAGGGGACTCAGGTTCCAATACTACCACAATAGTATTGGGGATTGACAAAAAGAAAAACAAAAAGTAGTCTCATATGAGGTTTGCAGCCATTATTTAGGCACCACCATCACAATCCATCTATATGATATAGTCTACCGAGACCTATAATCTACAAACTATGCCTGATATAACTTCTTTTTGTTCAAGTGATCGTTACACCTGATATCATTCCCCTCATCGCTCTTTGACTCAAGATGACCAAACAGTAAGTATCACATTTTATTAGCCGATTCAAATATTAGTCAGGTCATTAGCAATTTCTATCCTGTCAAGCAATAAACACGTCACAATGTGCTTGGAATAGTAGATCACTTGCAATGAAAGTCTCAAATATAGGTATAAATATTATCTGTTGAAGTGATAATGGTATATTAGTACAATGATAGGTGTAAACTATTAAATTAGTTTATTTCCCATATTATTTCATAGGAGGTATGACCTTAAATTTACTTGAGGTTATCAATTCAGACTTTAAAAATTTTACTTATTAGCTAGGTCCAAGATAAAATAATTCAATGTCTTAATGAACTAATCGATGCGATTTTTTTGGGTGGCATCATGTGTAGCGGTCCTCATAAAAGTGGAGATGTCCCTATTCGCAACCAAATACCCAAGAAAAAGGACTAGTAATTTTCATTATTTGTAACTAACCATATATGTGTGTATATATATATCTACATGAATATCCAATCCATTTTCATCTAACCATAACGTATGCATGTCATCTTCAATCTTGACTCACAGATCTATCTTATTTATTTATCAAACCCCTCATTGAAATACCAAAAAAAAAGAAAAATTTAAATCTAACACCATAATTTAAAAATGTCACTTTCCAAAATTTGGTCATATATTCACAGCAACCTTTCATAATTTTCTATATACTCCTTAGTATCATCAAATTACCATAAATATTTGAGTTAAATCAAAATATCCTCAATAAAAACAACTTCATATCATTACTTCATAATATATCTTAATAGTCTCTTAACTAAACAAATTAAATTAACATCAACATCCAATGTTCAAATCAACCCATTATGTCATCACCATTGCTAACTCAATTAAAAAATTTACCTTAAGCAATGTAAATAGCACACATTTTTAAAATCACCCTGCCTTTTCCATAAGCAACCGACATGTCTTGTTATCCTCTAAATTCCTCTTACTATACTTTTAAATTTTTAAGCTTAATATCCTAATTCATTTGTAGAAGAAATGAAAAAATTAGAAGGTCATAATATCCTTAAACAAATGAGATAATGGATGGGATGTTTTACCTTGTGAATTGTGAAGATGGACTAAACTACTAGTGATCAATTGTGGGGTTTATATAGGAATATTAGTAGGGTTTTCTATACAACTGATCATATCTATCGAGATATTATTGATCCTAATCTTTGAATTGGATATGTCATTATAATAGATCGAGCTTAGGATATCTATACATATATATCTTTTTTATTTTTTTTTATATTTTTTGCTATTCTTCAACAAAAATAGAAATGTAAGACCATTTAATAGTTTTGGGAAAAAAAAATAATGGCCCTAGATTCTTAACAAGTCTTATTTTAATTCTATTTGACTTCCTATTATCCTCCTTAAAATAAAATCATTATGTGGATAGCCTTGGTCATCAAATCAACCAACTGAGCAACATAACATAAACGGACATGACACAAGAATCTTGAATCAAGATGGTCACGTGTGAAGTGGATATTAACATCAATATGCTTGGTTCTACTATGAAAACATGGATTCTCAGCAATCAAACGAGCAGATTTACTGTCAATTAATAATAGACTGGCAAAAAATAGGAACATGCAAATCATGGAGCAAATAAGAGACCCATAAGAGTTCCTCAGTGGCAGATGTAATACAACAGTAATTGACTTTAGTTGATGAAGTAGATATGGTAGCTTATTTCTTAGGAAGGACCAAGAAAAATATAAAAGCCCAATAATGATTTTCAACCAACCCGATAAGAGCCCTAATTCGCATCAAAATAACCATATAAGCTTAATGAATTAGAGGAAGGAAAGTGCAAGGCTTGATTAATAGAATTATAATATACAAATAAATAAGTTATAATGAAGGTTAGAACTGTAATAGAAGTGTTGTTAAAGGGTAATTTTGTCTTTGAACAGGTAAATTTTGGACACAGGAAAGTCACACGAACAAGACGGGACGAATTTATGGAGATTGATCCTTAGATGGCACTTAGGCCCTTAGCCTAAGAATATACGCTGCCGGCCTACTTGGCGGCCTAAATCTATTTTCTCTATATATGTAGTTTATGATGAGAATTAGGGTTTGTCTTGTTTTCCTTCGAGTTCTTCTTATCTAAAGTGACCTAGGGCTTGCTTTCTTTAGTATTTGGTGTGAGAAATCAAAGGAGAATTAAGGTCTTCAATCTAGTTAATTAGATCTATACGAGATCTACATAATTTAACATGTAATCAACATCATAATCATAGATTTCTTGTGTTTTTAAAGGAGATTGTGAGAGAAACCATTGATGATCGGATATGAATCTTGAGAAGAATGATTGGGAATTCGAGATCCATTCAAGGTAATAGAATCCCTTATTTACATATGTAGATTTCATCAAAATGATTTTTAATTTAGGGTTCTGTTTGTTCATGATTGGTGATGTTTTAGGGTTAGGGTTTCTTTACTTTCTTTGGCAATTTTCCGGATTTGGAGTCAAATCAAAGTAAGTTTTCATCCTCTAAGTCATAGATTCATTAAAAGATCGAATTAGAATGATAGATTTGTCTGTGTTTGTTGATTTACAATTTAGGGTTTGCAGAGAGAGATTCATTGTTGTGAAGTTTTGTGGAATTCGATCAAGGAAAAATGTGTGATTACATTAATTTTGGAAGATTAAGGTTTCATTATTTTATGTTATTGAATTGGAGATTTGGGGACTCTATGAATTTCACGAGTAAAAGGTATGTTAGAGATTCTAGTTTTGATGAAATGGGGTTAGGTTTATATTTCTTGTATTGTATCAACGTTGTAAATTGATTTATGGAACAGATGATTCTTTGTCTAGGTGTATATTTGAGAATAGGATTTCTATTTCTTAAGCGGAAATAGGTACGTCCTTACCATGCTTATGTGTTTGTGCTTGTAGGTTTAGTTGTTAAAATTTGATTAATTTATATTCAACTTTAATTTAATCGAGTGTTGGTTATGCGTGGATGCGGTTAGTATAGAACTCATAGTAGAGAGAAACCATGGTGGAGGGTGATACTAATGTTGTCAACCTGATGATCCTTGTGTGTCGTTGTCCCAAGTGGAATTGCATTTGGAGATGATTCCAGTAGATTAGGAGTCATTACCCGCTTAATTGTGGAACACATCTATATATATAATATATATATATATTTATAATATGGTTTTCATTGGGGTCATGAGTTACTCCGGCTTGAGATTAGTCGTAGATAATCTTAAACTGTGTTGTATGCTGGACTACTGAAAAGATAATAATTGGTGCTTGTTGCATTAGATATTAAGTCGTATGTGAACTATTTGATGTATGATCATGTGCCTATGTTTTCGATTTAGATGTACTGGGCTTTTGTGCTCATTCCTTTTTATTTCTCAAGACAGGAGAAGACCAAATAGTGTATGATTTATCTGGCTTTGATGTATTCATAGAGCCTGGGGAGGACGATAGTAGACCCGATTACCCAGCTGATATGTAGATGGCGGGAGTGGAGTTTTATTGATCATAATGAGTTATTAGATTTCCTTTAGATTTCTTGTTGTAAAGATTTTTTTTTATGTGACTATTAGTTTTATGTTCTTAGGAGGATTTTTATCAGTTGGCTTGGTTTATGCCAACATAGATGTTTTTGAAGTTATGTTTTCTGGATTTTCGTATTGAGTATCCTTTATGTGAGTTATGGAGTTATATGGATATATTATGGTTTAGATATTTATAGCCTTTGCATGTGCCTTTGAAGAGAGGACATGTAGCGGATTGTAATGCCTTAGTTTAGAGCGTTACAAGAACTTTTCCAATATTTCAATAAATGAATAGCCATTTGAAAATGTGTTGTGCATGGTGTAGCCACAAACTAGCTGAGCTGTTGGATTGAAAATGTAATATCTGGTCACGCCATAGTCATATATAAGAGGCAGCCAATAATTTTCCTATATAGAGAAGAATCAAGAAGTGAAAATGTACTAGAAAATACTAGAGAGAGAGAGAGAGAGAGAGAGAGAGAGATGAGAGAGGGGAGGGGGTTGTAAATTGAGTATTTGCCTTAAAATGATCAAATATTTAATATTACTTTCATAGTAGCGGATAATTCACAGTAGATTTTAATATAAAAAAATTAAGAGATAAGGATAGAAAATATGAGTTCAGATTTAACATGAAGTTCAGCCTACTTTCTACTTTTTACGATCCACCAATGCCTCCTATCGAAAACATCATCACCACTTATTAATCACCACAAATAATCACACTCAAGCTGAGCAATATACTACTATTACAAAACTTTAGGAAATAAAGTATTTTCTTTCTCTCTCTAAAGGTTCTCTGATAAATAGCAAATATAAGAACAGAGTACTACAATATTTTTCTCTCTCTTTTCTCATATATACAAGTTAATGAGTAAGAGAACAAGAAAATTAATGATTTGGTTTGTTCGGAAATAAAAGCTCCTTTTCACTTTGGCACTTCTCTACTGTTGAATTTACCAAGGATAGAATATATATAGCTTTCTGAAATTCAAATGTCTGTTAAAGATAACGTCTTTAAGTCCCCAAGCATTAAATACACTCCAATGGCTCTTTTTGCCACATCGGCTCCATATTTAAACTGTCGTACCTCAAGACTTATTGCGCTTTAAAGTATCGTGCCTCATTTTTGCCCTCGACCAAGATTTTTCTCACATGCACTATATCAAGTTTTAAATTTAAACTTATCGTACCTCAAAGTCTCGCTTCTCATTTTTAGCTTAGACTAAGTCTTTTATCTTTATCTTGTCAAGTCTTAGATTTTGTACTCATTGTGCCTTGAACAATGGACTCGTCAAGCCCTCAATAGACCCTTCGACCAAGGCTATGCATTTTTGAACTTGTTGAGTCTTAATCTTGAACTTGTTTTACCCTAACCTGTGGACCTATTGAGCCCTCGACGAACTTCTTGATGAATCCTTTAACCACTAACTCTACATTTTTGAATTTGTCGAGCTTTGGTCTTAAGTTTGTCATGTCTTGACTAATTGACTCGTTGACCTCTCAACATGACCCTTGACTAATGTCTTTGCATTTTTAGGTTGCCAAGCTTTGGTCTTAAGTTTGTCGCACCTTGATGAATTAATCTTTTTAGCTCTCAACCTAACCTTTGACTAGGGCTGTTCTTGCTAAAACCTGCAGAAACTCTACAAAGATGCACAACATACACGCACGCGCGCACATATACTAGCATATTATCCATCGTGGGTCTGACTAATTAAGTGTAGTTTACAAAAATTAAATATTTAATTATGCATTATATTATCTCATCAAAATTCACATTAAACATACAAGTTTAACAATCTCCCTTCATTTTTATGTGGATAATTTTGCGCAATTAACTCATTTTCAATTCAATTTGCTTCCCCTTAATTAAGCATCTAGGTTCTAGTGGAATTTTCTCCATTTTGATTTGACGACTTTATACTTAATTCTATAGAAATGCAAGCTACACTAAATATATCATTTTCCTCTCCTTTTGTATTAACAACATAAACTTTTGAACTCATCAAAAA
Source organism: Combretum micranthum (assembly GCA_024138025.1). Lineage (NCBI taxonomy): Eukaryota > Viridiplantae > Streptophyta > Magnoliopsida > Myrtales > Combretaceae > Combretum > Combretum micranthum. The sequence goes on from JAMXBD010000598.1 coordinate 799,081, forward strand.
CTACTACATGCATGTTAATTATGCATACAACATCTCTCTCTCCCTTTAGACTCATAAAAAATAAAACACATTACATTAAATAAAAGAAGAAATAAAAATTGTCTTACAAAGAAGACTTCACAACAATACCTCACCAATAGAAGGCTTCACATTACCTCAACACAGAGGACTTCTGTCACGCCCCATAGGGTACCATAAACGTAACAGTCCGCCACATGCCATATAAGATTCCCGAATTACCACTTTAGTCTTTTGAGAGTCTCATATAGATGTAAGGCGTACCTTTACACAATAGAGTACAAGTCCGAATGGAGATAAAAGCTTAATTTGGCATGCATAGGAAATAGGATATAATTCATGAAACATAAATAAATATTACAAATTCTAAGGGGCATTCCCCCACAAAAGAATATTTAACGGTCCATTACAGTCATCCAGGTCTTAGAAGTTTTCTATGGAAGTCTAATACAAAATTACAACTTCTAGGGAAAACTCCTAGCTTCGGTACCTGTTCAGCCGGGTCTCGTCGCCTAAGCCATAAATGTGTAAGCTGCAAAAGGAATGGACTGTAGGGACGTAAGCTAACTAGCTTAGTGAGTGTAATCTCCCACAAAAACATTTATGTCACAGCAATTCAATCAAGTTATTAATCAAGCAAGTGTATGCATCAAACACATGAGTTCAACATACATATGACCAACCGGAAATCATATGTGGATGGAATTGCGCCCTCCATCCCGGGTTAGCAGATTAACGAATACTGCGGTACTAACAATATCCCGTTTATGGTTCACGGCTAACCTACGATTATTCGATGTCGTTTATGGTTCACGACTAACCTACGATTATTCGATGTCGTTTATGGTTCACGACTAACCTACGATTATTCGATGTCGTTTATGGTTCACGACTAACCTACAAATGCTAATGCTCCATCCCCTTGTGATATGCACATGTCAATTTAGCATTAGTCCAAGTAGTTGATTAAGCCAATTTACTTAGGCGATCAATCAATTTATCAGACAATCCATCATAGCTAACTATACAATCAAAGTTTATCACCCGGTTTCGATATTCTTAATTTGTGTTCTCACATCATCATCAATCATATAATTTCCCATTAATCCCCATCATTCATATTCCATTCATTGCCTACATTCTAGTGCACTACTTTACAAGCACATACAATAAATGAATCGGGAAGAAAAACTCACTCCGCCATTGGTACTCCGTTCTTCTAGTAATAATAGTCCGGAGGCAAATAGTCACCGTCCACGGGTTCACCTATTCATATAAGAAATACCCTAATAAGTATTCTATCAACTTAGGACACTAAAACTCTAAGAAAACTTAGTGAAATCGAATTCGCGTCATTTCGAAGTTCCGTTTTAAAATGGCCATAACTTGGTCGTTTTAAGTCGGAATTTCGCAAATTTTATACCGATTTCTATCTACTTCGGAAGAGCTTTCTAAATATGAAGTTTAAATCAAGTTTTGAAAATATCTAAGCCTCGGAATTGAGGGATCAGATCTGTACAGCGGGTTTTTGATTCCAAAAATGCGGTTTTCATGAATGCATTTGAGATTCCTAAGTATAAAATGATACTAAATGCAATGGTAATGATTTTCCCTATCATGAATGTCATGATGTGAACTTTAATGAGTCTATGTTCATAACTTTTTAGATTTAAAGAATTTTAAAATAAACTTTTCTTAGAAACCATTTTATACAATGTTTAGTAAGTGAATTTCCTACACTTGACCACCTACATATTACAAGGATTTTCTTTAGAAAAACTTTTTGTTTAAAGAAATTTTGACCCTTATATTAGTTATATCCTAAGGCCTTTATTTCTTTAATAAAATCCACATTTATAAACTTTTAAGTGGGTCTTTTACTATGGGGTTTCCAAAAATCCGAATTTACAAAAGTCCATTTTCAAGTTGATTCCTTTAGGAAAAATATATTTTGTACTTAAAACTTTAAGTATTTATTATACCTATATCCTAAGGACTTCATTTATTTAAGAAAATATCATTTTTGAAGTTGGAAAAATAGTGTTTTCTAACCCTACATCCATTATTACGAATTTTGTCTACATGACTTTAACTCAAAACTCTATGGACTTCATTTCTTGTTTCCAACATTTTCTTTAGTAAAAACTCATTTAGACTCATGAAAAATATTACTAAACATTATCTATTACCCATAGGCTTCATTTCTCTTATAAAATATATGTTTAGAAGTTGTTAAAAGTGTTTTTGACCTAGGTTTTCAAAGTCATCCGAATTTTCATAAGTCTTTTTCTTGTAAAGTACTTTTCTTTTTGACTTCATGGACTCATCTATCTATAGATCTATATACTAGGAAAGTCATTTACTAAAGACAAAAGTATTTAAGACTATTAATGCACATAAAAACAAAATAATAATGAAACTTTAAATGCCTACATGATCATGAGTGATAAAGTGAGGATGCTTTATCATAAAAA